>CACSLK010030875.1:9836907-9857939 GCA_902706635.1 Striga hermonthica | reverse complement strand
TTTTTTTTTTTTTTTTTTGTTTAATACTAGGATTTTTTTTCAACTGGTTTTCGTCACAAAGATTCTCCAACTACCAAACAAAATCGAATCCAAATTTTATTTTCTTTTTTTCCTAATTTACTTTATATATAACTAAAATACGAATTTTTTTATTAAGGAATATGGTCACATAAATCAAAATTTTGGACCTATTTATGTTGCTCAGTCGTTTTCATAACATTTTTGAATCAATCCATACAAAAGTAATTAGGAAAATAAAATAATATTGTAGAGTTGAAGGAAAGAAAGAATTAATTAAAATAAAATGAAAATGGAACACTTTGGGCTCCTATGATGACAACTCTTTTTATTTTTATTTTTTTATTTTTTTTCGGTACGAAAAAAGAGGCCAGAGACCAAAGCGACTCGATAATTGCTCGAACCAAGCTGGCAAGCTCTCATCCCTGGAGGAGGTGAGGCGACTCGTTGTATACCCAATGGGGAGGATGTCGCCAAACCCGCCATATTATCAGTCGCAAAATTGACTTTCCTATGCACATGTTGGATCCGAACGTGCCATTCCCTTTGACCCCTTTTTTTGGTTCTTATTATTTGTTACATGCTTTTTTGAATCAAGACAAATCTTCAATCTAGAAGATGTTGAAGAACTAATTTAAAGTTGAGATCTTTAGAAAATAAATAAATAAATAAAAATAAGTGTTTCGAAATTAGCAGCCATGATGAAGAGATATACATATATGCACATAAAATTTTAAATTAATTAGTGATTGTTTGCTCATTCAATTTTTAATCAAAAGTTGAAATATGCCATACTCTTTCAGGTTGATTCTTTCTACTATTATATTCAGTGACCTAATATTGGATTCATCTCGTCAAGAAGGCCTTGCCCGTAAAATTTTAGCTCAATCGAAAGTTTTTTTTTTAACCTGTTGAAATTTTCAGTAAAAATTTCTGTTCACGGTAGCATAGTTTGGGCACGTTAATAAAAAAAAAAAAAAAGTTACTGTAACTTTATTATTATTATTAATATTTTTTATGAAGTCATCAACTTATTATTATTATTATTATTTATTTATTTATTTATTTTTGCAAGAAAGTCATCAAATTATTGTAGAAAGCTTGACGGGATTCAAGTAGGGCTATTTAAGATGTAAATCCTATATTTTATTACAAGTTGCGTCGGAAGCCTCACGGCCAAGGGTACGCCTGCCTGGGCGTCACGCATCACGTCAAAAAAATAAAAAAAAAATCTATATTTTATTAATAAATTTATTAATTCCCATTTAAATATGCAGTTTGTTTTTTATTTGATCGGGTTTATGTTTGAAGTCGCTTTAATTTGATTCTGTGATCGATCACGCTTACATTATCTGTACTCGTGCCTTGCTCTTTGTCGTTAATTTAGGTCATTAGTCACGTCTTCATCACTATTTAATTAAAAATAATATCTCATATCTGGTTGTTGTGTAATAATCTTATCCTATTAATTAAGCAGCATGTAACTTTTAACCACTCAAGCCTAGTTTAAAAGTCGCCACGTGGTCAGCAAGGTCATATTATTGTGATTAGGTGAACATTGGCCAAAATTTACACTAAACACTTCAATTCCAACGAAAAATCCCAACCGCAAAAATTTATGTTAGAAATTCCAATGAATATTCCAACAAACTTAATTTTATGTTGGAATAAGTGTTGGACTGTATTTCAATAGTTGAGAAATTCCAACAGATTTTTTCCGTTGGAATAGCTGTAGGAATATTTTATTACAATAGGATTTTTCGTTGAATTTTAGTTATTCCAACGACCGTTTTTCACACAGATTTTATATTTAGGAATATTCGTTGGAATAACTATTCCGACGGAAAATATAAAGAATTCCAACGGAAAATTTTCGTTGGAATGTGACAGTTTTTTTGTAGTATTAAAATTCCTAGTATAATTTAGCCAAAGTCTAATTTCTCATCCTGTCATTGACCAATTTCAAATTGAGTTCAATAATTTGATAATTTAATCAATTTTAGTATCTTTTATCCGCATTCTTAATAAAAACGTGATGTGACATTTTTAAATGCGACATGACATGATTGTGGTTTATGTGGAGGGATTAAGAAATATTTACTTCAAAATCAAATGATCCACGTTAACCTCAAGGCCTTTGTTGTAATTAACTAAAATTTTTAAAATTTCAATATAGTCCACCAAACTTATTGAATTTTAAAAACGAGCCCATGCAATCCCAAACCTCAAGGCCTTTGTTGTAATTAACTAAAATTTTTAAAATTTCAATATAGTCCACCAAACTTATTGAATTTTAAAAACGAGCCCATGCAATCCCAAACCTTATTTCAGCTCGTCTCTTCACCCATCTGTTGTGGCTGTGTCAGCTGCCGCTATTCGCTTGCTGTTGGTCGACCACCTCCAGTCGAAATTTTTTTAACATCATCCTGAAATATCGTTCAATCTCTTGAGGATATCTTTGAACTCCTCAGGCTGCCACGACCCGACCACATCCACCATCTTTAGAACCGACGATTTTTTCGGCGACACATTTTTTTGGCAAATACAACAGCGCCCGTTTCCGCTGTGCACATTTTTCGCTGACCCTTTTGCTCAGTTCGATGCCTGCCACCTTAGCATACTCGTCGGCCGCCTAAATTCGACGGGCATTCTGCGACCCAACCCGATCAGACGATAGATTTCGTGATATAGAGTGATAGAATCGATGTCTTCAGGGGGATCAAGGAGAAGAAATTGGAGCTCTTGAAGGCGACACCTTGTTCGAGAAGCGTAGGCGAGGGGGGTAGTGGAGGCATTGGCGGAGTAGTGGCGCCAAATACAGGATGACACCGAATTGTCCGGGTGGTTAGGGCGGGTCTGGCGGGACTGCCGGATATTGTGTAAAATCAGTGGCCGAAGCCCACTTTGGTCCGGCGGGAATGAGTGCAGAACGGGTTTGCGATTCACTTCGTTTTAATTTTTTTCTGGTTTCAATTTTTTATTTTTTGGTTTTATTTATTTATTTTTCTTTAATTTTTTGGTTTCACTTTGGCAGTTATATAAAAATATTTTCTACCTGAGATAATTGAAATTATTAATTACAAATGAAGTCGACACGTCACGCCATGTCATATAAAAAAATTGCCCTGTCACGTTTTTATCCAGGGTGCGTATAAAAAGGCACCAAATTGATTAAAATGTCCAATTATTGGATCCAATTTAAAAATAGACAAGGACGGTGGAAAATTGGCAAACAAGTGTTTCAAAGAAATACTTTACTTAAGATTCTTTCTTTAAGGAATGAATATTCTTGAGATTTTGAGACCAAAGAACTCCCTTTCTATAAAACCGTGTGCCCGAGCCAGCTAGGAAGCTAATGAACGGGTCTATACGAAATTCTCAAGCATGTCTACCAGACTCGATGAGACTTCCATCCTTGAATATCAGTTGACAACCTTTAGCTTCTACTACTTTTCTCTTTGACTTCACTTCGCTTCGCTAATACTTCTGACTTCACTGCGTTTTTGGTCGGTGTACAATATCTAATCTTTTTTTCTTTTATTTAAGGAACTTATATATAAAAGTAATATACTACTCAAAGTACCCAAAATATCTACCCTTTTGCCAAATATGATTAGCCTTTTGCATTCGGTGTAGTAGGATATTTTTTTTAAGATAGTTCGATTTTATCTCATAAACTTCTTTTAAAAAAATTCCGTTGAAATTTTAATATCAACTAATTTATCACCTAGTTTTACTAAATAATTTTGTTATTTCAACTCTAAACCATCAACTATAAAATACCAATTATAAGTTTGAAACTGACCTATAAAATATAATCTGACTTACCAGCTATCACTCTGAAAATACCTTAAATCTTTTGAAGTGACAAATTTATGTAGCCCAATATATATATATATACTAAAAAGAACAAACTAGAAAAAAATTCAAGGAGAGAAATATATGACAACTAATGCATACATGTGAATATTTTAGTTTGATTGTACTTAGTATAATTTTGTTTTCTTAAATGTGATAAAGACAACAACAACAACAACAAATAGTACATCATGGGCTTTAACAACAATAAATAATACATCATGGGCTTGTGTGCTTAGACCAAGGCAAAGAGGCCCCCAAAGTTGTCTAATTGACAAGCATAGTTTGGTTTGACCCACTTGAATCCCTCACCCAATTTTGGTTGTTTGGGGAACACACACACAAGGTGAAATATGGTCATTGTCCCTCTTTCTAACACACACATACACACACACATTACTCCATGGAACGTGAATCTAGCCAGTTTGTAGACCCTGAATGGGTCAAGGTAGATAAATTAAATGGGACCCAACATAAAAAAAAAAATAAATTATTAAAAATTTAGTAACTAACCTACATCGAAAATTTTGACTGGAATTTTACGAACAGTGATACATGTTGTGTTATAAAAAGGGGTCATAAGTTCATCGAAGTCTCTCTCAATACTTTGCATTTCAAACACATTTATAGCAACCACTTTCCTCGAGGCCTTTTGTGCAAAAACTACACATTTTCTAGGCAATTTTTGATTAGAATCAAGAACATGTCGAGCAGAAGATCGCGTGGGAGGCAGTCGGGTGGGTCGTCAAGAATCAGCGACGACCAGATAGTCGATCTCGTCACTCAGCTCCAGCGCCTCATACCCGAGATCCGCAACTTGCGCTCCAATCAGGTACCATTTTATTTTTGTTAATTTACATGATTAACTATACTTATCTTTGGCGAAAAGAGATTTCGTTATATTGGTTTATTTACTCTATTATTATTATTATTATTATTATTATTATTATTATTATTATTATTATTATTATTATTATTATTATTATTATTATTATTATTATTATTATTATTATTATTATTATTTATCTTTAAAATAAACCAATTTTGGCAGCAAACAAACAACCTTTTAGACTTTTCTGTTATAATTACGTACGGGATGAGTGGATATCAATTTCTGTTACACTAAAAGGTAACTGTACTTAATTACCAATGACCACTTTTTTTTCTAAAGGCATGTTTCATATATATGGACTTTTACAAATATGCATATTTTTTTTTGCTTAAAAAATGTCATTCTTTCGAAATAATGAAAACATAAATATGACATTCGATGACTGGTCGACCCGCCTAACGATCAGACTGACTGATTCGTACAAGAATTTGTGATCATTATGACCTTTCACATTTTCTCAAAGAGTAATATGATAGCTCATCAATTGATATATGTGAATACTAATTATATAAATGACATCAATTTTCCATAGGTCTCGGCTCAAAAGGTCCTACAAGAGACTTGCAACTACATTAGGACCTTACACAGAGAAGTCGATGATTTGAGTGACCGTTTATCGGCCCTTTTGGATTCGACCGACGACAGTGCCCAAGCTGCCATTATCCGAAGCCTTCTAATGTGACCGATAAACAATATATATATATATATAAATATATCTATATAGTAGCAAAAATTATCTATGCTCGTAAATCGGGATTTGGGTGGTTGAGATTCGATTCCCACCATCCCCATATATACGTACTCGAAAGAAAAAAAAAAAAAGTAATGTTTTATTTTTTTTCTCAATTTCTAGCTCTAGTTATGGTCTAGGGTTTGGTCATTGAGTTATAAGGACTTTTGAGGTACTCTTTTGAATGATATAATATATGGTATGATGAGGATATGAAGATTTTGTGTTGTTGTTTTGGAGTGTTTTTACGTTTATTTGAATCTCATGTAATGTGCATACAGACATTGTATCACTACAAAATAAAATAAAATGTACCGTGCCAATATATTGTCAACAATATGTCAACTGCGAAGATATTTCAAGATTTTCTAAGTATACCTAGAGTAGGCGTGTCTGGAACTATGGTGGATGAATATAGAACTGGTAAATTAAACGAGTTGCTCGTGAGCTCAACTAAGCTTAAACGAGCCGAGCTCGAGCTCATTAATTTGAAGGTTATTTGGTTAACAAGTCAGCTTGACTCGACTTGATAAGACTCGAAAAGATTAATGTTCATGTAATTTTTTATAGTTCGACTCATCAAAATTTGATTCGGGCTCGTTTATAAGGCTCGAGCTCGACTCATTAATATTGAAAAACGAGCCGAGCTCAACTCGATTGTTTACACCCACAGCATTATACAAGTTAGTTAATAAAATTTTGGATGCAAAATACAAAATTAATGCATGCAATAAATAAAAGGTTTTTATCATATGGTTACAATGGACCAATCAATTGTAGTGCTTGACTTGCTTTGTTACTGTCATTTTTTGCTCCCTTTGATCTGAACCTAATAATCATCAAAGCATAAATAAGTCGTTATTAGTCTATATATATAATATATTACAAAAATATAACATAATAATCATAACATAAATTTTCTCTTTCTGGTCAAGATTGCATATCTAATCATCCTTCGGATTGGGCCTGCGAAAATCTAGCTTTTGTCTTTCTTGCCGTAACAATGATCAAATGTTCGCTTTACCATCTAAGCTAACCGTCCATAGTTCTATTTTTCTATGTGCCACATTATTATTAATTTTTTCCCATACACTCCTGAAATTAGTGAGATGGGGATGATGTGGAATTTATGTAATATTCATACGTAATTAATTTAGAATTTACATTATTGATGATGGTGCTCCTGCACTTCGAACTGGTTCTCCCCCGATCCTCAATTGTTTGAGCTCCCAAAAATCTGCAAAGACCTCCCGGAGGTGTTTCCGGCGGTAAACCTCCGACCCTCAAGTCAGGAAAGAATAGAGGAAAGTTGTATGTAATTGTATGTATTGTTAGAGTTTGTAGAGTGTGACTGATCTTGCCTTCTTCCCAACTTACATATTTATATGGGATTGTTGGCTTCTCCTGTACGCCTCGTTCTCCGCCCGTTAGATCATTTGTTCCTCTTCAATCTTGATCCTACACGTGTCCCATGTGGGTCTCTTTCCATAACTGTCATCCTGGCCCGGCTATTACCTCATCACAACCCGACTGGCATCCATCAGGTCTCCCCATTACTCTCTCAGCTTAACTCCTTTCCACCCAGTACCGAGCTCTCCCTACACCGATTTCTCCCTATATCGAGTTTTCCCAACACCGAGCTCTCTCTATGCCGAGCTCTCTCTACACCGAGCTCTCCATATACCGAGCTCTCCCTATACCGAGCTTTCCATGTACCGAGCTCTACATGTACCGAGCTCTCCTTGTACAGAGCTCTCTATATACCGAGTTCTCCCAACACCGAGCTCTCCCAACACCGAGCTCCCCTTGTACCGAGCTCTCCCTACACCGAGTTCTCTATATACCGAGCTTTCCCTACACGGAGCTCTCTCTGTACTGAGCTATCCCTACACAAGTGTTGAAGAGCTTAATGAGAATGAAGATCCTAATTTGCATGCTAATCTTGCATGTTATGATAATCAGCAAATTAAGGAAGTGAGCAACAAGCCAAAAGCATCCTCCCTCGGTCACGCATAGCATACAGTACTCATGCACAGAGAAAGGACGAGCCATGCACGGCATTCACCTAAAGTGAAAACAAATTCACTCCATGACATCACCATGCCACCTCTCACAAAAGACAAGAGACCTAATAGATAATGATTTATTTTAGCATATTTCTTATTGGTATTTTAGTTTCCTTTTCTAGATTATTCCACCTCTCTATATATAAGGGTGAGAGACGAGATTGAAGATCTGTAATTTTACAAGCAAAAATTATCCTACAGAAAATGAAAAGTTCAAGTTCAATTTCTTTCTTTCTGGTTTTAAACTTTTTCAATATGGTATCAGAGCCCCGGGTTTAACCCTGGGGCCTGATCTTCTTCCACTTTCTTTTGTTAACCTGCAACACCTACCACCATGAGCTCACTATCTGAAACCTCATCAAACCCTCATCAAATACTTCAACCTCTGAGTCAGCTCATCACAGTGAAATTGAATGAAAACAACTACATAATATGGAAGTATCAGATCCTTGCAGCTGTGAAGGGATACGACCTAGAAGGCTATCTTACTGGGCAAGAAAAAGCACCCAGCAATCCCTACACTCAAGATGGAGGATTGGATCCACAACATGCAAGCTGGATCAAGCAGGATCAACTCCTTGTTTCATGGTTGTTGTCTTCTCTCACAGAAAGCATCCTGATCACTGTGGTAGGGCTAAACTCAGCTCATGAGATCTGGTCTACCTTAGAGCAAAGCTTCTCGAGCCATACAAGAGCCAAGGTCTTACAGCTCAAAGAACAGCTGCAATCCAGCAAGAAAGGAAGCCAGTCCATGAGAGATTATCTCAACAAACTTAAAGGCATTTGTGATGCTCTTGCTGCAGCTGGTCACAAAGTATCTCAGGAGGATCATCTTCTTCATATCATGGGAGGCTTAAGTGCAGAATATAATCCCATTGTGGTTACAGTGTCCTCCAGAACAGATTCAATGTCCATAGCAGAAGTTGCCTCACTTCTGCTTACCTTTGAGGCTAGACTTGAGAGATTTGAATCTGTTCAAGTGAATGTTGAAGGATCTGTTCCCACAGCCAATTTCTCAGCACAAGGAAATTTCCAGAGAAGTTTTTCTGGAAATAGAGGCAGTGGAGCAGACTACATGTCAAACTACAATAGAGGTGGAGGAATATCCAATAGAGGAAATGGTAGGGGAAGAGGAAGAACTAATAGAGGTCCAAAATGTCAAATCTGCCATAGGAACAATCATACAGCTGAGAGGTGCTTCTACAGGACTGATCTTGGATATGTTCCACCCAACAAGAACAACAACCAGTCTTTTCCTCAAAACCAGATGAACTCCAATTTGGCTGCAGTAAATCAAACTTCCACTCAAAGTGTTGCAGGTACCATGAGTGATACTGCTTCAGAGGACATCATGGTTTCCAGACTCAGGAGCTAACAGCCACATTACCTATGACTTCAATAATCTTAATCTTGGCTCAGAATATCAAGGATCAGAGAGGGTTCATATGGGTAATGGCACAGGTTTGTTGATTTCTCATTATGGTAACTCTATAGTTAGTCCTTCAGATTCATCTCATTCATTCCTCTTAAGAAATCTTTTACATGTTGCTAGCATAAAAAAGAACCTCCTAAGTGTTTCACAGTTTGCTAAGGATAACAAAGTCTACTTTGAGTTTCACCCCCACTATTGTGTTGTGAAGGATCTTCAGTCAGGTCAAGTTCTTCTCAGAGGGAAGGTTGAAGATGGTCTCTATCAATTACAGCTCTCAAAATCAGAAGTTTCTCCATGCAGCATCTATCCACTTCAAAATAAGAGACAAATTTGGGTGAACACTGCAGATCATAGGACTAGACTTGATGTTTGGCACAATAGATTAGGTCATGCTTCCTATGATGTTGTTAGGAAAGCATTGCAAAGTAGCAACATAGCTTATGCTGATATTCAGGAAAGTCTTGTATGTGAAGCTTGTATGAAATCCAAAAGTCACAAACTCTCATTTTCTGATGCTGAAATAAAAGATTATGACCTTTTTGAGCTTATTCATACTGATTTATGGGGACCTTCTCCCCTTATGTCTGCCAATGGTTACAAATATTATGTTTCTTTTATTGATCATACAAGCAGACACACTTGGATATACTTGCTAAAATTAAAATCAGAAGTTTCCACAGTCCTTCTTCATTTCAAAAAGTATGTTGAAACTCAATTTGGGAAGCACATTAAATGTGTTCAGAGTGACGGTGGCACTGAGTACAAAGCTTTAAGTGGTTTCTTTTCTGAACATGGAATAATGCATAAAATTTCTTGCCCCTATACCCCAGAGCAGAATGGTTTGGCAGAAAGGAAGCACAGACATGTTGTGCAGGTTGGATTGTCTTTACTGGCATTGTCTCATGTCCCTCAAAAATATTGGGATGATGCATTTGTTACAGCTACTTACCTTATCAACAGGACACTAACTAAAGTCTTAAACTTCCAAACTCCTTATGAGGTTCTTCACCGCAAGAAGCCAGATTATAGGACATTGAGGACCTTTGGCTGTTTATGTTATCCTCACTTAAGACCCTTCAACAAGAGTAAGTTAGACTTCAGATCAGCCAGAGGAACATTTCTTGGTTACAGTCCATTCTATAAGGGGTATAAGGTCCTATTACCCAACAGGAAGGTTATTATCACAAGGGACATTGTCTTTGATGAAACCACCTTTCTATTTTTTCATCATCCTTCTGCCAACCCTCCTACAGATTCTGTCATCACATTACCTCCTCCCTTACCTGTTTTATCATCACATTCTCCTTCTCAACCTCTTCATTCTGATCCCATGCCTCATGCATCTTCACCTCAACACACACAAACTCCTTCTTCATCCTCATCTTCTTCATCCTCTCAACATTTTTCTGAAGGACAACTGTACATAGATTTACCTTTTGAGAATGATACTGTTACTACTGCTTTACCCTTACTTGATGAAGTTGCAGGTCAACACAGGTCAAGTCCACCTGAGCCAGTCAATCAATCCCAGCATTCTATGCTCACTAGATCAAAAGTTGGGATCTTTAAACCAAAGTTGTTTACTGCTCTCTCTCATGTTGAGCCTTCTTCTCATCAGCAAGCTCTTACTCATCCTCTTTGGACTGAAGCTATGCATAAGGAATATGTTGCTCTTCTCAAAAACAATACATGGTTTCTCACCACCTTACCACCTGATAAAACTGCAATTGGCTGCAGATAGGTGTTTAAATTGAAGAGGCATACTGATGGCTCTATTGCTAAGTACAAAGCCAGGTTAGTGGCTAAAGGATATGCTCAGGTTGCTGGTTTTGACTACACTGATACTTTTAGTCTTGTAATCAAACTTGTTACTATTAGAATTATCCTCTCCATTGCTCTATCTTATAACTTGGATATTAGACAATTGGATGTTGATAATGCTTTTCTTAATGGTGATGTGGACACTGACTTGTTTATGGAGCAGCCACCAGGCTTTGTTCAAGGGAGAGGTTTGGTATGCAAGTTGAGCAAATCCCTTTATGGCCTCAAACAAGCCTCAAGGGCTTGGACTTCAAAGTTTGCCTCAGTTTTGTTATCTTTGGGTTTTCAAAGTTCTAAAGCAGATCCCTCTCTATATTTCAAGCATTCTAAGGGATCCACAATCTTTATCTTGACTTATGTTGATGATATCATTATCACTGGATCCAATAATTCTGAAATATAGAGACTCATTGATGTTTTACATCATCACTTTTCTATGAAAGATCTGGGCATTTTGAGCTACTTTCTTGGCATTCATTTCACTCACACTCCTAAGGGATTGCATCTAAGTCAAGAGACTTACATTGAGGATATCCTTAAAAGACAACATGTCAGAAGCCAAGGGATTGAACAATCCAATGCTCTCTGGACAACACTTATCAAAATTTAAAGGTCAACCTATTGCAGATGGCAAGCTGTATAGGAGTATTGTTGGAGCATTACAATATGCCACCATTACCAGACCTGACATATGTTTTGCTGTTAATAAAGTGAGTTAATTCATGCAAAATCCATTGGATGAGCATTGGAAATCAGTAAAAAGGATTCTCAGATATCTCTCAGGAACTAAAGATCATGGGCTGCTCTTCACTAGTTCTAAAGATCTTAATGTTAATGCATTTGCAGATGCTGATTGGGCCACTGATTTGGATGATAGAAAGTCAGTAAGTGGTTACTGTGTGTACTTAGGGAACAACCTTGTCTCTTGGAGTTCAAAGAAACAACCTACAGTTTCTAGATCAAGTACAGAAGCTGAGTACAGGAGTTTGGCCAATGCAGTCTGTGAAGTCACTTGGATTAAGTCCTTAATGAATGAGTTAAGCTTCAACTTCTCAAGAACTCCTATGATCTGGGTGGACAATCAAGGAGCAGTTTCTCTTGCTGCTAATCATGTCTCACATTCAAGGACTAAGCACATTGAATTGGACTTGCACTTTGTGAAAGATAAAGTTATGAAAAAGGAAATTCTTGTTGAGCATGTACCTGCTTTGGATCAAATAGCAGATTGTCTCACTAAGGCATTAACTGGACAATTCTTTGTGCTCTTGAGGAACAAATTAAATGTCATTCCCAAAAGAGCACTCGAATTGAGGGAGAGTGTTAAAGAGCTTAATGAGAATGAAGATCCTAATTTGCATGCTAATCTTGCATGTTATGATAATCTGCAAATTAAGGAAGTGAGCAACAAGCCAAAAGCATCCTCCCTCGGTCACGCACAACATGCAGTACTCATGCACAGAGAAAGGACGAGCCATGCACGACATTTACCCAAAGTGAAAACAAATTCACTCCATGACATCACCATGCCACCTCTCACAAAAGACAAGAGACCTAATGGATAATGATTTATTTTAGCATATTTTTTATTGGTATTTTAGATTCCTTTTCTAGATTATTCCACCTCTCTATATATAAGGGTGAGAGACGAGATTGAAGATCTGTAATTTTACAAGCAAAAATTATCCTACAGAAAATGAAAAGTTCAAGTTCAATTTCTTTCTTTCTGGTTTTAAATAACAAGGCTCTCCCTATACCGAGCTCTCCCTATACCGAGCTCTTCCTACACCGAAATATATCCATGCTACGCGTATAGCAAAGCTACTAATCTGGGTCGGGCTTCTATTGTGGCCGAGCTACATTCATAGACGGGCAGTTAACCTGGCCAGACTATTAACATCCCTTGTACAAATGAAAGCCAAGCTACTAGCATAAGACGGAGCTACAAGCAACCTCTCGGTTCTCAGACCGAGCAGAGTTTTGCTCGGTCCACCTAGCTATTCTCCTGCGTTATATCACCATACACTTCTGAAATTAGTGAGATGGGGATGATGTGGAACTTATGTAATATACCAAGTAGGTAATTTGGTAAAAAAAAAAACCTTACATAATTAAATTGGAATTTAATTATTGACTTTTTGCTCCACTTTTCTATTTATTTTTTCTGAATTTTGGTGTATTTTCTTGCCATGATTGTGGTTTAATTTTGTTGTTTACTAAGTTATGCTGCTGTTGATGTGACTTTTAATTTTTTATCACCATATACTTTAATTATCTTTCATGATATGTAAAGCCAGTTAATTTCACGGTTAGTAAGTATCAAATTCAAACGACGACCGGCAGTAAAAATAATTTCAATGGATGTTCTAATGTTATATAATTTCCATCGAAAATTGTAATTGGAATCCCATTTAAATAAATCCTTGGTAAAATTATAGTTGGAAACCATCGAATTTCAACTAGAATTTCAAAAGTGACTTTTAATTCCACAGGAAGTTTTTAATTATTGACATTCGAATATCTATTAATATATAAAGAGGTAATTCAAAAATTCCTGAAATAGTAAATAAAAATTATTCAGAAATCCCGCCTAAATCTTTACCAATAATAAAAAGTTTTTTAAAAAAATTCGCAATATCCCGCCTATTCAAGCTTGATTTTATTTTGAAATTTTAAAAAATCTAATCTTAAATTGCATGAAGCATATCTAATTGAGGTAGTTATTAAGCCGCATTATCCCGTGCGGCTTAATAGGTCCATTCTATTAAAGTTGGTTATAATTTGTAATTTATATCTTTTCAAGTGTAAAAAAAGGGAAATTAATTAAAAAAATACATTATTCTTTTTATTTTTTCTTATACTAAATAAATACGACTTTTATCATTACCCACATAAATGACGTGATGGAAGTTCTAAACCAAATAAAGTCCACACAACTTTTTGATAACCAATTTCAGTTTGTTGTATATATAAAATTAAGGTGACATGATTATTAAATTTTAGCATATTTTTATATTAACTTGTCATAAGATATTGATGATAATCCGATAAATTGCTATATATTCCCCTTGAAATCAGAAAGATAATTGAACAAATATTGGTAAATAAAATTAAACGTTTTAATTTGATTATAAAGAATCAATTGATAAATTTGAACAATAAGGTAACCGACGACAAATCTAAAAAATTACTAGATACTGTATATATATATATATATATATATATATATATAATAAACAAAATGTATATTATATATAATTTGTAAAATTTATATAATTATTGTTAACGAATCGAATTTCGAATCGAATATCTACACATTCGAATTCGAATTCGTTATAATTTCGAATCTAAATCATCATTCGAATTCGAATTCGAATTTGAATATTTCGAATTCGAATCACGAATTAACGAATCGAATCACGAATCGAATCAAAATGGTTTGATTTGTTTACAACCCTAGCTGGCACTGCGGTATGGTGGGCCGAACGACCACCTAGGGTCCCACTTACCTCAGAGCCCACTATTACTAATTAAAATTAGTTTTAGGCCAATTTTTATATCTACTAACTGATTACAAATTAATTGCAATTTAACAACTGTACATGTTTTATTTGCAATCCTACCTTTTGTATGGATTTTGTATGGATTGTTAGTTACAAAGATAGGATATATCAGTTACAAAACCAAAAAGAACGCCTCCTTAAATTGCGTATCAAAAGGGATTTCAGTTATGCATTACAAAAAGATAAAAAATTGCTCTCTCTATATATATAGTAGAATTATATATTCTATAAAATAGGAATATGTTCCAAAAAAAAAAAAAAAAACAGAAATAATACATTTCAAATTCAAACAACATAATATTCTAAACACGCAAAAACTACATGATCTGGAATATCCAACCATTTTTATGATCTAAGGCTGGAAGTATACGGAATCGACCAGTTTTTATTTTTATTTATTTATTTTTTTGTTGAATCAACCATTTTGATGAGTAAGGCTAGAAAATATATACAATATATAAACATCACATATACAGTATTTAAAACAAATAAAGAGTTGCAACCAGGGGTATACTGTAAGTATACCATTCATTCACATATACATGACATAATCGTGTTATATACTTAATATGTGCGTGTATGTTTTTTTTTTTAAGTACGTGTTATATACATCACGTATATGTTGCGTTTTTATTTACATAACTTTTACTGACTCAAATGCCTTATTCACATGCAGCTCTTGAACAATAATCAGTCAGTATATTTTCAGTATATGTTGCGGATTTATTTACATAACTTTTACCAACAGCTGAACAACACACGATAGAACTACAAATAAAAATAAAACAAAAAACATTAACATATATCTCGAAAATAATAATCACCAAAAAAAATTACTCATTTATCATCTCATGTTAATTTTCTCATTAAAAAAATATGAAAATATACATAACATAAACTGTAAATATACATCAAATAAACATTGAAAACAGATCCAATCCACACTATCCACATGCCGACGACTCGAAAGCTCCACAACCAACGGCAGACGACTTTTGCGAAGGGGAGCTCATTACGTTTGCCTTGCTCCCGTCATCCATCCAAGCTATTGTCGGTCGACAAGTATTAAATGAAAAAAGTTTAGCTGAAGCCTTGACAAGTAACCCGTTTGATATTTTTACTCGTACACATCAGCCATCACATCACACATAAATAAAATGGAAAAAATACCCAAATTGTCAAATTAACAATTTGCTGCCCTAAAACTCAAAAAAAAAAACCTCACAAGTTCTCTGTCAATGGCTACCTCAGCCTCCGCAAGAGCAACACCCCCTCCCGCCAGAGGTCAATTGGGTATTGTACGTCTGTAACCTTCCGTTCAACATAACGAGCGGGGAAATGTATGGCATATTCGAGAAGTATGGCGCCATACGTTAGACCCGCATCGGCACCGCTCGGAATGCTTTTGCCAACCATGGGAGGGATTTTGTTTTTATCATAGATTTTCCCTTCTTAGGGTTTTGTGAAAAAAATTGAAGATAATTGACAATTGTGTTTAAGAAGAAGAAGAAGGAGAGGAAGAAGAAGGAGAGTGGGAGAAAAACGCATGATTGGTTTTCCGGAAGCCGAACTGTTTCCGTGAATTTTACTAATTATTGATTATGTATCTAAATTATTTATATAATACATCTTAGGTAAAGCTGCAAATAAGTATATGATTTCTTGCTATGTTGCTAATATTTGTAAAATGGTTTTAATTATGTAATAAAATATGAATTAGTTAGTGTAGGAGGTAATTTTCTCAAATTTAAAACTTAAACTTCAGAAAAAAAAAATCAAAAATAAAATACAATTTTAACTTAGACATTAAAGGATGTGCTAGTTTTTAGATATATTGGTATTTGATTTCTTTTTGGTTAATCATGGTTAGTTTTTGAAGAGTGTTGTTAAACGATTTTGTAACAATATAAAACATACACCCTTATTCCGTGAATAGGGGGTGTAGGATTCATATGAATTTTGAGAGATTATCTGGTGTGATTTTTTGTATGCTTATTGATGAAGAAAGTGTAAAGAAAAAGAAGAGGAGAAAGCTTGAGGCGGTGCCTCCTGTCATTGATAAGGGAAAATAAAGGATAAGCCCCTCAGAAGATAATAAATGTTATGTCTATCCATCATGGGAACTTATATATATAGATATTTATTGGGCCCGTTATTATTACAAGCGGTATTACTTTTGGGCCTTAATAATAAGATAAAATATAATAAGTGATTTAATATATATCCACATGATTTAATATATATATCCACGTGGAATATCTTAATAGGCGAGGCCAAAATTGGGTAACAACAGTAGGCCCCCGACTTTAGAATACGTTCTGAATAGAACTGTTCTGAAGTCGCATGTATAGTCAATTTTGGCTGACTTATGCTTATTAATATGTCTGAATGCTGTGACGTATGGACGTCGTCCGGGTACTTTGGGACCCGTAGTCGCTTTATTGCTCGTGTTCAGGCATCGGCCTGATGTGTTAATGCTAATGGAGTTGACTGCGTGGATAGTCAACTTTTTTAGATTGCTATATAAATGGAGACCTGGATGGCCTAGTCGGGTAATTTGGTACCCAGTTTTCGCGTTTTGCACATAATATGACGCATTTTAATAGATTCGCGTCCGTAATGATGGCTTTGTTTGAGTGTTCGGGCTCCATGACATTGTAATGGGATTCACGATTTTGATGTCGTATTGAGACGACACGATTTTTTTCTTTTTCGTATTAATGTGGACCTGGTCGGATAATTCGTTATCCGGTCCTCGGTTTGATTTTTATTGAATTATTGCACGGTCGGGTAGTGTTCCCGATGTTTCATGTGATTTTAAGAAAGGCGTTAGCCTCGCCAAACCAACTTCAGGGTTTGGAAAAGATTGGGCGTATAGCCTTGCCAAACCAACTTCAGGGTTTGGAAAAGAAGTATTCATGTCAAGATGTATGTATGACGCGCGTATATGATGAATGTATGAATGAATGTATGTATGAATGTATGGATATATAATAAGCACGTGCGGGAAATAATTACGGTACGATAAATGATATTACCTCGATGTTTTGTCGAGTCTGACTTTTTTGCCGGTAGGTGTTGTGCCTTGCCGGAATATTATTCGCACCAAATCAACTTCAGGATTTAGCAAAAGAACATTATTGATGTCGGTTATTATTGTAAGCCCGCTAAATCAACTTCAGGATTTAGCCACGAAGGGCATCAACCTCCCCAAGCCATCTTCAGGGCTTGGAAGTATCCGGTTGTGTTGCGTTTGGCCAGGTCATACCAACTTCAGGGTATGAAACACGTTTAGCCTCAACAACGGGGACCGATTTATTGAGGTCCATTAATTGCGTTTCCCCATGGTAGGTTCTGTGCCTTGCCTCTTGCGGGGAAGACACAAATTTTTATGCACCGAACTATTTTTCGAGATTCGGCTTTTTTTTTTTTAAATGTAGGAAATGAAAGATACCTCAGCGAAATATTATAGAGACATCAACTCGGCTGAAGTCGAGGCTCAACGACGAGCGGATAAAGAGACGTCGGCTCAGTCGGAGTCGAGGCTCAACGGCGAGCGGATATAGGGACGTTGGAGATAAATGACCGATGGCGGCATAACAGAATTCGGCCCCGGCAATCGTCGGCGTGAATAAATAAATTTGGCCCCCGCGCTTGTTGATTTTGAATGAATAATCTCGACCCCAACATTGATAAATAAGGTTGGCCCAGTCGGAGGTAAGTGCATTTGGCTCCGGCATTAAGTAATAAATTCGGGCCCCGACTATTGTCGATTTGAAATAAATTGTCATGGCCCCGATGTTGATAAATGAATTCGGCTCCGATGGTGATAAATAAACTCGGCCCCAACGTCGGCAAATGGATTCGGCTCCGGTTGTCGTCGTGTGAACGGACAAGCTTTCAAGTCAGCGAACGATAATGAGGTCAATTAGGTCGACCCATTCAGATGTGATTTGCACCTCGGCACCAGCATTAACAAATAAGGTTGGAGACGAGGAAATAATAAATTGATCCGAGGGGCTGGTCTCATCGGCGATTGTCGGAGTGGATGAACCAGGAATTGTCGGTAACAGAAGAATAAATCTGCCTTGTGTGAGAAAGATCAGCCCGATTAGTGTCTGCTCGAATAAGTCAGCTTGGTATATTTCCTTTTCTTTGATATTATTGTCCACAAGGCTGTACTTCCTGGGCCTAAAGGCCCAATAGGTAAAATAAAATCAAAACTTCTCAGGTCCAAATACCGAATTGAGGATCTCTTTCATTCTTCTCCATCGCCAGACTCTTATCATTATTTCGTTCTTTTCTTGTTCATTCTTGATTTTTCATTCTCTCTCGTAAGACCCAACGAAAAAAATCCTTCAGATCTGCTATCGTGGGCGACGACGTGAATTAATTACGTCATGAAATCGGGCGCAATTTTTGAGGTCGGGCTTCATTAAGTTGGAACCGACTGCAATTTCAGAGATTTGAGCTAATGCCAACCGTTGATTGAGGTCGGCCGATACCGACGATTGAAGTCGGTTTATGGCTGTGATCGAAGTCGCTCCAGGGGTCTGTATTGACGTCGGAGAGACGAGGTTGGACGCCGGTAACATATAAAGTCAAAGGTGCCGAGGTCAGGGATGTCGGTTCCGGCGAAGTTGGACCGAGATATTAAGGTCAATTTTAGCCGAATTGTACAGTCAGGCCCCAATTTTGAGGTCAGATTCAAAGGTGTCGATTTATTTTTTGGAGCACGGTCGGCTGAGCACGATATCGGAGATAGAGATGTCGGGGATGAAGAAGTCGGTTCATCCGCAAGGATAATTGATTATGATTGTAGAAGTCGGTTTCGGTAATACCTTGAAGATCCAGCGACAAATTGAATGTGAGTATGTCTTTTTGGTCAACCCAGGTAGCGCGTCGGCAAGTTGGCCCTCGGTGATTGGTAGGTTGAGACGTCGATCCGACTTCTATTTTCGGATTTCTGAGCCTGTGTTGTGATGTCGGGTGAGCTGATTTGTCAAGGTGGAGTCGGCTCCAGCGATGAAGTTGAGCTTAGAGATGCCGAGGTCCCGACTATGCAATGTCGGTTTGTGAAGAGTCCCGACGACATGTGAGTGTAGGTGATTTCCGATCATATCGAGATTTCGGTCCGGCTTTTTCCCGAGCTCGCTAAAGGCGACGTCGGACCGATGTTGGTACTGGCCACTGGGGCTTAGGTTGGTGCCGGTTTGTGAGGTTCCATCACTGTGAAGTCGGCTGCTAGGGCGTTGAAGCCCGTCGGTAAGTGACTTGATCAGGGTCTCGGCTTTTGAAGTTATTTTGACCGTTGTGAAGTTGGTCGTCCCCAATTTGAGGTCTGTCCGCGATGCTAAAGTCGGTCTTCACTTTGGAAGCGGCCCAGTTGATGGCGGCCCGGTTGATGAAGTCAGGCACTGTGTTGGTCTCACAACTTTGTCGGCATATGGAAGTCGGAGATGTCGGCCCGGTCATTGAAGATGTCGGCTTTATCGAAGATGGGCCCGCTGCGATTCTCGGGTTGCATTTTTCATGGACCCAATAATGTCGCAATTGTCCAAGCTGCTATTTTGGAGGACTCGAATTACAGTTCATTAACTCAGTTGTTGATGATTTAACATGATTTGACCCCGACTGTGTGGTTATGGTAGTTCGTGGCCCCGCACGACGGTGATGTCAGTCGTCTGGCTTTAGGTCGGCGTCGGCTCATGAGGTCCCAACGATATGAAGTCGGTGAAGAAGACGTCGGGAATTGATAGCAGTGGTTGCGGAGTTGGGCTCAACCCGTCATTGACTGATGTCGATTTGCTGAGGTTCCAGAAAGACGGGTCAAGAAGCTTGGCTTTTGACTGAAAGTAGCGAGGTTGGGCCCGATCCGTATTGTAGTTGTCGTGCGAGGTCGTCCCTACAGTAAATTCGGGCTTGTGTTGTTGAAATCAGTTCGGGAGTGCACGGTCAATTCTGCTGCAGCGACCGACGTTGGTTGGTTGTAGAAGATGAAGTTAGGTGGCCGTGGAAGTGATGCCAATGACCAGAGGTTGAAGTCGGATATTTGTCGGTGCACCGAGGTCGTCTCCGGCGCTTATGATGGTGACGTTGGTCTACCTGCAGGTCGGGAGTTCAAACACCGAGATCGGAGGTACCGACGTCCGGGCAAGGCAATGTAGACTGTTCTGAAGTCGGTTGGATTCGACGTCGGCAAAGTCGGTTAGGATGTCCGAGGTATGATGAAGTCGGACCTCGGTGGCAAATAGGAAGTCCGATGATTGTGGTTGATTAAAGTCACCTCTTGTCGGATAGGCCGAAGTCGGCCCAGCCAGAAATCGGCTGTAAAGTCAACTCACGACGTCGGTGTGTGAAAGGAGATGCTGGTGATGTCGGTTTACGGCCTCGTTAAGCGGTGATGTCAAACGGCCACGTACTCTTATCCTTTTTTTTTAATTTTGAAGAAACGATGGTGGGCCAAGTGGCCTCCCGCTGGTCAAAGAAAACCAAAGAAACATTTGACGGTGGGCAGCGTAACTTTATCTTGATCAAGGAGCTTTGAGACAAACGGTACTGCGATGAGCATCGTGGCATCGTCCTTTGTAAAAATCAAAATGACTTCTCCTCCTTAGCTGCTGCAATTTTCACATCTTGCAAGGTTTTTTTTTTT
>CACSLK010030875.1:9784683-9805124 GCA_902706635.1 Striga hermonthica | reverse complement strand
AGCACAAAAGATCAGCTATGTATCATGAATTCAACACGATAAATCAATTCTCTTAATTTAATCATTGTTCATGAATTAAACAAAAGGGAAAAGCTTACAATTATTCCTATCCGAGTTCGAATGTTGAAGACGAGATACAAGCTTAATCCCAAAAAAAAAGAAATAAAAAGGAAAAATATAAATGAAAAAGGAGAAGAAGATCGATGGAGAAGAAGGAGAGAGAAGGAGGAGAAGAGAGGAGTTCGTGAATTCCTCTCCCGACCTAGGGCTTTCGCCCCCCAGTCGAGCGTGTCGAAAATAATGCCCCCGAACGTCCCAAAATCTGCTACTTTAATAACCTGATTTCGCGCGCCTCGCGGGCCGCGGAGATTCCCGCTGGCCGCGGTGAAGAAAGCCTCCGCGGCCGCGACTTGCTCCGAGGCCGCGACATTTCCTGTGCTGAAGTTTTGGGACCTGGCAGATTTTGTTCGCCGCGGCCCGCGGTGAAGAAATGGGTCGCGGCCCGCGGCGAACAAAACTGGGCTGCACTGCACCATCTTACGGTTTTTGCTTGTTCGGGCTCGTTTGGATTCGGAATTGAGTTCCGTTTTTTCCTACGCATCGCTAACGAGCCCTTCTTTCTAATGGTGTCAGCTTCTCTAAAAGATTCTTGAAAACCTGTTCTCCCAGGATCTCTAAACACACACCAAAAACGAAAACACAAACGGAAGACTACCAGAAAAAACATAAGAATTACCGGGGCACTCAAGACAACACAAAACACACGATAAATGACAAAATGAACCTAAAACCAATCAAATGACTCGAAATAGGGGAAAAAGAATGAGAAAATGACAACAAAAAACGCAACAACAATGGGACAAACATTGATGAATAATGAAATAAAGTTGATGTGATGTGTAAGAATGATTGGTTTGTATTATTTAATTATATGAATAATATGAAAGATAGTGAGGTTGAGTTAAAGTTGAGTTAGATTTTGAGTTGAAAATATTTGAGGTGAAATATTTTATAAACAATCACCCCCTAATGCTCTCTTATCTATCAATTTGGGAAGAATGAGAAGAGACCGGTTAGGGGGTGATTGTTTATGGTTTGAATAGTAAAAAATCTAGAATTTTTTAATTATGGTTAAGTTTAAGAAAAAGTGGTATGGTTAGTTGTTAGTGGATATATTAAAATAGTATTTAAAATAAAATTGTTAAAATTGATTTGATGTAAAAGTAAGAGAAAATGATTGGAAGTGATAGTCAGTTAAAATTAGTTAAAATTATGTGAGTAGATGAATAGTGAATTAAAGTTGATGTGATATGTAATAATGATTTGTTGATGTTATTTAATTATATAATAATATTGGAGATAGTGGAGTTGAGTTAAAGTTGAGTTAAATTTGAGTTTGAGTAAAAAAAGTTACTGTACAACTAATAAACAATCACCCCCTTAAAATGTTGAGCCCAGTAAAAATCCCACAAATTGGTGATAGTTTTGTGTGAAAAGACAAGGTTATTATGAGGAAATACACACTACAAGAAAATGATGAAATTCAAACGGAAATATATTCCAATAGAATTATTTCAACGACAATTCCAATAGATATTTCAATGTTACTAATTCCGTGGGTATTTTTCGATGCATTCCAACGGAAATTTCAACAAAAATATTTCGTTGGAATGAGTTTTCTATTGGAATTTTCGTTGGATTTTGACGATTCCAACGGTGGATTTTCTAACGGGGGTGGAAATAAAAATTCCAACGGAAATTCTTACGGCAAAAACTAAAAAGTCGTTGGAAATATAACCATTAAAATAATCAAATTCCATTTAAAATTCCAATGAAAAACACATTCCAACGGAATATTTTCGTTGGAATTTTTGTTGGAACCATTCCAACAGAAGCTATACCATTAGAATATCCGTTGAGATTTTCTTTGGAATATATTACCATATAATTTTCTGTCGGAATATAACAATTTTTTTGTAATGACATTGCCAAAAATTTTGTAGTAGACCCCACAAAACTTTTATAGTCATAATTTGAAAACGCATTTGATTAATTTCCACCAAAGGGAGATAAAATGTGGATCATTTCCTCAATAAAATTCCATTTACAAGCAAAATGAAACTAATCCAATCAAAGGATCCCAAAAAGTGCAAATCAGATTATTACAACCTTCGACCACCATTTATCTCACACACATCTCGCCTTATATTTCTCTGTTTTTTGACTTTTTTCCGCAATTATAAAGTCCCCCAATTTTCTTCAATAATTTCAGCTTTTCTATTTAGGCAAAACAAAAATAAATAAAAGGCGAATCACTGATTATTTTCTCCCACCATTTTATTCAGTGATCCGCTATCTTCAATAATAAATAAAAAATTACAGCCATGTTTCCCATCTTCTTGCTTCTATTATCCTGCTTGCCAAACACGGCATTATCCACCCACCTTCATTCATTCAGAAGCCTTCAGCTCCCTTCAGTTGGCTGTGAGGCCTACACCTTTGATAAGAACAATGGCGGGCCTTACACGGGCCTCAACGATGGCAGGATTGTAAAATACCAAGGGCCCAAAACTGGTTTTGTGGAATATGCCACAACTGTTTCTAATAGGTAAATCCTCTGTTTTCCTCTGTTTTTTCTTTCTTTCTTTTTTTTAGGTTCTTTTGAAAGATTAATCTTTTTAATGCCATTTATTTATTTTCAGATCAAAGAAATTGTGCGATGGGTCGAACGGCAACTTGACGATCGGGCCGTTGTGCGGAAGGCCGCTCGACATGGAATTCAACCCCAAAACCGGGGAGCTTTACGTCGTCGACCTTTTCCGGGGACTAATGGTGGTGCCGCCACGTGGCGGTGGCGGTGGCGGCGTGGCCCGCCAGCTGGCGTCCGGCGACGGCATGCCGGCCAATGCCCCAGACGCTGTCGCCATCGACCCGATTACCGGCGAGGTCTATTTCTCGGATATTGGCTCCATCATCTTCACGACCACGTATGATAATTTTATCGCATATTAATTATTATTTGTTTTTTTTATGAACGGTGATAGTAATAATAATAATCGTTTAAATTTATTATTTACGACAGCAACATGACCGAAACCCTCATGAGTGGGGACACGAGCGGGAGACTACTCAAATACGACCCGAAAACGAAGAAACGTACGGTTGTCCTCACCGGGCTCGCGGGCCCTGCAGGGCTAGCCGTGAGTCGAGACGGCTCGTTCGTGTTGATAGCCGAGTACCTGGCATGCCGAATCATGAGGCTATGGCTCAAGGGCCCGAGAGCCGGTAAAACGGAAGTTTTCGCGGAGCTCCCAGGAAATCCCGACAACATCAAGAGAACACGGTCGGGCGATTTCTGGGTGGCCGTTAATATACAAAAATTGTACCCTAGGCTCACGAGCTTTCCATTAGGTCAAAAGATTAACCCGAAAGGTCAAATTACGCAGACAGTGAATTTTTATGATGAGTACAACGCGACGTATATTACGGAAGTGCACGAGCAGAGTGGGTCGTTGTACGTTGCGTCGGTTTATACAGGATTTGTCGGGGTTTATAAGGGAGTTAAGATGTGGAGCATGTATTGATATTATTTCTTTCTAGTTTTTTTAAGTTTAGGAGTACCTAATTAAAAGTCGGAGATTCTTGCGACTAATGGTTAGACAGTCTCATAACAACTATAATGTAATAAATGAATTATCTTGAATCCGAAGCATGTGTATTTGTAAATGATGTCTATGCTTATGTTCAAAATTAAACTTGAAATAGAAGAAAATTGGTCCTAATAAAGAACTCGATTGCGACTAATAGTTAGGCAGCCTAATAATAACTATAATGTAATAAGTTAATTTATCTTGAATCTGAAGCATGCGTACTTGTAATAACTATATATAATTTGATTTTAGAGATCAATTTTCAAACGAACAATTTGATTTTAAAGATTGATCTTTTTTTTCCTTATTACTCTGTTGGGTTTCGGGTTCCGATACTTGGGTATTATCTGTAGGGAACTTTAACGGGATAATAAAAATAAGATGGCTATAATATATAATACCGAGGCCTGTGATAACACAGTGTCCTTAAAACAGATTCGCCCAGTATGAGCGTCTGTTTCCCAGGATACAACGGAAAAACCGAAACTAATCCGGCGAACTGGAATTATGCCTGGACCAAAACACTTAAAAGACATATGGGGGAATAAGACTTTGGAAATATTTTATTTAGTTTCGTGTGTTTCATCAAAAGAAGACAATTCTTCTTATATAGGCTTAAGCAACCCACTAACATTAATACTTCATTTAATACCATTAATTCAAAATTTAATGAAGTTATGTTTGTAACATGAAAACAAGTTGTACCTTGTAAGTGAAAGACACGGTTTCAACAAATAAACTTTATGTTACAAATTCATTCAATAAATTTTCCAACAATCCCCCACATTAATGAATTTGAAAATAGCACAAAAACATGTTATGGTCCGACAGTTGAAACCTGTATAGGATAGGTAGGTGTTACCCTTTGAACCTTCCATTGTGAAAGCACATCAACTTTACTAGCTGACCAGTAGACGCGATGTCTTTGAACTGTTCTGCTTTTTGTGTAAAAGATAAATATACTTCACACAGGATTCTCCCTAACATATTCCAGTTCTCATTATTATGTCCATTAATGGCCCTAGACATAGCCTGGTTCTGTGAGAGGGTCTAAGAATTGAGCCTCACACAATTCTCTTCAAAGCGGCTCCACTTCTCTCTCACATAGGTGATTCATAATTACAAGTAGCCCGTACTACCTCTCATACAAGAATCATTAAAAGCCAAATGCTTATCCTACTCACCACGGCTATCATTGTTTAAGGAATGGACATTGGATAAAATCCTACAGTGATCACAAAAGTCTTTTTACAATTAGGTTGTCCCTTTGAACCAAGATCTTGGGATCTCCAGTCAACAAGGTAGGGTTTCCATTGTATCAACTCATTTCTAGAGGCTTAAGTCCCATTCCTCTCAAAGATTTAGCAATTAACTCTCTATTTAACCCTTTGGTCAGCGGATCCGCAAGGTTATCTTTTGACTTCACATAGTCAATAGATATAGTACCAGTTGAGAGTAGTTGTCTAATGGTATTATGTCTACGACGAATATGTCTAGACTTACCATTATACATATTAGTTTGTGCCCTCCTGTAGCCGATTGACTATCACAATGTATACAAATGGCTGGCACTGGCTTAGACCATTTTGGAATATCTTCTAAGAAATGGCGAAGCCACTCTGCCTCTTCTCCACTTTTGTCCAATGCTATAAACTCGGACTCCATTGTGGATCTGACAATAACAGTCTGCTTAGAAGATTTCCATGATATGGCTGCACCTCCCAAAGTGAATAAATATCCACTAGTGGATTTAGAATCTTTCATATCTGATATCCAGTTGGCATCACTATAGCCTTCAATTACAGCTTGATATTTACAGTAGTGCAGATCATATTTACAAGTATATCTCAAGTATCTGAGTAATCTCACAATTTCTTTCCAGTGTTCATTTCCTGGATTACTTGTATATCTACTCAAATTACTCACAGCAAAGACGATGTCTGGTCTAGTACAATTCATTAGATACATCGGACTCCCTATCACCCTTGAATATTCGACTTGAGAAACACTTTCTCCTTTATTTTTCGACATATGTTGACTTGTATCTATCGGGGTCCTAGCCTGAGTCAAATCATCCTTATTAAATTTTTCAAGGATTTTCTCCACATAATGTGTTTGACTCAAAACAATTCCTTGTGATGTTATATGAATTTTAATTCCAATAATCACATCAGCTAGACCCATATCTTTCATGTCAAATCTTGAATTTAACATATCTTTTGTGGATTTAATAATTTTATCATTGCTTCCAACGATAAGCATGTCATCTACGTAAAGACATAAGATTACATAATCTTTTTTTGTGTCTTTAACATAAACACATTTATCACATTCATTAATTTTAAATCCACATTCAATCATGACATTATCAAACTTCTCATGCCATTGTTTTGGAGCTTGTTTTAAGCCATATAAAGACTTAACCAATTTGCAAACTTTATTCTCTTGCTCTGGAGCAGAGAATCCTTCAGGTTGCTCCATACAAATCTCTTCTTCTAAATCTCCATTTAGAAAAGCTGTTTTTACATCCATTTGATGTATTTCAAGATTTCTTAAAGCTGCAATTGCAATAATCACTCTGATGGATGTTATCATCGTCACTGGAGAATATGTATCAAAGAAATCAAGGCCTTCTTTTTGCTTATAACCTTTAATCACAAGTCTAGTCTTATACTTATCAACTGTTCCATCAGGTTTCATTTTCCTTTTGAAAATCCATCTATAGCCCAATGGTTTACTTCCAGGAGGAAGATCCACTAGCTCTCATGTGTGATTTTGCAAAATGGAATCAATTTCACTTTGAACTGCCTCTTTCCAAAGAGGTCCTTCAGAAGAATTTACAGCTTCTAAAAACGTTTGTGGTTCGCTTTCAACCATATAGGTTAGAAAATCTGGACCAAAAGATTTTTCTATCCTACCTCTTTTACTTATCCGAGGTTCTACTTCAACATATCCATCTTAATCCTTTTCCATTATTTCCAAATTTCTTTTAGTGGAACTAGAATCCACTTCAGACTTACGTGGAAATATATGCTCAAAAAATGAAGCATTTCTAGATTCAAGTATCGTATTCTTATGAATTTCCTCAGTTTTGGATTCATGTACAAGAAAACGATAAGCACTACTATTGTGTGCATATCCAATAAATATGCAATCAACAGTTTTTGGTCCAATCTTTATTTTCTTTGGCGTAGGTATTGCTACCTTTGCCAGACACCCCCACACTCGCAAGTATTTGTAGGATGGTGGTATTCCATGCCATAATTCATATGGACTTTTGTCTAACTTTTTACGGGAAACCTTATTTAAAAGGTAATTTGCTGACAACACAGCTTCTCCCCACATGTTCTGTGGAAGTCCAGAACTTAACAACATTGAATTCATCATTTCTTTTAAAGTACGATTTTTTCTCTCCGCAATCCCATTTTGTTGCGGTGAATAAGGTGCTGTTCATTTCATGTCTTATCCCATGTTGGGCACAGAATTCAGCAAAAGGTGACTCATATTCACCTCATCTGTCACTTCTTATCACCTTAATCTTTTTATTTAGCTGATTTTCAACTTCGTTTTTGTAGAGAATAAATTTCTCTATCGCTTCATCCTTACTTTTAAGAAGATACACACAACAAAATTTAGTGCTATCATCTATAAATGAATATTTATTTCCACCACGTGTCGTAACAGCTTTTAAATCACATACATCAGTGTGAATTAAATCAAGTGGTTCACTATTTCTTTCAATAGTTTGAAATGGTAATCGTGTCAATTTTGCTTCAACACAAGTTTCACACTTATGTTTTGAATCAATATGGAACATAGGTATGCTTTTCAATTTTATTAACCTGCGCAGGGTATTATAATTGACATGTCTCAGTCTACCATGCCACACAATGGAAGACTCAAGCATATAAACGGAAGAATTAACATTTTTATTAATTGTCATCACATTGAGCTTAAAAAGCCCATTACATTCATAACCCTTCCCTACAAATGCTCCATTTTTACTCAAAATGACCTTATCAGATTCAAACACTACACGAAAACCATGTTTGATCAACAAAGAACCAGACACTAGGTTCTTACGAATTTCTGGTACATAAAGAACATTATTAAGAGTCAATTCTTTTTCATATGTCATTTTCAGTACCACTTTCCCCACTTCTTTGATGTCAGATATGGCAGAATTTCTCATGAAAAGCTTTTCTCCATCCACAGTCTCGTCAAGGACATTAAACAATTCCTTGTTTTAGCAAACATGACGGGTAGCACCCGTGTCAATCCACCATTCATGTGGATTTGAGCCCACCAGATTCACCTCGGATATAACTGCAGCGAGGTGCATCTCATCAACATCTTTGGCCAGATTTTCTACCATGTGGGCTTCTTGATTTTTCTTTGGCAACCTAGAATCAGATGCCTTATGGCCAGATTTATTACAATTATAACAACTTGGCCCCATTATTGCTTTCCCATTATTGCCAGCTTTTTTCTTATTATTTTTGTTTGAGCTTTCGCCATGCTCAACAATATTAGCCTTGGCCAAATAAGGGTTAACCATTTTGTTGTCGTAGCCCTTGTTGTCTTCTTCAATTCGAAGTCTAACAACGATCTCTTCAACAGTCATCTCTTTTTTCTTATGCAATAAATAGTTTTTGAAATCTTTCCAGCTCGGTGGTAGCTTTGCAATTATGGCAGCCACCTGGAAAGTTTCATTTACAACCATTCCCTCGGAATGGATATCATGCAAGATTATTTGAAGCTCTTGCACTTGACTGATTACAGTCTTCGAGTCAACCATCTTGTAGTCCAGAAACCGACCTACAAGAAATTTCTTGGCTCCAGCATCTTCGGTTTTGTATTTTTTATCCAAAGATTCCCACAGTTCTTTCGCTGTTTTGATATAACTGTACACGTTGTACAGTGTATCAGCCAAGCAGTTCATCACATAATTTCTACACAAGAAATCCGAGTGATTCCATGCATCAAGCGAACTAACCGCTTGAATATCCAGATTTTCCCCCAACTTTGGTGGATTTTCCGTCAAGAACCTCGCAAGGTTCAACGTAGTGAGATAAAACAGCATCTTTTGCTGCCAGCGCTTGAAATTCAAGCCATTAATTTTTTCCGGTTTATCAGCATGATTTACCGGAACAGAAGGAGAAATAGAAATTGTAGTAGCACCACCGGTATTAGCAACGTCAATAGTATTTTGTTCAGCAACCATCTTTAATCGGAATCTGTTATAAGATTGTAGGGAACTTTAACGGGATAATAAAAATAAGATGGCTATAATATATAATACCGAGGCATGTGATAACACAGTGTCCTTAAAACAGATTTGCCCAGTATGAGCGTCTGTTTCCCAGGATACAACGGAAAAACCGAAACTAATCCGGCGAACTGGAATTATGCCTGAACCAAAACACTTAAAAGACATATGGGGGAATAAGACTTTGGAAATATTTTATTTGGTTTCGTGTGTTTCATCAAAAGAAGACAAGTCTTCTTATATAGGCTTAAGCAACCCACTTATATTAATACTTCATTTAATACCATTAATTCAAAATTTAATGAAGTTATGTTTGTAACATGAAAACAAGTTGTACTTTGTAAGTGAAAGACACGGTTTCAACAAATAAACTTTATGTTACAAATTCATTCAATAAATTTTCCAACATTATCCTGTTGGGATCTTGTAGTTGTTTTAGTTGTTTGTATTGTTGGTTGTTTAGTTGCGTCTGTTTTTTATTCTAGCGTTGCTAGCCAAGATTCTAGGCGGTCTTCTGACTTGTCCTCTCTTTTTTTTTTCAGCCGTTGGCTGTTGTGTATTCGCACATTTGTGTTTTTTGATTTATAATACTTCTATCGTTTCGAAAAAAAAAAGATAGATTTTTTTAAATAGAAGACATTCGAGTAATATTTTCTTTTGAAAAGGCCAAAGCATTAATTATGCAGTGGAGACCTTTTAGATGTGGCCTTAATATTCATTGTCAACAACCGGATTATTTTTGCCATACATAAAGGTTCAATCAGATAAAAGCGCGAAAACGTGCCAAACATTATGAATTGAAGATTCTGATATGTTATTCAACTTGCTGGAGTTGGGTGTTTTTCTCAACGATCTTGTTGCAGTGGTATGATCTTTTAAACAATTGAAACCTCATAGCAGATGTATATGTATATAGTGTGTTCTTTATGCATGTATTCCCTATTTTTTTCTGAAGTCTGAAGGTAAGTGCTTTTAAAAGGAGAAAACACTCTTCATAAATCTGTTTGTACCTTTTCGTCGTTTGGAGTCATAACCAAATAAATAATAAGTTTTTATTTTTAATTCGGTCCATCAACAAATAGAAAATCTCATAATTGTATCTACACCTTTAAATTCATAGCAATTTGATATTCTCTTTATTCAAAATCACAAATTTAGTAGATCAATTTCATTAAATTATATATTCTGACAACTATACATATTTAATTTACATATGTTGTCCATAAAACTTTATTAACGATTAAAAGTTCAAAAAATTAATTTAATATATTCTTTTGTTAATAAAACTGTAAGGTATGGTCAGAATCATTAAATATTTATTTATTGTAATATATTGTGTTGTTAGGACCAATCTTTTGTGTTTTTAGTACGTTGGGTGCGCAAATAGCATAAGATTGGTCTAATTCCATCTGGTACGAATTGTGTTTCTGTCTTGTGCAAATTTGTTGTTTAGGTTGTAGTTTTTGTGTATTGTATTTTTGTTTTGTAGGGACTATCGCTTATGATTGTAATGTTCATGTTAAGTTTGGTTTGTTGCCCAAGTTTTGTTGATTTTCAAGGTGCGGTGGTCAGGAAACCAACTATCACCTTTTGTTTGCTTGTAATTGAGCGAAATATGTTGGTCGGAGGAATTTTGTTCGCGACCTTTGGAGAGGAGATTTTATCCAACTATTTTTAGACCTCATGTCTGAGACCTGATGTGATGAAACTCTGCATTTTTGCCACTGGTTCATTTATAGCTCATGTGGTATGTCGTTGTTGTAAAAGGCTAAAGGTTAGGGGTGTGAAATAAGTGTGGGAATTCGGGTTGTCTTGGCTGAAAGAATTCGATAACGCTAGATCGGGTTTTTTAATTAATGGAATACGCCCAAGTTATAATTTTATTTCCCTCTAGAGGGATCAGAAAATTGCAATAATGGTTGGACACTTATTTCTGTTGCGATGGTTTAGGATTCAGAGATTAGGTTAGGCAGTTGGATTTGGGAATCCATAGAAGTATGAAAGATTGCTTTTGCCACACGTATGGCGAGTTCATTTTCCCCTCTTTTGGCGAAAGATTTGGCTATCCAACACGGGCCACGCATTGTAGTGGACTTGAGTCTCAATCTTCAAAAGACTTTAACAGACTCTATAGTTGTTGCCAGCGGGATATCCTACCAATATAATCTCGACCCACTGATTGGAATCTTTGATGTTATTAGAGCCCTCCTATTTCCCCTTAACTCGATGCGGTTATTTACCAAGTAAACAAAATGGGGTGTCCCACAACACAACAAAATGGGTTGTTGTTTAGCAATCACCTTATGTTTAGCGTGCTTATCTCCCTATTTTCCTTCCTTCTTTTTTCAATGTAGTAGCAAACTCGTCTTTCATCTTATTGTGTGATCTTAGATTATAAGCAAAGAAAAAAAAAGTTGTGTTGATGTAAGTTGACATCTGGATTTATAATTAGTCTCGTTTTCAAATTCAATATTAACTTTATCGTTCAAGGAAAAAAAATAACTAAACGAAACGCGGTAAGGTGGTTGTGACTGGGATTGCAGGTGGTTGGCTATCAGATCACGAGACTCTGACCCAAGCACTGGTAAGATGGAGGTTCTCGTAGAGCTTTCGGGCAATCTGGACAGCATCAAAAGAAGGGATCAACGATTTTTGGGTGCCTGTCACCACTCAAAAACCGTACCCTAGTCTAACGAGTTTTCCATTAAGTCAAAAACTTAACCCCATAGACGGAATTACGCAGACCGTGAATTTCTACAACGAATATATAGCATAACCACTCGGGTACTCAATCAAAAGTGAATGTTATTATCAGTAGAAAACAAATTTTACCTACTCCACAAGTGCTGCAATGCTGACTTGGATTCTTTCTCATGTCAATGTTTGAATGAAAGTTCAATAAAAGTTTGCTAGTCAACAACAGTAGATTCATTATCTTCCAAACAAAAAGACAAAACACTCCAATTTTTTTATAAATCAGCACATATCAACTACTTCAGTTTTCACACAAACATCAGTGCATGATCAGCAAGAACTTATGATAATCATGAAATCATTTGTTTTCATGCTATCAAAATTATTATTATTATCCTGCTTACCAAACAGTGGATTAGCCCATGTACTTCATCAATATTCTTACAAGAAGATTCCACTCCCAAGAATTGGTTCAGAGGCATATGCCTTTGATTCAAACAACAATGGGCCTTACACTGGTCTTAATGATGGAAGGATTGTCAAATATGAAGGCCCAAAAACTGGCTTTGTAGATTTTGCAATCACTGCTCCTAATAGGTAATTAATGAATAATCTTCTCTTGTTAACTACACAATTAACTGCAGAAAACCTTGATTATGTTGGTATATATAAACCCTTCTTTTTTTTGTGATTTTGTGATTTTCAGGTCTAAGGAGATGTGTGATGGGAAAAATATAGATGACCCGATAACCGGGCCGATGTGCGGGAGGCCCATCGGTCTCGAATTCAACCACGAGACAGGGGAACTTTATGTCGTTGATGCATTCCGGGGGCTGATGGTGGTTGGTCCGGGCGGCGGCCGGGCGGAAAGGGTAGCCGGAGGTGTCCCTTTTGATGCCCCGGATGCCTTAGCCATTAATCCGGTCACAGGAGAAGTTTATTTCACTGATATTGGGCCCATCTTCTTCAAAACCAAGTAAATAATACTATCATTTTATTTTATAGTAATGTTGTTCGTCTGTTTAACGATTACACAACCATACTTTTCTTTTTATATATATTTTATCAGCATATTCACATACTTTCATAGTACTGAAATTTCGACTATTCGTAAGCATGATACGACTCTTCTTGTACATGGAATTTCGATTGTTGTTCGTGTAACTAAGTGCGTGTGACTAGTGTTGTTAAATTAAACGAGTTTGACTCGACTCGTCTTGTTAAGACTCGGGTTCAGCTCAGCTCGTTTGATAAACGAGTCGAGCTCGAGCTCATTTAAAGCTCGTTTGGTTAACTAGTCGAGCTCGGATCGAAAAAAAATTTCATATAATTTTCTGTAGTTGGGTTCGCTAAAACTCGAGATCGGCTCGTTAAACTTCGAACTCAGCTCCTTAATAGTGATAAACGAGCTGAACTCTATTTCAGATTCTTTTATTTAACGAGCCGAGTTCGACTCGGCTCGTTTACATGCCTACGTGTGACAAAAACCTATGACGACCCTCAAATTTCGGCATAGATTAAATCTCCAAACTCATTAGATAAAATGTAAGTCTCAAAAGTTTCACATGAGTTAGCAAGTTACCACAAGAAAAAGAAAAAGCAACAATTTGAGACAAATCAAGATTTTTTGTAACTATATAGTGAAAGTTCAACAATACAATGTTACTAAATAAGACTAACTATTTTTTTTCTCCTTAGCAACATGACTGAAATACTCCTGAGTGGGGACAAAGGCGGCCGGCTACTAAAATACGACCCGAACACTAAACGCCAAACGGTGGTCCTAACCGGGCTAGCCGTGCCAAATGGGGTGGCCGTGAGCCGAGACGGCTCGTTTGTGCTAATCGCGGAATACATTGCCAGCAGAATAAGAATATTTTGGCTCAAGGGCCCAAATGCAAATACTTCAAACATCTTCGTACGACTTCCGGGCAACCCGGACAACATCAAGAGAACAGAATCGGGCGATTTTTGGGTGCCCGTGAACATACAAAAATTGCTGCCCGAGCTGATTTGTTTCCCTTTGGGGCAACGGATTAGCGAATTCGGGCAGATTTTGGAGACCGTGAATTTCTATGCAGAGTATAACGCGACGTACATTACTGAGGTCCAAGAACACTTGGGATCGTTGTACGTAGCATCGGTTTATACGGATTTTGTGAGTGTGTATAAGGGTTTGAGGTGTTAGGAAAAAAAAAATTAATAAAAATGAAATGTAAGTTTTAGAAAATAATTATTATTGAAATAATAATTATTTATTTTCTATGTTCATGATGACTGAGTGAATTGTTTGTGCTTATTACACAAAAAAGAAGGTCCACCATAAAATTATTTTCCAATTTTTCACCATTTATTTGTCTCTCAAAGGCTCAACATTTTTCTTGCCTTATATTTCTCAGCTTTGGACTTCCTTGTGGCCTCTGCCTATTTCCTCTGTTTTTGACCTTTTTTCAACACTATAAACTCCCTAACTTTTCTTCAATAATCCCTGTTTTCTCTACTAAGAAAAAAAAAAACTAAAAAAAAAGGCGAATCACTGATGGTTTTCTCTCGACAATTTACTCAGTGATTCGCTACCAAGCGAGACGACAACCACTAGACAAAAACACAAAAAGAGGACATATATATATTGTAAGAACATACGATGTCGCGTCTCACTAAGCTATCTTTGGTTTTCGCATGCATCGTCTTGCAAATGACCGTGTCGAATGCCAAAATCGCGGTCTTTGACGAGTACTTGCGGAGGCAAGCTAACGAATCGTACGCTGAGTCTTTGAAAGCATTCAATCCCCATCCAGAGGATCTAACCGATGAATTCAACGAGCTAGTTGGCGAGTACGAATATATATATATATTTTCTCTTTCCCCTTTTCCGTAGATCTTCTGTTATATTATATTAGATGAATGTCACGTGTATTTTCATAAAGTATCATCGTTATCGGACCTTGGAAAGTGAGACACTAAATAAATGTCACATTTGTCACAATTTCTTTTCCATGAGACAACCTAACCGTTAGACAATTATATTAGATGAATGCCACGTGTATTTCAGCAAAATGTCATCATTATAGGACCTTGGAAAGTGGAAACACTATATAAATGTCACATTTTTTTTCTTTTTTCTTTTTTTTTTTAATTGCGTGAGGCACACTGACCATTGGACAGATCGATCAGTTCATACTATTTCAACAAATATGCAGGTCAATCAGCCATACAATTTGAATAAAAAAGCATACTTATACTATTTGAATATACCATAGGACCTTGATAGGTGAAAACATCACGAGGCGGCAACTGAGAGGCAACGGCTGCAAGGCCACGAACCCCATCGATCGATGCTGGCGGTGCGACCCGAACTGGGCCAAGAATCGGAAAAAGCTCGCCGATTGCGCCCGTGGCTTCGGCCACGACACGCACGGCGGAAAGGACGGGCGGTACTACGTGGTCACCGACGCCTCGGACGACAGCGTGGACAACCCAAGGCCCGGGACCCTTCGCCACGCGGTCATTCAGAAGGAGCCCCTATGGATCGTCTTCTCCCACAGCATGGTGATCAAGCTTCAACAAGAGCTGATAATGACGAGCCACAAGACAATCGACGGGCGAGGCGTACAAGTACGCATCGCTTACGGTGCAGGCATCACGATTCAATTTGTCAAGAACATCATCATCCACAACATATGGATACACAACATCGTGAAGGCCTCAGGTGGCATGATTCGGGACTCGGTCGACCACTTGGGGCTACGGACGCAGAGCGATGGGGACGCCGTCAGCATATATGGGTCGAGCCGCGTGTGGATCGACCATGTGTCGCTCTCCAAGGGGGTCGACGGGCTAATCGACATCATCGAAGGATCCACTGCCATCACTATCTCAAATTGCAAGTTCAACCACCACAACGACGTACGTCTACTCACCACAAATACAAGAAAACAATAAAATTCCAACAAAAATATTTTCTGATAGAATTTCAACAGTCACTCCAATGGATACTCCAATTTTATTATATTTGTTGGAATTTGGAACGGATTCTAAGAAAAATGTTCTATTGGAATAAGTTTTCATTGAAATTTCTGTTAAATTTTGGTAATTCAAACAATGGTAGGTGAAAAAAAAAATCAACAAAAATTGCATATTCCAATGCAATTTTTTAGTTCCAACAATAAACAATTAGAAAATTTGTCCATGCAATCATCAGATTCCAACTACAATTCTAAAGAAAACTTAATCCAATTGAAGCTATTTGGAAATTTCATTGGAATATTTTACTGTTGGAAAATGGTAATTCTTTTGTAGTGTCCCAAAAATTATCCCATGACACTGACTTACGAATCGAACGATTGTGGTTGACGACGATGCAGGTGATGCTGTTGGGGGCACACGACACTGACTCCAAGGACTCGATCATGCAAGTGACGATCGCGTTCAACAGGTTCGGAATAGGGTGCATACAGAGGATGCCACGTGTCAGGTGGGGATACGCCCACGTCGTCAACAACGACTACTCCCATTGGGAGTTATACGCAATTGGAGGTAGCGCGCACCCAACAATCATCAGCCAAGGTAACCGATTCAAGGCTGCCGATTACCAATACACCAAAGAGGTAAAAAAAAAAAAAGCAACGAATGTACTATCATAAAATCAACCACCCGTAAATCGGGTTTTTTTTTTATCTCTCTTTCTTTAGTAAGTTTGCGAATTTACGGATCAGGTGACCAAGAGAGATTATGCGACACCCGAGGAATGGAAGAAGTGGCAATGGCGGTCGGAAGGGGACTTGTTCACAAACGGGGCCTTCTTTACCGAGTCGGGCCCACCACTCGAACACAAAAAAAGCCCGTTGGCAGGGCAGAATTTGATCAAGTTCAAGCCAGGATCATATGTGGGAAGGCTCACACGAGCTGCCGGGGCCATCAAGTGCAGCGTGAAAAGCTTCTGTTAATCGAATTTCGGGTTTTTTCCGCAAAATTTACGCAACTTTGTTTTTTTTCTTCATTTTTTATTTTTTATTTTTTTCTGCTTGGATTGGTTAAGCTTAAGAGGAGAACAAGTAAAACAGAGGTGTGGAAACTGGAAAGTGAAGACAATTAAATCTCCTCATGTGATGAATTATGATTATTGATTAATTAACAATAATAAGTCAAAATTGTTTTCTTCTATCTTTAATTTGTTTGTATTATTATGTATATGCATGTAATATTTTGTGCGGGATATCATTTTTCTGGGCAGTAATATATATAGGGAAATGCTACGGTCTCATTAGAGAACCATCCCGTCGGATTTGTAACCGTTAGATCATCATTTAACCGTCGCAGATAGTTGATCTAACGATTACAAATTTCGACGGAATAGTTCCATAACGAGACCATAGCATCTCCTATATATATAATCAGAATTGAGTTATAATCAACATGCTACAGTACGCATAGGAAAATCTATATTACTATATATTGCTACAGTACTCTGTTTTTTCTTTTAACATTCGTTTTACTCAAATTGAAAACTTGCCAAAATGCCAATCTTGGCTGATCTCATCGGGGACGAGGATTCACTATTTTACGTTATCGCGACACAAAAGTCCCTCGGAAAACTTCCTTCTTTTCCAGCCACCGAGCCGTGAAAATCAACCTCAAGCTTTCAGGCAAGTATCGATCGTGCTATTTCGCCAAGCACCGGTATTCCGGCGAACAACGCCTTCTCGAAAGGGAGGAGCATCCGCTCCCCGAGGCTTCGATCGTCATCCCTCTCGACCTTTTGGACTCGACAAACGAAAAAGCCCAAGAGCCTTCGAACGCGGGCTGGCCCGGCCCGACCTTAAAGCACGAACAGTTGATCCGGTCCGCGTTGAAAAAGGCCCAGTTCGAATCTTTCGGGCTGTTGAGGAGCCGGCCTAGATCGGTTGACCTTTACTTTCGAGTCAACGTGAGTCGAAACGTGCTCATTTCTTACGGCGACCGGTGGAATTCCGAGGGTGATGATGTCGAGGAAGAGGGTCATGATGATGTCATCATGGTTCGCGCTTCGGAATCGTCGATCGGGAGATTGAAGGAGTTGGTGGTGTCGGAGGATGGGCCGGGATGCTCGATTTGCATGGAGGACATTTTTTGCGGGTCCCGCGGCTCGGTTATGCCGTGCCGCCATGTGTTTCACCGGGATTGGACCGAGAGGTGGCTCCGGACGAGCCATTATTGTCGGTTTGCCGGTTTGAGATGCCGACATATTAGGTTTTTCAGGTTTTAAGGTTTCTTAGTTAATTTTTTTATCTGAGATACACTGATATCCCGTCATATATTGTACGTTTAAAATCTCAATCCTAGTTAAGCTATATTGTTTTCATTAAACTCTCAAAACAAAGAAGATCATATCAAATAAAGAAGAAACAAAAATGAATAAATGACACCATGAAAATCAATTCACATTGCTCTCCACACCAAAGCTTACAATTTTTTTTTTTTCTTTTGCTTCTCTTTTTTTTTTCTCTTCTTTTCCTAGAGATTGTTCTATCTGTACAAAAGAATGGCTTACATAGCCAAGAACTTTATGGAACAATGGAGGGCCATATCCAAGTTCCATTAAACACAAACAAAATAGTAACAGCAATCGATTTTCACACGCATCACCTCGAATGCTCTCCGTAGCACCCTCAGTTGAAAAAAAAAAGGGTGAAAAAAGGGTTCGTCTTTCTCCTCTTTTATAACTGCCAAAAAACCGACATCGAAAAAATTCATACTCGAAAAAGCCAATCACAGACAATGTAGAAGGGACCTCTTGCAAGATGACGTTTGTTGTGAAGAATTTCGTATTGGGCTCTGAGAATTCGAGTCCACTCCTAAAGTCTTCATCAGAAAATGTTTTTCCTGAAGAGTGAAATTTAAAAATTTAATTTTTTTAGCGTGCAAAGCATGAAACAAAAAGCATTCGAGTTTGTGTTTCATAATAATACAGTTAGAAGTTAGAACCTCTTGTGAACATGCACGCATATTGACGATTGATTAACTCGTGATCGTATATTATTCAAGGTTTTTTCTTTGGCAGAAAAATTGAATGGCAGATATAAAAAGTCGTGAAAAAAAGACTTACGCTTTCTGAGAATTTTGGGCTGGGAATTGCGGCTGCCAATGCTCGGAAAAAAGGTGTCACGCGAACAGGGGAATTGAATTCTGTAAAAGAAATAACCCATTCGAGTTGAAAATTAAAGAAAAATCCTACTATGCTTGAAAATTTAAATAACCCATTTGAAAGTTTCTTGTAAAATATAAACACGCTTTATCCATAAATTTTTTCCTATACTTATACCTTCATTTTGGGGTTTTGCCGAACGAAATACCCCATTTTCTTCATCAAGAAAATTATTGTCATTTGCTTGACCCGATTGAAGTTCATGCTCGGTTTCTTGATGATCACACGCCACATTACACAGAAAAATTGATTCGGAACTGTGTTCAGAGCTAGCTGGGGAAGAATCATATGCATCACGATCCCTGCATCAATTTTCCCGGTTAAATTACAATTTTTCTATTATAAAAAAACCAATGTACTTTGTAAAAATTTAAATTTACCTCCAAGATGATACACTTCCTTCATTAGGGCTTCTTAATTCTTCTTCAACTAACTCTTTCAACTTCTCTATCCGAAAATCGGCATCTGAATTCTTGATTATCGGTGTATCACTTTCTTTGTTTTGTTTCAAGAAATTTTGGAGAACCTGGACAATTTTCATCATTTCATTACTATTAATATGCCAATCATTATTTTGATTTATAAAATGGTTCAAAAATCCAAAGACATGGTTCCCTTTTGTAATTTCATAAAACTTCTCGGCTTTTACTGTAATCATCCTAAAGATCAGGGATAGTTCTCATAATTATCCCTTATTGTATATTGTTTACATATACAGAACTTGTCCAATGTTATGAACAAGGAACAAATATAAAGTGCTCATCCGTAATTTTAAAAAGATACGTGGACGCTTTTGCAATTAGACTAAGTTTGTTTACTTACAGCCCAGGCATTTTCAAGACTTTGATCCGTTTTCTCTGTATTCACTTTGACGGCAAGTGAGCTAAGAAGCTCTGCTTGCTGAATCAATGCAAGCACCTTTGGATCGTCCTTTTTAAGAAATGTTCGTTCACCTTTGTTATTTACAGCTGCATTTAAGAAGAAAAATGAAAATAAATAAGTAAAGAATGATCTCACTTCTATTCACTTTGATCATTTGAAGTGACATTTTAAGTATAAAAGGTTTACTAATACTCACTTTCATCAGTCGACGCCTCTTTCATTTTATCGATTTGTGTCTCGATTGGGAGGTCAGCCGAAGAACAGTTGACCTTTTGAGTTAGCATTTGAAACGAATGTCTGAGCAAATGACTCGAGAGGCCACGCTCGCCACTCGATCCATCTAGTCTGTGATTTTCGATGGTATTTAAGATATAAGTCATCTTCCATGAATATTTTACACACATAGGAGCAATTTATTAGAAAATAAGTAAAATATCCAATATTTATTGATTTTGAAAGATTGTACCGAGGTCTTTTAATAGCTGAAGCACTTTCAGATTCTCCATCAGCATTGTTGAGCCCATCAGGAAAAATAACCCTTTTGTTGTTTAAGTTGATGTAAGAAGAAGTCATGCTGTTTACTTTCGATAAGGCTTCACGTTTTGCCCTTTTCTTGCAAAGAGTCGTGAATCGGTTCTTCACGGCATTATCAGTTCTAATCAAACAACAAAAATAAAAACAAAAATAAAACAAACAAAAAGGAATAAAGAAAGGCAAATCCCTTTCTTAAACTATAACAAGCAACAGAGAAAAAAAAAAAAAA
>CACSLK010030875.1:9701339-9717125 GCA_902706635.1 Striga hermonthica | reverse complement strand
AAAACACGGTCCCCACATAGCAAATCCATACAAAACAAAAATCCATCCCGAGTTATTCTACACATGATCACTCGATTCACAATCCCTCGTCTACATACACATGCAAAAACTATAATGATCTACTAAACATGAAATGATAAGCACGAGACCAATAAGCCAACTCCCCTTCTTTTTCTTTTTCTTTTTTTTTTAATTAATGAGCTACTTTTTCCAAATGAGAGCCGTTAGGACGATTATTACCTATGTTTAACCTCGGGGTTTGTCCCCGAGTCTCCTAGGCCGGTTTCCCGTGCTCATTTACTTGATTTTTCTAGAAGACTAACCGAGCCAAGAGGAGCCTAATCCTTTCAACTCTCACGAACTCATTTTCGTGAGCTTCTCTTTCTAAACGAGGTTTCCGGACGAGATGATCTAGGTTTAACCTCGAGGGGTTTCCCCGAGTTTCCTAAACCCCGGGCTCATTATCCCAATCCACGAAGTGGCTCGGAATAAGAGGGGCCTAATCCGTACTTCCCCGCGAACTCACATTTTATTTCATTTTTTTTTTGTTTTTTTTTCGAAGGGAGTGGCACACAATGATACATCAAGAATACAATAACATAAACATCAATAATCATCAATACGTACCACAAGTGCATAGATAACACGTTTACAACGATAATCGAACATAAGGAAAGCATGCCTCAAGACAAGCAATCGAGAACAAACAAGAGACAAAACAATTCTATGAATCCACATGCGTGTTCCAATGTCAATGAATCATCATTTAACTTTAAGGAAACCGTCCAAGTCATCAAGTACATAAAACATGAACATTAATAGTGAAACCAATCAATAATCTCGACTCACCACTTAGCTATCTCGACTCTCGAACAAACATTGAGCATCATGCGGGAGAGGTGACTCAAACACATAAAGAAAACAACAAAACCGGTCCACGACTCAACAAATACGAAAAATAAAGAACCAAAAATGAGAGAAATATCACCTAAACATGCATAATCACGAAAATCCCTCCCCCACACTTCAAACAAAGCAATGTCCTCATTGCTTGACCAAAAAGCATAGGAGAAAGAACATAATCATATACGTTCAAGTGATAAAAACTAAAATGATACACAATAAACAAATAAACGACAAAAATAAAAACACGAAGACACACAAGAAACAAAGAAGGAAAAAGAAAATAGTAAAAGAAAATGCGTACTCTACACGGTGGTGCTCCACCGTGTGTCTAATGGTGTTGGTCCGGTGGGAATACGAGAAATAATCCAAAGGTCCTCGAGTGAAAAACAAAGTCATCCGACCGACTGAACAATAAAAGCATGACGATCCATAAACCATCCGGGCACTATTACATTTGAAAGCATAAGAGAATCCCTTCCACCGGCTCCGAGTCTCGTTTTCTTCTCCAAAAATGTCGTGTTCGTGTGGCTAGCGGGGCTATTTATTTCCGAACGAAAACAAAAAGGGGAAAACGCAAAAACCGTGGGTTGCCTCCCACAAAGCGCTCAATTTAATGTCTTGAACCCGACGTCCTCAAACCAAAATCAACCGGGATCCAAGAAAAAATGTCGATCATGCCACGCCTTTGTATTTTCCAAGAGTAGACGATCCGGTAACTCGGAACAAAGGCGGGCTAAATACACTCTCGTGGCCGAGTTCTTGTGAAACCGAGCACGGATATCAACAACCACAAAGAGGATAGATGAATTTTTACGAACCGAGGCCCCATACTCGACCTCCGAAAATATAAAAATATCCGTGGAGCACGTCGAATCAATCATTGTACTATCTCGATCGTGTACTCATAAAGCTCAAGCATCGGGAGTACGGGCGTAGGCACACTAAACTCCTCCAAATGGTCACGGTCCTCAATAATACGAAACAATGACCCAAAGGACATAGGGATCACATCATACTCAACATCACAAGTCGACTTATCAATCAACGCACACCTCGGGTTAACGACATCACATAAAGGCTCAAAATCCTCCTCAACACCATCTAAAACATCATCAACTACTACATCCTTCTCCTCAAAATCATCCTCCCGAGCACTTTCAAAACCATTTGACTCATCCGACACATGGATAGGCACAACCAACTCATGGATAGGCACAACCAACTCCTCAAACATATTCTTCCCCATACCATACACCATATCATCATACGATTCCATATGCTCACTCTCAACAATAGAATTCAAATTCAAAGCACTATCACCGAAAGAAAGAATTGACGTACCTAACGTGGAATGCACGGTCGAATCGTCAAGAGAGGATATTTCTTTAACAACCAATTCATCAAGGTCCTCACTCGTGTCGAGAGATTGAGTACCGTCATAAACGAGAGTGAGGCCCATCTCATTCAAGGAGGTAAACCGATCCACCATAGCTCGAAAATCACCCTCTAACCGAGTACTATCCCGGATAATCCTCGCCGATAGAGAACAATACCTACCGAGCGGAATGTGAGAGGCGTCCAAATCAAGAAAAGAGACCACGGTAGAGTCGAACTTCGTGAGTGTGACTTGAAGAACAGATGGAATGGGAATACTCCAACTATGAAATTCCTCAACGATTGACATGAGGCTTGCAAGCGCCTCTTGAGTGCTCGCCAACACCTCTCGGTGACGTTCGAAAGGCACAACCGTTGTTGGAATTGAAGCTTCGGAACTCGAGGTACAAGGTTGGCCAACCGATAGGTGCTCAAATGATGGAGAGGATGAAACAAAGGTCTCGGTTTCTTTCTTTTCTGACATGGGGGCCATTGAAGCACGGAGGGATCAATTGCACTCCTCTAAATGCTCCATGATCTCGTCCAAATTGACTCGAGAAGCTCCTCGAGGTGGCTCGGGTGGAGGTGTTCCTTTATAATCGGGAGACTGTGGATAGTAATAGTCCGGAGGTGGAGGATTGACATAAGGCGACTCGTCGTGACCCGGAATGTCATAAACATAATCGGCTCGAGATGTCGGATAAAAATGGCTCGGGCCATACCCATGGGAAGTAGAGCATCCGTCAAGAGTAAGAAGGTGAATAACTCGGATATAAATAAGACGGCTCCCCATATGTTGTGTACATCTCCTCTTGGTAATTGTCAGGGTGTCCACGGGACGAGCTTCCGGCATAAGAATAATCATACGGGTCCATCGGGGCTCCTCAAGTGAATGACCTCGCACAAGAACAACAAGCAAACCAAGGCACACGAGACCAAGACAAAAGAAATAACACCAAATACGAGAAACAAAACACAATATGTACAAAAACACAAACACCAAATAGCAAGAGAAATCGAAATCAAACAAATAAGCAAGAGAAACACACGAAATTAAGCAAGGATCACAAAAAACAAGAGAAATACGAAAAATAAGTCAATCAATTGTCTAAATCCAATGGCCTACTCGCCTTCCCCGGCAACGGCGCCATTTTGTTTGTAGTATTTTTTGGGTAGTTGATAACCGAGTTACCCGGACTCGGGTCGTTCTCAAAGGAAGGCTATTCGGACACGGATTCACACAAGAAAAGAAAATAAAATCCTAAACACTCTACTCGCAATTTGGGGTTCGATTAAGCTAAAAATGGCAACTTTAAACTAAACGAAAGCAAGATTCAACATTAACTAGCAAGCAAGACGTCAATTTGCAAGAAAAAGAAAAATAAAAAGAGAAATAACAAGGTACTCCTAGACCCGAGATGGAAAGAAGGCCCTCATAGGTTCGGGAACATGCAACAAAGCAATAGTCACTCGTGATCAATTAATTTCTCAATCAATTCTCGCTCACGCAATCAATAACAATATCACATAATCCCTAGCCTACGAGGATGATAGCATAATCGACTCATGGATGTGCTTATCTTAACCCTAGAATAACTCAATAAGTAAAGACAAGCAAGACTAACGAAATCATGAACCTTAAGCGAAGTCTCCACGTCTCTAATGCATCCACGAGAAGAAATAAGCCGAAAAGTTGTAATCTTGACGGAGAATTATTACAATAAAAATAGGGTCTTGGAGCCCTTAGAGAGATAAAGAGAGTTAGAGAGAAGGGAGAGAAAAACTAAGAAGAGAAAAATTTAGCAAATGAGGAATTCTTCCAGATTACAAAGCAAGATGTCTATTTATAGCTACACCACAAACACACACTAAAACACACACATTTAATGAAGAAAACTCGCAGGTTATGGCGAACTCGCGGGCAAAAGGCCGGATTTCGCGAGCAAGTTTCGTTGGCAAGGAGACACTCGCGGGCTAGGCTCATTTCGCGGATGCGAAAGGGAAAACTCGCGGGCTGGCAGCATCACTCTTGCTGGGAACTCGCGACCTACAGCTGTTTCGCTGGATAGGGAGGAGATTCGCGGGCGCGAGTTCAAGGGCCTGCAGAGGTTGCTATCTCGCGAGTTTAATGCAGCCCGTGGAAATGGTTTTCGCACCCGCGAATTCTGAAGTCTGAAGGCTGGAGCTGTCACGCGAAATGGTTGGTGTACGCGAAAATGGATTAGAGGGCGTGAGTTTGAAGGAGGTTGAGTACTGGGCTCGGAATTTTGTCCCGGTGACTATGACTCGACTTTAAAATGCCCTAATTCCTCGCACACTTATCCGATTGACTTGAAACTTTGACCCACGCTTCCCAAATCTCGTTCTCCTCCTCTTGAGATGCGCAAATCGATATCACCATGCACTTAATAAGTATGCTTGGAACGACTCGGAAATGGTTCGCGTGGCTCGGACATGATTCGGACGGCTTGAAAATATCTCGAAAATAGCTCGTTTCACCAAGCATAGTAATGATGGACCTAATCAACACCAAAAAGACAAGAAAAGTACACCGAACCACCAAAAACACAATACGAGAATAAAAAATACGCAAAACACAATAAAATGGATCGGTCGACACTAAATCGAACCTAAAAACACTAAACTAAAACACATAAAACACATGAAAAATAGTACAAAAACACAATAAACAGCAGCCCATGCAGCAGTAATGTTGTCTTCTTGCATGACATGGATAAGTGGAGCACCAATGAGAACTGTGCATGATCATCTAGCTCAACCATAGGATTTATCTATTGTTTACAACAAGATGATTACATGTGTCCATATTCTAGAGAGATCTCATGCTATTATAAATACTCTTGTTGGATACTAGGTTTTAGTAAGTTCTGTAATTATTTTCTGCCGCATTGTTCAATGAGAAAGCAAGAATGTTTCCTTTTCATATGATCTTCCTTGAGATTAATGCAAAAATCCATGTTATTTAACAGTCTCTGTTAGAGTAATTGATAGGTGACATTTCAAGGAAAGACATGAAATACTGTGCAGAAGAAGATCAAAAAGAATCATCCATATTCATGCAAGCTTACTTTTCTATTTCTTCCTTCCATTAATGTTCTAGGTTACAAAAATGGTAACATCTATTTATATTGCAGCTAATATCAATCTAACGGCTCTCCATGCATCTGATCCTTCTTCTTTGAATCTTGTTCATCCATACTCTTGTTGACCGGTCTCAGTCTTGTGTGTCTTCTTGTGCTGACATGTCTGCAGCTCATTTGTGCATGCATGGGCTGCATGTGTGCTATCATCCCCCCTCAAGCCAAAGGAGGTTGCAGGTCGAAGTTGTAGTAGATTTCTGAACCGAGAGAAGGCTTGCTGAGAGAGAGGTTTGGTGAAAATATCTCCTACCTGATCTGCTGAGGGAACATGCATGACTTTCAGTATGCCTTTGGCTACAAGGTCTCTAACAAAGTGCAGATCGATTTCTATATGTTTTGTGCGGGCATGTAGGACTGGATTAGATGATAGGGAGATGGTGCTGAGATTGTCCACCCACACAGTGGGTGTCTGAGAACATGAAACATTGAGTTCCTTCAATAAAGACATGATCCATATTATTTCTGCTGAGGCCTGAGCTAAGCTGCGGTACTCAGCCTCTGTACTGGACCTGGAGATTGAGGTTTGCTTCTTACAACACCAAGAGATTGGATTTTTGCCAAGATAAATGCAGATACCTGATGTTGACCTCCTATCATGAAGGTCATTGGCCCAGTCAGAGTCTGAAAACCCAGTTATATGCATGCTTGTGTTTGTAGAGTAGTGAAGTCCATAGGGTAAGGTACCAGCAAGATATCTGAGTATCCTTTTGACAGCTTTCCAGTGAGTGTCCATTGGAGATTACATAAATTGGCACACCTTGTTCACACTATAAGAGATTTCAGGTATAGTGATGCAAGCATATTGTAGAGATCCAACTACACTTCTGTATAGAGTAGGGTTTTCCATAGGGCTGCCTTGATGCTTTGAGAGGGATGAGGATGATATCATAGGAGTTGGAAGAGGCTTTGCATCTAGCATCTTTGTTTTGTGGAGTATATCCTTTATGTATTGGCTCTGAGTGAGGAGTATACCAGAGGATACCTGATTTACTTCAATGCCAAGGAACTGATGTACTCTACCAAGATCTTTGAGAGAGAACTGCTGCTTGAGTGTGCCAATGACTGTGGCTATGGCAGCCACATTTGATCAAGTGATTAATATGTCATCTACATAAACCAAGAGCCATACACATGAGGACTGGGTTTGTTTAATGTATAAGGAGCAATCAGACTTGGAGTGAGTGAATCCCAGAGAGATGAGAGATTGCTTGAGTTTGGTGAACCTGGCTCTGGGTGCCTGTTTTAACCCATAGATAGACTTGTGGAGTTTACACACAAGGTTAGGGTGAGCTGCATCTTCAAAGCCAGGAGGTTGTGCCATATAAAGATCCTCATTAATCTCCCCATTCAGAAATGCATTGTTGAAGTCCAAGTGCTTGATGCACCAGCCATATGTAAGAGCCAAGGAGAGGACTATTCTGATTGTTGTGGGTTTAACCACTGGACTGAAGGTTTCATAAAAGTCAATACCTGCAGATTGGCTATATCCTTTTGCAACAAGTCTGGCTTTGAGCCTAGCAACTGTCCCATCAGCATGTATCTTTGTTTTGAACAGCCATTTGCAGCCAATGATGGATCTGTTTGGTGGAGCAGCCACAAGAGACCAGGTTTTGTTGTTTAGAAGAGCTTGGTATTCTGATATCATGGCTGCTTTCCAGGCTGGTTTAGTAAGAGCATCCATATAGGATGATGGTTCCTCAGGTGTGATATGAGTAGCCAGTGCCTTTGGTTTAAGGGAACCTGTCTTAGACCTGGTGACCATATGATGAACAGACAAGTTATGGTTAGTTGGTAATGTAGCAGGTATAGTTGTATCTCTCACTATTGGCAATTCAACATGAAGAGGAATAGTTGAGAGAGATGAAGGTGAGTTGGTACTGTGAGGAGAGGGATTAGATGATGATGAGTGTGTAGTGCTTGTATGAGGAGAGTTAGGCTGAGTAGAATGATAAGTGGGAGGTGATGGAGGGGTTGGAGGATTTCTGTGTGGTTTTTGTATAGAGGGACAGTTGTGCACTATTGGTGGTGGTGGAATAGGAATTGAAGGGCTGGTTGAGGATGAAGTTGATTGAGGAGAATTTTTAGTGAAGGGAAACTGGGATTCATCAAAGATGATGTCTTTACTGACAATGACTTTACCAGATGGTAGGAGGACCTTGTAACCTTTGTGTTTGGAACTAAAGCCAATGAAGGTTGAAGGTAAGGATCTGGGTTGCAGTTTATGGGAGTTGTATGGTCTAAGATTTGGGTAGCAAAGGCAGCCAAAGACTTTAAATGTAGAATAGTTTGGAGTGTGACCATAAAGTTTTTCCAGAGGTGATATAAAGTTAAGGGCTTTGACTGGTAATCTGTTGAGGGTGTAAATGGCTGCACTAAAGGCATCATCCCAATACTGAAGAGGTACATGAGAGTGATATAGGAGAGCAAGGCCCATTTCAACAATAGTTCTATGCCTTCTCTCAGCTACACCATTTTGGGCTGGGGTGTATGGACAAGACAGTTTGTGGTTAATGCCAGTGTCATGAAAAACTGAGGTAAGTGCTCTAAACTCTCCTCCCCAATCACTTTGGATAGCTTTGATTTTATGGTTGAGTTGATTTTCAGCTAGGTTCTTGAAATGCAGAAAAGCATCTTTAACTTCAGATTTGAGTTTCAAGAAGTATATCCAGGTATATTTGGTATAGTGATCCACAAAACAAACATAATATTTAGAGCCATTAGTGGATGTGATGGGAGAGGGTCCCCACACATCAGTATGAACTAACTCAAGTGGAAATTTATACACAGTGTCAGATGAAGAAGATGGTAAAGAGTGAGATTTAGCTTGTTGACAAGAACAGCAAACAAACTTATCATTCATTGAAACAGAAACATTACAAGATCTCATTACTCTAGATACTACATCAAAGGCAGCATGGCCAAGTCTAGAATGCCAAAGAGCTAGATCATTGTTTTGATTGAAAGTAACAACATTAGCAGAAATTAAAGGTGGTGAGTTTGTCTTCTGACTTGATTGAGATTTGGAGTTGGTGCTGTGGAAATCAAAGCTGTAAAGTCCCCCTTTAAGTGAACCTTGGAGAAGAACTTGGTGTGTAGCTTGATCCTTAACAAAGCAAAGGTTGGGATAAAACACAAAGTAGACTGAATTATCATGAGCAAACTGTGAAACACTTAAAAGGTTTTTAGTGATGGTGGGAACATGTAAAAGATTTTTGAGAAGAAAAGACCTTGACTGCTGTGAGTGATCATGAATATATGAATTGGCAATGTGAGAAATTAACAAACCTGATCCATTACCAACATGAAGTCTATTTGTGCCTTGATATTCAGAAGCCAAGTTGAGGTTGGAGAGCTCATTGGTAACATGGTTTAAAGCACCTGAGTCTGCAAACCATAGTGAGTCTGTAGTGGGGTCAGGTGATGTAACTAGAGCATTGAGCTGAGATGATGCTGGGGAGCTGTGTTGAGAGGTAGCAGTGGGGTGAGTATGAGCTGTGTGGGCCTGCATTGTTGTTGGAGGAGGGTAGGAGCTGTCATATCTATGATAACATCTATCTGCAGTGTGATTGTTAATACCACACAATTGACATGTTGGTCTGGCATTTGAGTTTCTAAAGCCCCTACCACCTCTCCCTCTGTAAGAGTGATTCCTTCCTCTCCCCCTAGAATGTGAGAATGATCCTCTTGGGGTGTTATTGGGAGAGAAGGTGGAGGGAGATCTCTGAGTGGAGTTGTTGTTCACAGCTAGATTGACATTAGGCAAGGAGCCATCAAGGTTCACTGTAGGTTGAACAGTGGTGTCAAGCCTGGACTCAAGACTCAGTAACATTGCATAGACTTCATTGAGAGAGTATGGCTCAATTCTTGAAGTAACAGCAACCACAACTGGGTTATACTCACTCCCAAGACCAGCAAGGATGTAAAGAATGTGATTTTGTTCTGAAACAGGCTCACCTGCAACACCCAGAGCATCACAACATGCCTTGACCTTGCTAAGAAATTCTCTCATAGATGTGGATCCCTTCTTTAGGGACTGCAGTTGTAGTTTGTGGTGCATGAGTCTAGCCTTAGAGAGTCCTGAAAAATTTGACTCTAGGGAGAGCCATACCTCACGAGATGTTGTCTTGCCAACCATCATAATAAGTAGGTTCTCACTTAGAGAAGAGAGCAACCATGACATGAGGAGTTGATCCTGTCTGACCCAGGTAGCAAATTCTGGGTTGAGGGTTGGTGGATCTCCACTGCCAGAGGAAAGAAACCTTGGTGGAGGGATGGAATCTGCAGCAATGAAATTCTCAAGGCCATAACCGACTATAGCACTGTAGGTTTGTTGCTTCCACAACAAGTAGTTTGCATCTGTGAGTTTGATAGAGATGAGTTGATGTTGAGGATGCACTATGCCTGAAGGATTTGTAGTCATGGTGTTGTTGTTGCTGTCTGATGATGTTTGAGAGGCCATGGTTCGAGATAGGTTGCAGATCTGGGTTTATAGATCTGAGGCTGTGCAAAAAGAATTTTTTTTTTTTTTATGTTGGAATTAAGGAAACGAGATCTGGCTATGGGAATGACTAATGATGGGGGTTGGTGTGTCCCAGGAGGAAATTAAAAGCTCTAGATACCATGTTAGAGTAATTGATAGGTGACATTTCAAGGAAAGACATGAAATACTGTGCAGAAGAAGATAAAAAAGAATCATCCATATTCATGCAAGCTTACTTTTCTATTTCTTCCTTCCATTAATGTTCTAGGTTACAAAAGTGGTAACATCTATTTATATTGCAGCTAATATCAATCTAACGACTCTCCATGCATCTGATCCTTCTTCTTTGAATCTTGTTCATCCATACTCTTGTTGACCGGTCTCAGTCTTGTGTGTCTTCTTGTGCTGACATGTCTGCAGCTCATTTGTGCATGCATGGGCTGCATGTGTGCTATCAGTCTCTATGGCGCTTTCCGCGACATCCGCATTCCATGGTGCTCGTGCACTTTCTGGCACGGTCCTCTAGTGCTCGCGTGTTGTCTGACCAGCGACCCGCACGTTGCATGCTGTCGTGCACTGCTGTACGCGGTCTCGCACTGTCGCACTACCTTACGCGCGTTGTTTTGCGCCTTGCCCGCGCTGCCTTGCGCGACTGTTTGTATGCGAGGTCGGGGATGAAAACCCCCATTCTCATCAACTCCCGTGGTGGCCGAAGGGTTCAAGAGTTTCTGACGTAAGCATGAAACATATGTGTTAAAAAAAAGGTGTTTTAAGTCACTCTAAGTTATTTGTTTTTTAAAGTTGTGTATTAACTACTAAGTCATTTTAGTTTATTTGTTTTTTTAAATCATTAGATTACAATTAAATCAAGGCTTCTATTCAGGCGACATAACACGCGCCGCCGTAATGCGCCTCCTTACCACTTTCAGACGCCCCCTCGCAGCTGCCGCCTCGTCTCACTCTCCCTCTGCCAGCGTACGGTTTTATGTCACAAAACCTTGGTTCGTAAGGATGGATACGCGGGCGGTCCAGGAGCTTCCAAGGAACAGATGCTTCACATCTATGTCAAAACCCTCGCTGCAGCTCTTGGCAGGTATATATATATAGTATATGGGCTTCTTCGTCTCAACAAAAATCATCACAAAATGCAAATCAAGTAGGATCAATTGATAATTTCTGTCCTCCCCAATAGCAAATACAATACAAAACCCTAGAAACTGCGCTCATCTAAGTTGTTTAAGTCACTTGCTACTGTTGTTTTGTTAGTGAAGAGTTGGCTAAGAAAAAGATAGTCAAGTTTCACTCACTAGGGTTCAAATGTGAGATAGATCCGGGAATTGCAGCTGAGCTTAAAGGTACGGCATTTAAACTTGTTCAAATTTATACGTATCGTGCACGAATTCGATTTACATCTGCTCTTATTGTTGACAGAGTTCCCCACTGTTCGATATGTATCTCCATGTGAACAAGGTGGTCTTTGGGGTAGAGCCTTTTCTCCATATGTATACACAACTTTTGCTTATGTTTTCATTGTGAAATCTTCTTCTCGTCGAATAAAAGCATGCAGTTCGAACATATATGCATTTTTGAGCTCTTTGTTAGATCAATATATGAGCACTTTCATCATGTTGTTACAATTTCTTCTAGACGACACTTGATTGTGATATTTTCTTTAAACATATCATGTGGTCTACCTTTTTAAATATTTGATGTAGCATTCAAATTTCAATGAAATTTAAGGATCTGTGAGTTGAAAAATAATAAAATCTGTACTTGTTTATTATTTGCTACCATATAACACAAGCATAAAAGGAAAGGCTAATATCCATGATTAAAGAGAAAGATGAAAGCTGCACAATAAACTATGCTACCATTCAATGCTCAACGTTTTTAGGGTTACAGAAATTGCATCATTTGCTGCTACAAGAATAGAAGCTATAAATAGACATTACATGAAATATCTCAGCCCTACATTGCAAATACTCTCCATAGATTAGTGACACATGGCCTAAGAAGATAGGAATCCACAACAACCTTGTACTACCTCACAGCTGTGACATTTTGTTTTTGCATGGAGGAAACCTGAGCTCGATTCTTGTGCATGTCAGCACCATTCTCATCTGCACTCGTGGAGGGACTTTTCTGACGTGGCAAAGGTGAGGATAATACATTGACCGTGTTGACTGAACCACTTCTAATACCCCCTCTCAGCTCAAGCAAGGATCTTGGCAAAACAAAAAGTTTATTTCTAAACCTTGTAAAGAGCTGTCCTGTAATTGGTTTAGTGAGCAAATCTGCAACTTGGTCTAATGCTGGAACTTGTCTTACTGAGATTTGCTTGGATGCCACTTTCTCTCAAATAAAATGCAAGTCAATCTCAAAATGCTTGGTTCTTGAATGAAAAACCGGGTTCTCAGCTAAGCTAACTGCTCCTTGGTTGTCTACCCATATAGTAGCTGGTTGAGGTGTCTTAATGTTGAGCTCAGACAACAAAGACTGCAGCCAAACAACATCACAAGTAGCATGAGCCAAAGACCTATACTCAGCCTCTGTACTTGATCTGGAAACAATGTGCTGTTTCTTAGAGCTCCATGATATCAAGTTTGGACCTAAGAATATGCAAAATCCACTTGTTGATCTCCTATCATCTAAATCAGATCCCCAGTCAGCATCTGTAAAAGAAGAGATTTGAAGATTCTTAGGAATGTAGAAATGTATCCCATAATCAACAGTCCCTGCCAAGTATCTAAGGATTCTCTTCACAGCCTTCCAATGATTGTCCAAAGGTGTTTGCATAAATTGAGACACCTTGTTGACACTATATGATAATTCTGGCCTTGTGATGGTTGCATACTGTAATGCACCTACTACTGATCTATACAACTTAGGATCTTCCATAGGCTGTCCATTGTATTTAGAGAGAAAAGGTGAGCTTATCATAGGAGAGGACAATCCCTTTGAATTCTGCATACCAACTCTACTGAGAAGATCAATGATGTATTTTCTTTGACTGAGGAAAAGTCCTGTCTTTGATTCAACAAACTCTATTCCCAGAAAATAATGCAGGCCACCCAAATCCTTTAAAGAAAATTCTTTTCCAAGCTGCTTGATCAAATTGTCAATCTCAACAGAACTACTTCCAGTTATCACCATGTCATCAACATAGACAAGAATAAGAATTGTGTGGCCATTAAAGTGTCTGTAGTACAAGGAGTTATCTGCATGACAATTCTTAAAGTTTAAGGAATGAAGACAGGAGCCTAGTTTATTGAACCAAGCCCTTGAGGCTTGTTTAAGCCCATAGATGGATTTATTCAGTTTGCATACAAGGTGTTCTTTTCCTGGTTCAACAAAACCAAAAGGTTGCTCCATGTAAAGGTCTATGTCAAGATTGCCATAGAGAAAAGCATTATCAATATCAATCTGCTTCAAGCACCAGTTTGAGGCTAAAGCAATGGATAAAACAGTTCTAATAGTTGCTAGCTTTGCCACAGGACTGAAGGTCTCACCATAATCAAAACCTGGATATTGAGTGTATCCTTTAGCAACCATTCTAGCCTTGTACTTTGCAATAGATCCATCAGCATTGTGCTTGATCTTGTAAACCCACTTGCTTCCTATGAGAGATTTGTCTGAGGGCAATGTGGTGAGACACCAAGTCTGATTTCTTTGAAGAGCCTCAAACTCCCTTTCCATAGCCTCTTTCCAGTTAGGATTTGACAAGGCCTCATGATCATTCTTGGGTTCTCTCTCATTTGAACCTTCTGTCAAGTACACCTTAGGCTTGTGTATGCCTGCTTTGGCCCTTGTAATCATAGGATGTCCACCTGCAACACTAGATGTAGTCTCAAGAGGTGCATTAGCAGTGGTATTAGGTAAATGAACATTCTCTATTGGTAAATCAATGTAGATGTGTCCACTTAGGTCTGGTGGGCTTGGTGGAGAACTGTGAGGGCTGTTGGAAGATTGGGAAGTTGTGTGAGATGGGGTGACATTCTGAATAGGTGTGTCTGATGTGTGAGGAGGAGTATTGTTATGAGGTTCAACAACATGCAAGGGCAAAGGTTCAGAGAAGGCTTCTTTTGTGTTAACAGTTTCTTTTCTGTCTTTGTAAGGGAATTGAGTTTCATCAAATATCACATGTCTAGTTAGGATCACCTTCTTGTTCTGCAATAACACTCTATAGCCTTTGTGCTTACTGCTGTAGCCAAGAAACACAGCAGGTTGGCTTTTGTACTCAAGTTTATGCTTGTTGTAAGGCTTCATTAAGGGATAGCAAAGGCATCCAAAAGACTTAAGGAAGGAATAATCTGGTTTCTTGTTGTTTAAGGTTTCATAGGGGGTTTTGAATTCCAAAACTTTGCTGGGAGTTCTGTTTATTATGAAGGCTGCACTGCACACAACATCATCCCAATGACATGAGGGTAAATTTGACTGAGCCAAGAGAGAAAGAGCAACTTGTATCAAGTGCCTAGGCTTTCTTTCTGCTAAGCCATTTTGCTCAGGGGTATAGGGACATGATATTTGGTGTTTAATGCCATTTTCAGAGAGATATTTGGTGAGCTTCATGAACTCTCCTCCCCCATCACTCTGAAAAACCTTGATTTTTTTGGAATATTGGTTTTCAACAAACTGTTTGAAATGAACAAAGGCATCAAAGGTTTCTGATTTTTGTTTAAGAAGGCATACCCAGGTGTTTCTGCTAGCATAGTCTATGAATGACACATAATAAGTGAAGCCTTGGAATGACCTTATAGGGGCAGGCCCCCAAAGATCAGAATGTATAAACTCAATAGGCTCATAGTCTTTAAAATCAGAAGCATGAAATGGTAACTTATGCATTTTTGATTTCATGCAGGCAGAACAAAGGCTGTCATTCTCATTATCCTGAAAGGAAACATTACAGTCTTTCAAGGCTCTCCTAACAACATCAAGGCTAGCATGGCCAAATCTTGTGTGCCAAACATCTAAGCTACACTTATTTTTCAATTCTGCAGAAAGTAAACTAGGATTCTTGTTGAGGGATTGATTGTCTTGGTTCTTGGGCTCAGTGGTGTTGGTGTGAAGATAAAAGCTGTAAAGGACATCTCTAGCTGCTCCCTTGAGCAGTACTTCCTTTGTAACCTGATCCTTAACAAGACAGAATGTAGGATGAAACTCAAAGAAGACATTATTGTCTTTAGCAAATTGTGAAACACTGATTAAGTTTTTGCTGATGTTAGGCACATGTAAAAGACTCTTGAGAAGGAACCTTTGGTTTTTGTTAGACACAACTACTGATTCACCAAAATAATATATGTTCATACCTGTACCATTGCCAAGCATAACTCTCTCTTCACCATTGTATTCAGAAGCAAGGTTGAGGTTGGACAGATCATGTGTCACACGGTTTGTTGCACCAGAATCAGGAAACCACATTTCAGATGGTGTTCCAACTGTGGAGTTCATATCAGTTAAGTTCACAGAGGCTCCTCCTGAATACTGGCTTCCACTGGACTGATTTTGATAGCTTGAGTTCTGGTTTTGTTTTGGGATGAAGCTGAGATCACACCTATAGTAGCATTTGTCTGCGGTGTGATTATTGTAATGGCAAATTTGGCACCTCGGCCTCCCATTGTTTCTGCCCTCTCTTCCTCTAAAAGGGCCTCCTCTACCAGTTCTGCCTCCATGGTTGTTGTTTCCTCCCCTTGTGAACTGTGGTGGACCACCTTCTCTCTTAAAACCGCCTCTTCTATTCTGAGTGGTATAGTTGATAGAGAATTGACCATTGTCCTCCATATAGTTGGGCTCTGTGATCTCAAGTCGATTTTCAAAACTTAGCAAAAGTGAATGAACCTCTCTCAGCTTACTTGGCTCAGATCTGGA
>CACSLK010030875.1:9685549-9697891 GCA_902706635.1 Striga hermonthica | reverse complement strand
TTTGATGGTTCTTTGAAAATCCTATCTTGATCATACTCAATTATCTAGTTCGACAAAAGGCCTATTTGTATACAATATGTATATTGTAGCGGGTATACTTTAGTGGTAAAAGTGTGATTCGTTCTATTAACCCCTTTAATAGTTAAAGGGTCTTTCGGTTTTATTCATATTTCGATTAAAAACTTTATTTCTTAAAAAGATTTAATCCTTTATCTCTCAACGAAAAAGTCGAGAAAAAATTCGTATTCTCATGATTTGTATCCACGAGTCACTTAGAAATTGCAAAATTGGATTATGAAATCGCGAAACAGAATTTTGGAATTGGACCGAGACTTCCAATTGAATAAGTATGAGTAAAGGATCCATGGCAGAAGATAGAAAGACAATTTCTAATCGTAACTAAATCTTCTATTTTTTTAGAGTTCTAAAGAAAGAAATTGAAGCAAAATAGCTATTATGTGGTGACTTTGGTTTATTAGAGACATCAGCATATTGTTTTAGCTCGGTGGAAACAAAACACTTTTCCTTAGGATCCTTACAAATAGAAATAGAGAAAGAAATAACTAGAAAGATTGTTAGAATCACCTTCTTCTAGAAGGATCATCTAGAAAGCGATTGGTTTTGTTTGTATTCAGACAAAAAACTGACATAGGTCTTATTGGTATAATTTTGTTCACATCTTAGATCTAGGAATTTACTCATCTTCCATAAAGGAGCCGAATAAAAGCAAAGTTTCATGTTCGGTTTTGAATTAGAGACGCCGAATCGACGTCGACTATAACCCCTAGCCTTCCAAGCTAACGATGCGGGTTCGATTCCCGCTACCCGCTTATTTCCTTTTTTCTAACTAAGATTATAGATTCTAATATTCTATTAGAATTCTATTGCTTCCTTCTTGTATCATCAAACCACCACCCATTAATACAACACCAACATTATTTGATTCTAAATTAAGAGCAATGCCTATTGTACCTTCTTCAAATTCAATCAATTCACCCGCCATTACTTCATCAAGACCGTGAATAGGAGCAATACCATCGCCTACTTGAAGTACCGTAGCGGTATTTACAATCTTGACTTCTCCATTGTATTGTTCAATATGTTCACGGATAATATTCCTAATTTCGTCAGCAAGAATGGTTACCATGAATTTTTCTTAATTCTTTTTTCTTTTCCAAAAATAATACCCTTTTTTTTATAGTAGATAATAGAAAATAGTAGAAAGACTAATCCATTATTTCTTTCACCGCTCCCAACATGCCAATATTCACACTATTGGTACGTAAATGTAACTCGGCGGTCAAACAACTATTCAGAGTTCCTATAGCTCCTTGTAAGGCTTGTTGGGAAACCCGTTGTCGGACTTGATTAATTGCCCTTTGCTCTTCAAACCGAATCCTTTCGTTTTTGGAATTTTCTAATTTTTCTATTTTTTCTTATTAGTTTTTGCCCAACGACCCGGTCGATACGAGCGGCAAGGTGGCTAAATATTAGAAATTATCGATCGGCTTCTTTTATATGTCTGTCAATTTCTCTTTATTCGTGCCATTTAGAATGATAGATAAATAAAAAATTTTCAATTGATCCCCCTCTGTTGGAATTTTTCCTCATATTTGAGTTTACAAAAATCAAAATTTAGGTAAATGCTTTAGAAAGATATGTATAAAAAGACCTTATTTCATTTAAGCCCTTCATGCTTACTATTACTAGTTATTTCGGTTTTCTATTGATGGCTTTAACGATAACTTCAATTCTATTTATTGGGCTAAATAGGATACGACTTATTTAAAATTTCTCTATTGGAAATAAACAATTCAGAAAGTCATAAAGAAAATTCTTCTGTAAGATTCTGTGTATTCTATAGTTACTTACAGGGCCAACTTAAAATTTTTGACCTTTGAGATTCACGTCAATTTTGATTAATATTTAGGTATAGATACGTTATTACCCCCCTTTTTTTCCCTTTTCAAAAAAATAGAAATGGTGAAGTTTTTCTCTTTGGAATCGTGTTAGGTCTAATTCCTATTACTTTGGCTGGATTATTCGTAACTGCATATTTACAATACAGGCGTGGTGATCAGTTAGACCTTTGATTAACTAATGGAAGATTTCTTTTTTGGTTGGCCTCCTCCTTTCTTTAATCTACATGAGGTCAAATTCGAATTACTGTGCAAGTGATTGAATTCATTTCGGTCTAATTCAATCTACGAAGAAAAAATGACGTTCCGTAGGATTTGAACCTATGACATCGGGTTTTGGAGACCCGCGTTCTACCGAACTGAACTAAGAGTGCTTTCTTATCCGAATAGAAAAGACTATAAAGAAAAGAATTCTTTTTCAAACCCTAATCCACTTTAAATCATTTTATATGCATATATTCTATAGTTTCAAATAAATGAATGATTCTGGGCAACTTGAATCGATCTCAGTTGGTTCCTCGTTACTACTCAAAGGGGCAATAATTAGGTAGGGATGACAGGATTTGAACCCGTGACTTTTTGTACCCAAAACAAACGCGCTACCAAGCTGCGCCACATCCCTTCAATTGCCCTACAGTGTCATTGTAGAGACTTCATGTCTTGTTTTAATATATATATACTCACTTTCTCTCATTGCGTGGAAGTTGTTAGTGTTGTTATGTTACTTTTTGTTTTCTTTTGTATGAGTTTTTTTTTTTTTTTTTTCCTCGATGAGAACCAAATATGAGATTTTTTAGGATTTATGGTAAGGATAAAATAAGAAAATACATAAATACATCTAAAACAACATTTGAAAAATCACTAAAATTACAAATTTAAACGACACTTATTCTTAAACGGAGGGAGTAAGAATATAGTAGAGAGTTGAAAATAATTATAAATTGATGAGATTTAAAGTTGAAAATAAAATCTATGTCACACAACAAATTTGGTGATATATAATTTAGGAAGTAAAATGATATTTAATTCGAATATAAAATCAATAAAACATGAATATAAAATTAATTAATTTAGTTGTATATGTGCCTGTTTTTTCATATTTTTGTATTTCTTTTTTTGTAATAATGAGATGTTAAATATAAATAATTATGCTTAAAATAAAATTTTCAAAAGATTATAAGTAAAAGTTTCGTGCATAGCACGTGATACACACTAATAAAAATTAATAGGGAAACATGTGAAACTCATAAAACAAAAAAGAAAAAAAAAAAGGATTTAGGAAACAATACGTTGGTAATTCGTTGGGAACAACTCCGTTGATAATCTGTTGGGAAAATTCCATTATTATTTTGTTGGTGAAATATCTGTTGGTAATCGGTTAGGAAAAAATATCATTTGGCAATTCTTTGGTAAACAATTTGTTTGTAATATATTCTGATATATTCGTTGGTGTATTCATAACTAATATGTTGGTTTTCTGTTAGTAATATGCCAACGGAATGATTTAGCAACTCAACTACTTTGTTGTAATCTGTTGGCAATTCTCCCAACGAATTGTATTTTTCTTCTTACAAAAATTAATAAACAAGCTATTTAACCACAAAAAAATCTATTGGTAAAACTCATAATTCTTGCAATCTATATACATATAATTACTATTCAAACATTTAATAAAACCTCAAAATTTTTCTCTCCAAAAGAGGTTAATTTGTACTACCTCCTTTTTTAAATAAATGTCGTTTTGACTTTTTTGATTCATCCATTTTGCTATGTATCTAGACATTAATATGTCTAGATACATAACAAAATGGATGAATCAAAAAAGTCAAAACGACATTTATTTAAAAAAGGAGGGAGTATTACTTAAGTATTTATATTTTTTATTTATTTTATTATATAACAACTACTCCTAACAAATCATAAAGTCACATTAAATGTATTATAATTTAAACTTTTTTTTCAAACTATATATTTGATTTTTTTTATTGTAACTCATTAAACAAGTGTTTTTATTAACATTAATTAATTTTTATGATATAACCAAAATTTTTAAAATTTTGAACACAATTACTATAATAATAATAATAAATAATAATAATAATTTCAATATTATTTTATATAATTAATTGTTCATAATAAAAAAAATTGCAAAAATTAAATAACTGCAACAGTGCCGCTCACCTGCCCACAGTGGGTGAGGTGAACAAATCCAATAACTGCAATCGATATAAAAATTAATATGTAAGTTAATAGTTTATCATTCATTTACTAATTACTGATGAAATTTATATAATCTGATATGCTATTATCTAACTTATGATCTTAAATATTACATACATACATATATAACATACTAGTATAAATTTTTATTTATAAAATCTAATATTACATACATATACATATAACATACGGGCAATTTATATATGTATTAATAAAAAATAATAAGTGGACAAAAATAAACGTATTCACGGAATACATTTTTCAAATAATTTTTTCAAAAACCATATTAACAAAATTCAGGCTCTCTATTTTTTTCCACCCTTTTTTTTTTTTCCACCACTAAGGGGGTGCTTGTTTACCAATTAATTTGGTCCAAAAAGTGAATTAATTGGATTTGAGTTAATTGAGAAAAAATTGCATTTTCATCACTTTTGAGGGGCGAGCCGTGTGGGGCCTTATGTTGGTTGTGGTTTGGACATTTTCTCAACACACGAGGCTGCAACAATATTGCTTTGTTTTTTTTTTTTAAGTTATGAAAAACAATAATTACATTAATGCCATTATGTATAAACAATAGTGGAAATGTTGTACTTGGAATCTCCGTCATTTTTTGTGAAGAAAAATGACATCTCTAACACCTGTTTTTTATTATCAGTCATTTTTACAGATCTGAAAAATCATCTTCCACTACTATTAACCCTAGCCTCGTCCCGCGCTCACCTCCTCGTCTCCACGCACCGTCACCCGTCGGTCGGACTCCGGTGTCGGCCTTCAACGCCCGATCTCCGCCTCTAACCTCTGCGTCCGGCCTCCGCTTCCAGCCTCCTCCACCGGCCTTCGATCTTCGCCTCCAAGGTATTTTGCTCCCAACTCCGGTCATGAAAGTTGCTGAAATTGAACTGTAAATATAATAGAATGTTTAACTGTATGATAAATTGCACTGAAATTGGTCGTGAAAAAATATATTTCAGTTTGTTCATGTGGTTACCCATAAATCGAAAGAAGAGCAATAAATTGAACTGAAAAAATAGATTTCAGTTTGTTCATGTCTAACACAAAATTGAAGAGACCCTACCCACAAATAGATTTCTCCTTAATTGTTCATGTTGTTTGCCCCGTTTAAAGTGCTGCAGAGCTGCAGAGGTGTTTTTGTCTTCAATTTTTTTCGGCTACTGGGCCGCAGCACTCGGAACATATTGTTAACCATATAACACTATCCTTATAGATAACACGGTAAGACACCATGTCCGAGCACTTTCAGCGATTTTTCAAGTACATTGTGAATGCCGAGAAGCGAACATTGGTACGTTTGCGTATAATAATAATCATCGTGTTTATTTGATGTGCTCAGATTTTTTGTAAAGTCACATAAATCGTATAATTGGTTCCTTTTTTGGGTAAACACAGAAGCTTCCGGACGAGCTAAACCATCAATATAGCCACCTTTTGCCTGTGGAGTGCACCCTTACCACCAGAGAGGGTCGAAGGTATAACGTGACAATGAGAGGTAATCTTTGTCGGGTGGTGTTTGATGAAGGATGGCTAGCCTTTGTGCGTGCAGAGGCCATTATGACCGACAACTGTTTGTGGTTCGACCGAACCTCCTTGACCGATTTCGTCGTCACAATCCACACCGAAAATCAGGTTGAACGGGAGCTTCAACACCGTTTTACGCTGCAGAGCTTCAACACTGTTTTAGGCTGAACAGGACGACCGTGAGGAAGCGTTTGAGGTATGCGAAAAGTATTACAATTCCTTTCATATTTTATATTTTGCCTACTTTTATTTTGCCCCAAATCTGTTATTATTAGTCAGTGTAAATCTAGTATATCAAATTCTCTCAGATTTGGCCATTAGCCGAACATTATTGCAGCAACAATCCAGAGCCTCTCTGGGAAACGTTAAAAATAGTTTTCGAACCCCTACAACTTGAGTCATATCCTGGTGAAATAGAATCAATACATAAACGTAACACTCGCAAATTGAACCAAGTTGTTAACGAGTACTGGGCGGAAGAACGTCGTATGGCAGCACGAAAGAAAAAGAGAGGACATTGATTGCCGTCGCGTATAATTTTGTGTCAACTGTTGCGTTATATTTCGAACTATTCAAATAAATTGTGTCAAGTGTCACGGGATGTGTGTCGTGGCTTCTCGTCATTCTATTTTGTGTCGTATGTTCTCATCACGGGATGTGTGTCGTCTATTCTCATCTATTTTCTGTAATAATTTTTCATTTGGACAAAACAATAATATTCATGCAAAGCATTCCAATACTAATTAGGAAACAACATTATCAACCTTAGTAGTCGTACAAATACAACATTAATACATAAAACATATTTTAAAATGAGTAATACACCAACTAGCGTTGTCTGCTTGTGTGATCATGCCACAACGCATCGGCAATCGAATCGCGCAAACCAGTCTGTTCACGTAAACCAACATTAGAGGTATCTAACGTTGTCCTTAAAGGCCTTGTAAAGTCGTATTCATCTGGTTCTGGTATATAGTCCGGGTCTTGCATGGCAGGCGGTACGTTAGCAAAATTTTGGTGTTCAAGGATGAAATTATGTGCAACACAACAGGCGATTACTATGTCTGTCTGGAACTCAGGCGGGTAGTTGGGCATTAGGCCTTTTATAATAGGGAACTTACCTTTTAGTATACCAAAGCTACGTTCGACCACATTCCGGACCGTTGCATGGCGTCGGTTAAATAGCTCTCTCGCATTTTGAGGGGTTTGGTTTGACCGAATCCACTCCGGCAGATGATACCTATCGCCACGATAAGGTGACAAGAATCCCGGGATATTGGCATAGCCGGAGTCAACCACATAATATTTTCCTATCATTCAAAAGAAGTTGTGTTAGTATAACCTTATGCGTTTATAAAAAAAAAAACAATGTCGTGCGAGCTGTTCGAAGAAAGGGAAGAAAACAGGACATACCCTCTGGTGGCCAGGGGAAAGTATTAGTAGGGTCAGTCAACGTTTCAGCAAATATACCGGCATCATTCGCGCTGCCTTCCCATCCCGCTAAAATGAAAGTAAACTTGCATTCAAAGTCGCACGCGACCATAACGTTCTGGGACAAGTAACCTTTGCGACATCTGTATTTTCCATGATCTTGTTCAGGTATCCAAGCTGGTATGATGGTTCCGTCGATGGCGCCGATGCAATCCTGATTTAACAATAAAACATTTTAGTTGTAAATGAAAAAGGTTTTAACATAAAAAATACAAAATTTTTTTATGCGTTTCACCTTAAAGTATGGATATAAATATCTATTCTTTCGTATCCAATCAGCAACACGATTAAAATCTGGTGGACGTATGTACTTGGGAGCCAATTTGCATAGGGCAGTGACCATGATATGGACATGGTTACTAATCGTCTCGGTGGATCGATTAAATGACTCGGCAGCACGTCGATGCCTTTGGTGACCTTTTATCGTATGCAAGAACACCGCAACACTTTCTTGAATGCGGACCTTTTGTTGTCTTTCATCGCCATGGCAACCCGTCTGTTTTATTTCTTGGCAAAGCAATTTGAATACTTTCTTGTTCATACCCATTGCATCATAGAATCTTCGATCGTGCCCCGATAGGAGTTCGTTAATCCAGTCCGCTCCGGTGTACGTCGTTTGGCGATACGGGATCTTTCTCATAGGCGTATTAGATTCTAACGCTGTGTACGCATGCATAATTTGTTGTCGTTGAAACTCAAGCATATTAGTAAATTGTTGTAAACGGGATAAATGAGACGGCTCAGCAACATCGTTGACATCTTCGACCACGTTGTCGTTCAATTGTTCACCGTCCACATGTTCGACATTGTCGTAATCCTGGTTCTCATCCATGTGCGACATCCTACAAATGGAGATTTTTGGGGCCAGTTTTTGAAAACAACAATGGCTTGTAAATGAAAATGAACAATTACTTTTAAACAAGACAATATGAAAAAAATCAAATTCAAATAACACATAACTCAAGTAATACGATGAAGAAAAACAGTTCAAGTCACACAAATGCATAGAAAAAAAAAAACCAAATTAATAACACATAAGTTCTCATAATTTGAAAGTAGCAGGCAAGCAGTGTTCAAGTGAAATAGTCTTAAAATGCAGGGCAATCAACATCAGCCCTATTTGCCATCATCATCCATCCACATTTGTAGAAGTGCAAGCCGGTTTTCTTCGAGTTCCAGTCCAAGGAACGTGTACAGGCTCCAAGGGTCACGGAACCTCTTCCAAGCTAACTTTCGAACCTCCATGGGGACATTAGGCAAGGACTCCAGTGCTTTCAAAGCTTGTTGAAGGCTCTCTTGATCCTTTTCAGGATTCGGGCGCGCATTATGCTGGATTATGCGACTTGCTTCGGTGATAGAATTCATGGTTGTGTCAAACGTGGAATTCGTCCCTCTACGGCGACGAATGGTCCGATCACTGTCCGGGGTATTCATTTCCTCATCATTCGACTCATTAGGAAACAAATAATTCGAACAGGTCGCCAAGTTTGTTCTTCGGCGCCTGCCATTTCCATCGGGTGTTTGTGTAGATGCCCTTGCACCGCGCCCAGTTGCAGTTGTTCCATTGAAAATTGTGGTCAGTTCACGATAGTGCACGCACACCCTTTTCTTCATGTCATTGTCCTGTGGATGACCTTATTGTTCGAAAAGAGTGGACACATAATAAGCGAATGTTATTAAAGGGAAATTGAAACCAAATATAGTACAACAACACCTACAGTAATTTCAGAAGTCAACCAAGTTGCAGTCATGTAACCCATCATAAGGAGTACGTACTAAGAACAATTTATGTGTATGAACAACCATTTTCAAAATTCAACCCATCATAATGTACACATACTAAGACCATAAAAAGATGGGCAAAAATAGAAATAGTGCACTAACCGTGATCCACCGAGCCCAAACTTCGTCACCGCCTGTAATCTTTCCACTGTTTATATCCCAACCGAATCTCGTATCTTTGTTAAGCAGTTTGAAAAACCGACGCCACTGCTGCTTCAATCGATCATGCTTACTCGTTATTTGTGTTATCTCGTAATAATAGTCAGGACCACAAATATCATTCAGTTTTTTTTGGATCTCCATCCAGTTGGCTTGTTTGAACTTCTGCCCGATGCACTTTCCCAGGATAACCTGGTCTAACATCAACGATATGAAGTGAGCCTCATTCTCTGGAGGCCACTTTGCTTCTCCTTGTTTGTGTTGCGAAGGGCCAGCGTCATTGGATGTGGACATCTACATTTTTTCACAACAAACAGCTCCAAGATTGTATTGTTCACATGAAACATACAGTGTAACATGACAACAACCCAAATGTAAATCGAAAAAATAGGTCAGCATATAAAAAAAATTCAACAAAACACCACCACAAGAACTGAAATGCGGCATATAAGAGATCCACTTACAACCAGAACAATAATCGCATTCGCTGCCGGTGAAAACACAACTTCATGAACACAACACAACAAGGCACAGTTCAACCCAAAAGAGAATAGAAAAAATAACCAGATCCACTTAAAATATTATAACATATCATAACGAATGGCAGGCGAAACACAAAATACCGGTTCCCAAATTGTACAATATGTAATCCCTAATTCATAATTGTCGGCTCCCAAACTAAACAAAATCGCATATACAAAATAATTTTTTGGACGAATTGAAGGAAAAATTCACCGAATCATATAATCGGAAAAAACGGTGCACGAATAACAAATAAAAATCGAACAAACCTTTCTTCTCCTTTTTTTTCTTTTCTCGGGCGAGTTCACCGACACGCTGCCGGTGCTTTCGCTGTGCGGATCCCGTTTCTCCAGCAAATTTTCCGGCAATCGAAAAGATGGAACCGAAGTGGGCAGAGAAGGATTTGCACCGGAGCTCATGATTTTTTCAGACGGAGATGAAGGAGATTTATTGAGGAGGTCGTCGTGAAATTGAAGGAGGAGTGAATGTAGTAGGTTGCTTGTTGTCAGAACTACACATCAATATCAATTTATTTGAATTTAATATTACAAGTGAAAACAATTAATGGGGGACAAGAGTAGATTACAAGTGGGACCGTGTTTCAGAAGGATGGGTTCAAATATTTTGTATACAATCGCACTTTCTACGGAAATAATTCAAAATATTCAATTATCTCAGTTTTTACCAATTAATTGGTAAACAAGCGTCCCGTAAACTTTTTTTTTTTCCGTAAAAAATTCTATAACATACTAGTATAAATTTTGATTTGTAGTTGTGCAGGTGTACTGTTTTAAATAAATAATGTGCCATGGAGAAGTGTAAAAGAGTTTATGGGGGGAGAGAAGATTGTCTAGGTTATGGTGCACTCGGCGCTATTCAATTGATATAGATTGACAAGTCATCCACTGGAACACTAACAATTCTTTAATTCAGTTTTTAATAAGAACCACACACATAAAATCATTTCCCTAAAAAATTACGTCCATTAAATCATTTGCCTTTTCGAATATTTGACTATGTGAGGTGCCTTGAACAAGTATCCATACAGTCTCAACCGCCATAATCAATAAATATATAAAGTAAGTAGAGGCAGAAGGATATAATCAAAATCAAAATCAAGAAATAAAAGTGCATATATAAATTAAATAGGAAAGAAAGCCTGTAGTATATAAATACAGGGGCAGCACAGAAGGGTCGTTCAAGTCAAGTCTAACAAGCAATGGCCAAAAGACCTCATACTTGCTCTGCAAACACCAATTCTACTCCTCAGTCGGAAAAGCCTAGAAAAGGCCATAAAGGTAACGACGATGAATATGAGGAAACGGTGAATGTCGCTCCGGAGTCACTTTCAGTGACCATTATCGATCCAGAAGTTTGAACCGTTGAGCCCTCCCGTGTATGAGGTACTACTTACTTAATTCATTTTTATAGATTAATCCTTTGGTTCTCACACATCTTCAAACTCAATGAGTTAATAATTGACACTTAAATATATTTTTAAAAAAATCTGCTTCCTTCTCTGGAAATTTTTTTTTTTTTTATATACTAATTTATTTACTAGTTAATCCCTGAATGTGAATGCGTGTAGTGTGAAAACGGGCACGTGTTGTGCGGGTCATGTTGCCACGGAATGGAAAAATGCGGCAGCTGCGGCTGTCTTATTGGCAGCAAGAGATGCCGAGCTCTAGAGAGGGTTATAGACTCTATGCGTGTCCCATGCGGCAATGCCCCACATGGGTGCACTGAGTCCCTGACCTTCAGCCATAAGCTCCACCATGAAAATATGTGCCCACACTCTCCTTGCTTTTGCCCTTACCCCAACTGCTCCTACATGGGCCTCCACTCCTCAGTCAACTCCCATTTTGCAGCCAACCACTCTGCCTCGTCTCAGCGTTTCATGTTCAACTGTGAGGATTCGGTCACTTTGGAAACCGATCAGAGGCATGTTTTCTTACAAGAGTTTACGGAGGACACGCTTTTTGTCCTCAGCCGCCGGGAAAACAGCCTCGGGACCGTGGTTACTGTGGAGTGCATTGGACCCATCTCACTCGAGAGGAAATTTGTTTACGAGGTTGTGGCGGCGGATGGTGTGGTTTTCGCGAAGCTGAGGGCTCTGGCGGAGACGAGAGCGGTTTGGCTCGGGGGGGAGCAGCCTGGCAACAGTTATCTTCTCGTGCCCAAGGACTTTGTGGGTGCTGATGGGAAGCTGAACCTGGAGGTTACTATTAAGAGCGATCGGGGGCGGAGGTCCGCCAGGGCCCGCAAGTAGCTAGATAGTTGCAGTTGGGATGTTATATGTCATGTTCTCATTCCCTTTGTACCCAACATTAAACTCCATCGTTTTGAATGTTATCTGTCATGTTCTATTTCCCTTTGCCCAGAGTGTGTAATTGCATATGGATTTGAATTGGTTTTTGATTATATTATTACTATTATTATATGGATTTGAATTGGTTTTTGATTATATTATTACTATTATTATCATTATTATTATTTTAACTATAGTAAACTTTGCTTATGGATTTAATTAGCTTTTTATTAACTATAGATAAAAATAATTATTTACATATTTTGTATGTACAATACATATGTCAAATATAAATTCATCAAGATTTTATAAATTTGATATCATGTATGAAAAATTAATAATAAATAAAAAAAATTAACTTTTAATCTATTAACAGTTGAAGTTACTAATTTTTTTTTTTTTCAT
>CACSLK010030875.1:9643716-9654020 GCA_902706635.1 Striga hermonthica | reverse complement strand
ACCAGCGCATATCCAATCGGCCGCATAATTTATGACTATGCGTAAACATTTCGCATGTTTTTAATCGCATATCCACATCAAACGCATAATTTACAAATGTGTGAACATCTTTCGCATTTTTAATAATCGCATATACAAATTGAATGTAACATAAATTACGATGATTATGCGCCTTCTTTTCGCATTTTTAATTGCATTTTTAAAAATCGCATATATCAACCTTGCAAATTTATGACTTTGCATCTAATTCGCATAGTTTGTTGAATACGCATTTTCTGGTAATTGCATATCCAAGTCAATCGCATAATTTACTAATATGCGAAAAAATTTCGCATATATCCTCCGGATAATTGACAATTATGCGACATTTTTAAGAATCGCATATTTAAGAATTGCATAACCAAATCCAATAAAGCATAATTTTTTTGACGATTATGCGCCATTTTTTCACAGGGCCATATCGACCTGGCAATTTTACGACTATTCGGAATTCGTACGCTGATCTTTCGCATAAGTTGCGCACCTCATTAATTGACTGCTTTTTCACAGGTGAGGATTTGGTCTCTGCATTTATCAAGCAGGCAAAACATAGTGATCTCTAACAATTTAATGTCTGCACCATTCATCAACTGCATTTTTCTGTTTCTTTTTTTTTGTTCTTTTTGTTGTTCACTTATTTGAATGGCTAGCAACCGTGTTAGAGTATTGGTGCACTTTGGTGGTTCGTTTTGCGAGGGTTCATATCTTGGTGGAGTGGCAGAGCTGATGAGAATAAATTACGACCGACAAATATATTCTGAAGTAGTTTCTCGTGCTCAAGCATTATTGAAGGCCGATCCTTGTAATTTTGAGTACATATTGTGGGCAGTATTTGATGGAAGGGAACGAGTTGTGAAGATGAAAATTGAATCCAGTGAGGATATGTTAGAGCTGATTGAAGAACAAAAAACTCCCAACATTTACATGGAGTTGGAGAAGCGAGTAAATGTAGGGATTCCGTGGACGGCGCAACAAAGCTTCACACAAATGATGGTGTCCCAAGGTGTATTTCCGAGTTCTTTTGGTGTTGGTAGTTCTGCATTTTCCCACGAGGCCCTATATTCACATCAAGCAGGCCTAGTTCATTTACACATACTGGATATTCTCGGGGCGCTGATGATCAAACCTCGGGTTGTTCGAACCAACCAGGTCATTCTCGTGACGATGACAATAATGATGACCAAACCAACACGCACAATGGTGACTCAGGCGACGAAGACAAAGAGCTCAATGAGAAGCAAACGTTCGTAATCCAGGTACATTTGACCTGCACACATCACACATGTCCCATAATAATCGATCAATTGAGTTGATTGCACGATTCGCATAACATGTCCCATAATAATCGCACAATTAGGTTAATTGTGCGATTCGCATAACATGTAACATAATAATCGCACAATTAGGTTGATTGTGCGATTCGCATAACATGTCCCATAATAATCGCACAATTGGGTTGATTGTGCGATTCCCATATCATATCCCATAATAATTGCACAACTGGGATGATTCGCCTAGTCTTCAACCGCATAATTAACGAATCGTATATCCAAATCAAAAGCTGCATAATTTACGACTATCAGCCATTTTTTCGCATATCCATATGGACTGCATTGATTGATTGTCTGCACCGCATATCAAAATCGAAAGTGCTTCGCATATTATTCGCATATGTTACGCACCGCATTGATTGATTGTCTGCACCGCATATCCAAATCGAAAATGCTTCGCATATTGTTCGCATAAGTTACGCACCGCGTTGATTGATTGTCTGCTTTTACACCTAAAAAACAATGACAATTTGCATGCTTCCTCATTTAATAGTTGTTGAGTTGATGTATATCTACTGAGCCTTAAATGCTATATGTATTTATTAACCTTTCATTCTCTGAGTAATTTATATTTTAAAAAAATAAAAGACATGTGGACAAAAAAAAAAGAAAAAAAGGGAGTGGACAACAATAAAAAGCACGTATTTAAGGAATACGTTTTCTATACAATTTTCTATACAAAATTGTATAGAAAACGTATTCCTTAAATACGTTTTTTCAGATTTCTTTACAAAAGAAAACGTATTCAGTGAATACGTTTTACAATTAAAAAAATGGTAAAACGTATTCACTGAATACTGGGTTTTTATTTTGGTCCACTTTCATTTGTTTGTGTATTTTTTTTCCACACCTTAATTCTTTTTCAATTTTATGGTAAAAAATTCTTCATTCTCTTTGTTGAAGAGGCGACGACCTTTCACTTCTCAAAGAAATTGCCAAAAAATAAATATTATAATTAATTATGCACCAATTATGTGAATGATATGCAACGTAGTCTTAAATTTATATTTAATTCACAGACAAAGAACTTTCCAAAAAATAAATATTATAATTAATTATGCACCAATTCTGCGAATGATATGCGACGTAGTCTTAAATTTATATTTAATTCACAGACAAAGAACTTTCCAAAAAAATATATATTATAATTAATTATGCAACAATTCTGCGAATGATATGCGACGTAGTCTTAAATTTATATTTAATTCACAGACAAAGAACTTTCCAAAAAATAAATATTATAATTAATTATGCACCAATTTTGCGAATAATATGCGACGTATGTTTGTCGCAATTTTACATCGACTCAACTACTTTACATCGAATATTTTTTTATAATATAAATTATGCCCCAATTAGGCGAATGCTATGAGACGTATGCATGTCGCAATTTTACATCGACTCAACTACTTTACATCGACTCAACTACTACTTTACCATAACCGAGCCAGAAGTTCTGGATTGTCCCGTTTGCTTTGAATCTTTAAGCCCTCCAGTATATGAGGTACTACTTAAACCCCGGTACTACGTTCACCGTTTCCTCATATACGCAGTCTGACTCTCGTCAGTGGCCGGCTGAGGATGAGCAGCGGAATTGGGCTGAGGAGTCTGGGGGTCTTTGCAGAGGAGGTACGGGATCTTTTCGCCATTGTTTTTGGAAAGTATACTTTTAGAGTTAATGGCGTTGAACTAGTGTTAGAAGGGATAGGTCTGTGAGTTGAAGGATATCGCCATACCTTGTTTGACTTTCAATCTCCGTTTTCACATTTGTCTTTGCCAGTGAATTTTGTACACCAGTTGAAGAAAATGGAAAACGGGATTTATATCAATGGTCTGACTTCCGATAAAAAAGTAGTATACCCCGGAAGAACAAGAACCTTTGTCAGGCGTGCTCCCTCTCGCCGTCGTAGGCGCCTCAATCTAGTAAGCAATTCGCCGGAGATTCCACGTCTTCCCAAACACATGGTCACCAACAACTTTTTCAGCTTCCAATGTTTTTAACTTTAATGTGAGGTGACCATGTGCCTGGGCAGACGTGGGATCTCCATGGCGAGTGCTTGGACTCCCGGGGTACACTAGATTGAGGAGGCTACGACGGAGAGAGAGAGCACACCCTCAAAGACAACAGGAGGATCAGGACCCATCTCTCAATTCTTCACCCTTCGATTTTTCTCAAAAAGTCTGTGCAATGAAGAAACTTTATTGACCGGCATGTTGAGGGAAATCGAGAGTTGAAGAATGTTGAGAAAATAGAATTGATCCTAATTAAATTGTCTCATCTCAGCTACTTTTTATAGAAGACTCAAGAAGATATCTATCCTCCTTGATATGCGCGCCGTTATTAATTTGCCGAATACTGAGGGGACGTTTCGGAGCGACTCTTCAAATTCGCAGAACTGTGAATAAAATGCGATGAATCGCATTTCATTCGCATAACTATGACAATAAATGATTTCTCATATCTGGTTAAAGAAGATATCTATCCTCCTTGATACGCGAGCCGTTAATAATTTGCCAGAGACTTGAGGGGACGTTTCGGAGCGACTCTTCAAATTCGCAGCACTGCGAATGAAGTGCGATAGCGAACAAAATGCGATGAATCGCACTTCATTCGCATAACTTTATGACAATAAATGATTTCGCATATCTGGTTAAACCAGATATCTATCCTCCTTGGTAAGCGCGCCATTATTATGCGCTGAAGACTGAGGGGACGTTTCGGAGAAGAGGCGACTCTTCAAATTCGCAGAACTGCGAACAAAATGCGATGAATTGCATTTCACTCGCATAACGTATTGACAGTAAATTGCATTCTGTTTCGCATATCTGTATAAAAACATAAACGTAAAATAAAAAATTGTTTTTAATGCACCGAATGTCATTTAATTGAGAGTCGAAAAGACGCAACCTGCCAACCTTTATTCGCAGCACGACGAACAATATGCGGTAAATCACATATCATTCGCATACCTGAAATTATGGAGGGAAAAAATCCCTCCCAATGAATTACTAATAGAAGAAAGCTTAATCTTAGATAAAATATTTATTAGGAGTTAAGGTATATAGATAAATATGGTTTAATGTGAAATTGATTGACAATAGAAGAAAGCCAACTTATTAAAAAATATAACAATGTTCAAGCTCAATTTTAGATAAAATGTTTATTAGGAGTTAAGGTATATAGATAAATATGGTTTAATGTGAAATTGACAATAGAAGAAAGCCACTTATTAAAAAATATAACAATGTTCAAGCTCAATCTTAGATAAAATGTGGATTATGAGTTAAGGTATATAGATACATATTGTTTAATGTATTTATTATGTTTGAAAGTGATAATAGAAGAAAGCCACTTATTAGAAAAAATATAATAATGTTTCAATCTCAATCTTAGATAAAATGTGGATTATGAGTTAAGGTATATAGATAAATATTGTTAATGTAATTATTATGTTTGAAAGTGATAATAGAAGAAAGCCACTTATTAGAAAAATATAATAATATTCAAGCACAATCTTAGATAAAATGTGGATTATGAGTTAAAGTATATAGATAAATATTGTTTAATGTGATTATTATGTTTGAAAGTGATAATAGAAAAAAGCCACTTATTAAAAAATATAATAATGTTCAATCTCAATCTTAGATAAAATATGGAATATGAGTTAAGGTATATAGATAAATATTGTTAATGTGATTATTATGTTTGAAAGTGATAATAGAAGAAAACCACTTATTAAAAAAATATAATAATGTTCAAGCACAATCTTATATAAAATATGAATTAGGAGTTAAAGTATATAGATAAATATTGTTTAATGTGATTATTATGTTTGAAAGTGATAATAGAAAAAAGCCACTTATTAAAAAAAATAATAATGTTCAATCTCAATCTTAGATAAAATGTGAAATATGAGTTAAGGTATATAGATAAATATTGTTAATGTGATTATTATGTTTGAAAGTGATATAGAAGAAAGCCACTTATTAAAAAAATATAATAATATTCAAGCACAATCTTAGATAAAATGTAAATTATGAGTTAAAGTATATAGATAAATATTGTTTAATGTGATTATTGTGTTTGAAAGTGATAATAGAAGAAAGCCACATATTAAAAAATATAATAATGTTCAATCTCAATCTTAGATAAAATGTGGAATATGAGTTAAAGTATATAGATAAATATTGTTAATGTGATTATTATGTTTGAAAGTGATAATAGAAGAAAGCCACATATTAACAAATATAATAATGTTCAATCTCAATCTTAGATAAAATGAAAAGGCACAATACGATTAACAAGATCCCCTTCTCCCCAGCGAAAAAACCTACCCTCCAAAATCCGCCCAGCGCTTCCTTCTTCTCCGACGAATTCGCCTTCCTCAGCGACGGTACAGCTCGGCTAGAGGTCGTCTCAACCGTTCCCTCCCTTTCCTGGCGAAGTGCTCCCCCTTTGCCGCTTCAGATGGTCTATTGACGGTTGTCTCAAGTTCGCGATTGCTTATGGAATTCCGGACGGCGGTGGCGCACCTCAAGGTCGAAGTAAAGCCGGCGATTGGAATCTTTTCAGTTGGCGGCAGAGCTGTGATAATTGATGGTAAGTCTTGCCTTCTCTTTGTCAGCGATTGCCGGATTTGGCTGGTTCCGGCGAGTTTCATCCATTCGGGTGGGGCCTGGGCCGCATGTCGTTGGTTGTTTGTGGTGGTGAAGGGTGGTGTGCGAGCTAATGGATGGGGCGGAGCTCCGGTCACCGTGCTGTTCTTTGTTGCGGCGGTCGGGGATAGTGTTTTTTTCGCTTGCACAATTCCCAGGTTGTCTAGTGGTGTTAGACGGCGGGGGAGATTCTATTTGGCCTCGACTAGTGGTGTTAGGAGAGATCGGATGGAATCTGTGTAGGTTGGACTACGGCACTCTCGGTTGAGATGGGTCGATTCGGGGACTTATTCGGAATTAGGTTTCTGGTATTGTATAGGCTTGATTGCAATTTCGGTGGCAGGTTCTTGGTCTGAATTTGTCTTGTGTCGATTGTTCACTGCTGGTTCGGGCTTGCTCGTTTCGTTGGGGAAGGGCTGTTTTTATTTATTTAGATTATTTGTGTTCGCGTCTTTTGTTTTCGTAGGATCTGTGTTTTTGTTTGGGCCGTTGGCCTCTGTAAGCCTGAGCGGGAGCATCTTGATTCTCCTATTGGGAGCAGCTCCCGTCTCTATTCTCCTGTTGGGAGCTTGGTAGTTATTCTTTGTTTTTTGTTGTGTTAGTTGTCTAGTGAGTCTTGTTTTAGTTTCTAGCGTTGCTTGCGTCGGGATTCTAGGCAGTCGTCTGGCTTGTCCTCCCATTTTATTCAGCTTTTGATTGTTTTTTATTCTCCCGTTGGGAGCTTTGTATTTTCATTCGCACATTTGTGCCCTGGTTTTTTTATATAGATCCTCTATCGTTTTGGCCAAAAAAAAAATTAAGGGATCTTATTTATTAAAAAAAAATCTAGTATAAAAAAATGGAGATTTTTAGGGATTTTCACGTCATTTTTATTTTATTTTTTTAAATCTAATTCAAAGTTTTGATTGAGAAATTTTTAAAAGATCATTAGTTTTTTAACTAAACTGAATTTTTTCAACCAATACACTGATTATTTTTCCAAATAAATTGATACGAATATTTAGTTAAAACAAAGTGAAAAAAATCATCAATCTTTCCTAAAATGCAACTAAATTTTCCTAACATTTAACGATTTTTTTAATCAAACAAATTGAATTGAAATTAATATAGATAAAAAATAAAAATAATTTTTGAAGATTTATGCAACTGCTTCTTTTCTAAAAAAAAATTGATACGAACGTAACAAAAAAATTGATATAAATTTACCCAAATCTCGATAAAACATCTTAATAAAAAACATTAGAATAACAAAAAAAGCGGTGCATACAAATAAAAAAACAATTGCTTATATTTATTTTCTATTATCAAATACTTCTTGAGAAACATAAAACTTGTACCTTTTGCATAAAACAAATTGCTTACTTAATTCTCTATCATCATATAGATCTATGCCTCAAACACAAAAATTGGTACATTTTTCCTTATTTTGTTTCCACATTGTTATTTTTTAATTTTAATTAGTATAGATGCTTTAAGATTATGTATAACTAAAATGAACTTATTTGTTATTTGTTAGGATTCTGTCTGTATCTTACTAAAAAAACACGACTAACTAATCATTTAGAATATATGATTATTTTCGGTAAGAATATTTTAAGATGCCACTAAGCATGTATTATATTATGATCAGGCCGTCTCCAACATTTTTTGGAATAAAATTAGGCCCCCTAATTACAATATTGAATAATATATTTTAATATTTTATTAGTAAAATACAAATATTTAACGATACAACTAAAACAAGATGTCCTTATATCTACAAAATACAACAAAAACAAGATTAATGTTCTAAGCTGGTTCTGATAACTGTAAAAATTATATTAACAAAAAAATAAATAAATAATATATATTATTATATTTTTTTATTTATATATATAATATTTTAATATTTTTATATGGGGCCCCAATTAATTGGGGCCTTGAGCAGTTGCTCACCCTGCTCATGGTAAAAGCCGGCTCTGATTATGATATTGATCAAGATCATTTTTACAATATTGTTAGGAATTTGACTTATCGACTCTTGTTTTAAAATATGAACTTATTGATTAAATTGCATTATTAAATTTTCAAATGTTTTTTCTTTCGAATATTGTAAAAAAAAAAAAAGGTATTAATATGGATTCATATTTTATAAATCAATTGAAATTTGTTTTGTTTAAACAAAAAATCGGCCAAATAGTAAAAGATTAGTGAAAATAGTATTTTATTAAGATTTAAAAGTTTTTTTTTTCCCTCACAAAATGATGTTTATTTTGTTTCCCTGAGAAGATTAGCACAATTTTTATGCACGTTACCAATAATAATATGGGGCCAAATCACTAATCACCAGTGAAAGTCGAGATTTTATTTGTACCAAAAAAAAAAAAAAAGTCGAGATTTTCTTAAAATTTACACGTTTTTTTTTAATTGTTGTTGATTTTGTTTCATGATTAGCACGTTTTATATTTGGCATAAAAATGTACAAGTTTGTTACAAAAATTGATGCGATTCATGTGGGAAAAAAAAATCCAAATTGATTGATTAAATTGCATTATTAAATTTTCTAATATTATTTGTCCAACTTACTGCTAATAGTAAGTCAAAAACTTTGACTTATTTTTTTTTTTTTATAAAGTTACCCTAAATGATTTTTTTACCACTCTTTTTCAATATATATAGATTTTATTTTCATAATAAATTAGATGTGAAAAAAATATTAGTTCGTACATCGAACGGGATATACACTAGTGTGTGAGCATGCAATTTGATAATTTTGTATTAGTTAACTATCTTATCTTGATAATTATAATTTATAATAACTATAAAAACATAATGGGATAATCAATTTTTTAACAAATAAGTTAAAGAATGAGTTTGGTTATTATAGGGAAATGTTTTAATCTCATTACGGAACTATTCCGTTGAGATTTGTAACCGTTAGATCATCTTGCAACCATCATGAATAATTGATCTAATAGTTATCAACTCTAACAGAATGGTTCCATAACTGGACTATAGAATCTCTTAGTTATTAATTATATTAAGTATGTATCTTTTATTGTTTGATAAAGTAGTAGCAAGATAAATTATCCAAAAGTATCATCTATTTAAGCTTAATGTTAATTGTTTATTTTAATTCTTTACGATTTATCATTTCATCTTTTAATTAACTATCGTACGTATATTTTTTAAACTTGAATTTTTTATTTTTAAATAGACATGTTTAATGTTTAATATTTGGGTTAATTGCTAAATAAACCTTAATTTTTTGCGTTTGACAATTGTATCCGAATTTTTGGGTAATTGCAATATGATTTCGACTTCAATTTACTTATTGGGAGTCGAACCTAAAACCGGCCGGACCTTCAAAACTGGTCGATTTAAAGTCGGTTCGAACAGATCGGAGCTCAAAATTACTTGTTCACTCCAGATCAAGGAGGAGATCATCACCGGTAGCTTACATCAACGTGGAATTTTCGGCTTTGTGCGTGGATATACATTAAATACATGGAAATTGTCAACTTGCTACGTGGATGGCATAAAAACCCGTGTCAATGAAAGACTTGGACACAAAATCGGTTCACAAATCCCTAAAATCAATCACTCTGCACCCAAATTTGCAAGAAGTAAATTGAGGTCGAGATTATATTACAATTACCCAAAGATTGAGATAAGATTGCCAAACGCAAAAAGGTTAAGGTTTATTTAGCAATTAACTAGAAATTAACCCTTAATATTTTAAGTTAAATTCTTTACTTATGTTTGTATGTATAAAAATAAAATTTCATCTTTTACGTAATTGCACTCATAGGATATGACACTGATTAATTGTACAATTGATAGTACATACAATAAATTGTTTACGGGGGCATGATGTTTAATTCTTGATTTTAATTCTTTAAATTAAAAATATACACGATTAATACTTTTTAAGATAATTGTATAAAAATAAAATATTTTACTTCATTTTTTTATGAAATTTTACAGTATATTAGCCTCATAACATTCCTCGAAGTAGCTAATTGATTTTTTCTTTTCTGAATTTTACAATATATTATATAAAATAATGTGTAAAATTGGGAAAAAAATTATAAATGTAAACTAAATAATTTGTAAAATGTTTAAAAAAAAAAGAAAAGAAAAGAAAACACACAAAACTAAAACTAAGCATGGACATCAGTCATTAACTAGATAAGCCTCAAAATGTTCAACTTCAACAATGAGCATTCAATTGCACATACGAGCATCACACGACTACATGCTTGATCATTATACTTTAACTTGGCGTTCTCTCAATAT
>CACSLK010030875.1:9593928-9610050 GCA_902706635.1 Striga hermonthica | reverse complement strand
TCAATTCTTCCTACATGTCGCCAACGAATCCTACTACTAGAGAATGTTTTTTTGACTAATTTTATGGCTGGAACTATTCCTTGCGGGGCTTCCGGCCTAAAACGGGGGAAAAGAATAAATAAAGAAAAAGACTAGCAAAATTCAGGCTCGTTTGGGCTCGTCCGAACTCGAATTTGAATTCCGTTTTTTCCTACATGTCGCCAACGAAGCCTTCTATGTAATTATGCTTTCAAATCCAACTTATTCTTTAAAACCTATTATCTCAAAGCTCTTGACCTGAAGTTGGCGGCTTTCTTGCACGACTTCGCATATCGAGACCGTGAGGACTCGTTCGAACTCGAAATTGAGTTTCGATTCTTCTACATGTCGCCAACGAATCCTACTACTAGAGAATGCTTTTTTGACCAATTTTTGGGCTGGAACTATTCCTTGCGGGGCTTCCGGCCTAAAACGGGAGAAAGGAATAAAATACGAAGAAGACTAGCAAAATTCAGGCTCGTTTGGGCTCGTCTGAACTCGAAATTGAATTCCGTTTTTTCCTACATGTCGCCAACGAAGCCTTATATATAATTATGCTTTAAAATCTAACCTATTATTGAAAACCTATTATCTCAAAGCTTACCTGAAGTTTGCGGCTTTCTTGCACGACTTGTCCAAACTCGAAATTGAGTTTCGATTCTTCCTACATGTCGCCAACGAATCCTACTACTTTAGCATGCTCTTACGACAAATTTTTGGGCTGAAAATATCTATTGCGGGGCTTCCAACCTAAAACGGGGGAAAACAAAAGAAAAAAAAACTAGCAAAATTGTACTAATTTGAGTTCAATTGGACTAATTCGAGTTCTATTACACTATAATTGACCGTGATTGGTACAATCACGGTCAATTATGCTGCAATCAAACTCGAATTAGTCCAATCAAATTCAAATTAGTATAATCGAGCTCGAATTAGTCCAATCACGATCAATTATAATGTAATTGAACTAGAATTGGTCCAATCGAAGTCAAATTACTATAATCGAAGTCAAATTAGTATAATCGAAATCAAATTAGTCCAATCGAAGTCAAATTAGTCCAATCGAACTCGAATTACATCGAAATCAAATTAGTACAATCGAAGTCAAATTAGTCCAATCGAAGTCAAATTAGTACAATCGAAATCAAATTAGTACAATCGAAATCAAATTAGTTCAATCAAAGTTAAATTAGTCCAATCGAACTCAAATTAGTCCAATCGAAGTCAAATTAGTATAATCGAACACGAATTAGTCTAATCACGGTCAATTATAGTGTAATCGAACTCGAATTAGTCCAATCGAAGTCAAATTACTATAATCGAAATCAAATTAGTCCAATCGAAGTCAAATTAGTCCAATCAAACTCGAATTAGTCCAATGGAAATCAAATTAGTACAATCGAAGTCAAATTAGTCCAATCGAAGTCGAATTAGTCCAATCAAAGTCAAATTACTACAATCGAAATCAAATTAGTCCAATCGAAGTCAAATTAGTCCAATCGAAGTCAAATTAGTATAATCAAACTCGAATTAGTCCAATCACGGTCAATTATAGTGTAAACGAACTAGAATTAGTCCAATCGAAGTCAAATTAGTATAATCGAAATCAAATTAGTCCAATCGAAGTCAAATTAGTCCAATCAAACTCGAATTAGTCCAATCGAAATCAAATTAGTACAATCGAAGTCAAATTAGTCAAATCAAAGTCAAATTAGTACAATCGAAGTCAAATTAGTCCAATCGAAGTCATTCTAGTCCAATCAAAGTCGAATTAGTACAACCAAAGTCAAATTAGTATAATCAAAATCAAATTAGTCCAATCAAACTCTAATTAGTCCAATCGAAATCAAATTAGTACAATCGAAGTCAAATTAGTCCAATCGAACTCAAATTAGTACAATCAAAGTCATTCTAGTCCAATCGAAGTCAAATTAGTACAATCAAAGTCGAATTAATACAATCGAAGTCAAATTACTATAATCGAAGTTAAATTAGTACAATCAAAGTCAATTATACTAAAATCGAAGTTGAATTAGTTCAATCGAAGTTAAATTACTATAATAAAAATAGAATTAGTCCAATCGAAGTCAAATTAGCACAATCGAAGTCAATTTACTATAATTAAAGTCAAATTAGTACAACCGAAGTCAATTATGGTGTAGTCGAACTCGAATTAGTCCAATATAAAGAGAATTAGTACAATCTCGGGCAATTATGGTCTAATCGAACTCGAATTAGTCTAATTGAACTCAAATTAGTACAATCTCGGTCAGTTATGGAGTAATCGAACTTGAATTAGTCCAATTGAATTCAAATTAGTACATTTTTACTAGTTTTTTTTTCGTTTTTCTTCTTGTTTTCCACCGTTTTAGGTTGGAAGCACCGCAAAAAATATTTTCAGCCCAAAAAAATTCTCTAAAAGCATGCTCAAGTAGTGGAATTTGTTGGCGACATGTAGGAAGAATCGAAACTCAATTTCGAGTTCGGACAAGTCCGAACGGTCCCGATATGTGAAGTCGTGCAAGGAAGCCGCCAACTTCAGGTCAAGAGCTTTGAGATAATAGGTTTTCAAGAATAGGTTGGATTTGAAAGCATAATTACATAGAAGGCTTCGTTGGCGACATGTAGTAAAAAACGGAATTCAATTTCGAGTTCGGGCGAGCCCAGACGAGCATGAATTTTGCTAGTATTCTTCTTCTTTTATTCTTTTCCCTCATTTTAGGCCGGAAGCCCCGTAAGAAATAGTTCCAGCCCGAAAATTGGTCAGAAAAGCATTCTCTTGTAGTAGGATTCGTTGGCGACATGTAGGTAGAATCGATACTCAATTTCGAGTTCGGACGAGTCCTAACGGTCCCGATATGCAAAGTCGTGCAAGAAAGCCGCCAACTTCAGGTCAAGAGCTTTGGGATAATAGGTTTTCATGAATAGGTTGGATTTGAAAGCATAAATATATATAAGGCTTCGTTGGCGACATGTAGGAAAGAACGGAATTCAATTTCTAGTTCAGACGAGCCCAAACGAGCCCGAATTTTGCTAGTTTTTTTTCGTTTTTTATTCTTTTTCCCCGTTTTTGGAAGAAAACCCCGCAAGGAATAGTTCCAGCCAGAAAATTGGTCAAGAAAGTATGCTCTAGTAGTAGGATTCGTCGGCGACATGTAGGAAGAATCGAAACTCAATTTCGAGTTCGGACGAGTCCGAACGGGCCCGATATGCGAAGTCGTGCACGGAAGCTGCCAACTTCAGGTCAAGAGCTTTGAGAGAATAGGTTTTCAAGAATAAATTAGATTCGAAAGCATAAATACGTAGAAGGCTTTGTTGGCGACATGTAAGAAAAAACGGAACTCAATTCTGAGTTCAGATGAGCCCTAACGAGCCCGAATTTTATAATCTGATCTAAAAAATAAAAATAAATTGAAAAATCCGTAACAAAAAAAAAAAAAATCGGATTATGAAAATCCGTTTTTCAAACAAAAATGGATTTTCATAATCCGTCTGTTTGATTCTTGTCCACATCAATTTTTTTTCTTTTATTTTTTGCCACATAATTTTTTCTTTTTTTAATTAAATAAATGATTCGTTCTAATTTGGTCATATTGTTTTGGCACCTCCAGGTTTTATGTGCGCAAAGCTTGACACGATTTATACCTACTAATAATGGCCCATATCCATATGCCATACATCATATTCATATAAACTTTTTTTTTTTTTTTTATATAGAGGCCTTTCGGTTTCCGGATCCACAGGGGAACCGATTAATCCAGAATCGAGTCGGATAAGACACAAGGGCGGCATATAAACTTCAACTGTGTATTCTCATTGTAACTATAGGAAGAAGCCAAGCTATTATTTTTTTATTGGCAAGATATTATTGTAATAATATTTTATATATTATTTAATTATTGTGGACCATATAATTAGTTAGACCTAATGAAATTAATAGTCAAACTTTATTAAAGATGAATATGTATTTAATAGATTATTTAATGTTCTAATATTAAAGAGTTCAATGTGTGATGTTTGACTTGGACAGTAAGTTAGGTTAGAACATGGGAAATGATAGTATGATTAGGATTTAGGGCTTGATTGTTTATGAAATAATTTGTTCAAATTGAGTTATTTTGGTTAACCATAGTTAATTTAAAAAAAAATGTAGTATAGTTAGTTGTAGTGAAATTTTAAGAATGTATTAAAATAATATTTAAAATAAAATGATTAAAATTGATTTGATGTAAAAGTAAGAGATAAATGATTGGAAATGATAGGTAATTAAAATTATGTGAGTGAATGAATAGTGAATTAAAGTTGATGTGATGTGTAAGAATGATTAGTTTGTATTATTTAATTATATGAATAATATAAAAAATAGTGGGTTTGAGTTAAAGTTGAGTTAGATTTTGGGTTGAAATAAAAGTGAGTAAATTATTTTGTATACAAGCAAGCTAAGTCTCCTCCTCCTATATATACTACATACCCCTCTCTCCCATCTCATACGAAATAAAGTTCTCAACATCAAGGGCTTTATGGAAAGACGAGAGAAGGGCTTTATGGAAAGACGAGAGACGCGGGAGAGAGAAACAATTAATAGGCAAAGACGAATCTATTGTTGGAGATTACGAGACGAATACATCATTGAAGATTACAAAAATATGATCGTAGATCAACATCATAGATGAACAGAGAAGGACTATAGCTGGATTCATGTAAGTTTCTATGTGCAATTTAATTTATGCAAAGATCCATGTCCTATGAATTGATAGAATTACATGCTTAAGGTTTATTCAATTCCGACTATAGTTATAGATATACCCGTTAAATTTCTTACATGTGGTATCAGAGCATGTGTTTAAGCATATTAATTTGCCATATAAAATATTGGAATTGCGTCCATATTATTGTAATGCTTCTGCAATTATGTAGTGCTTCTGTCAATTGCGCACGGGTGAATATCTTTGTTATTGGATATTGCGTCCATATTATTGTACTTATTAGTCGCGAATTGATTTATGCCGACTAGTGAAACGTTTGGAACTACTCTCATGATATCTGGGCAAGTTATAATGTTAAGGTGCTGAAATTGCTTGTTAATTTCCTCATGATCACATTAATGGCTACATGATTAATAATTACATAAAGGGCTGGCGTGATGAATTATTTCATTTGCTTGATGTGTTAAGATATCATGCTGCGTGTTTACATTTTGTAGTAATCATTAGAGGATAATTTTTTGAGATTGATGCTCCCTATTGTTTAAATCAGAACATATGCGGACATTCTGATAGATTAAACCCAATATTCAATTGTTGAGGTTAATGATAGTTTAAATATAATGACCTCATATTAGAATATTAACAATAAACTTTGTTAAAAATATGTTGATTGAGATATGTTATAGTTTTTGATAATCTCATAAAATATTCATCAAATATTTTCTAATTATATTATCTATGCAAAGAAACTAGTTAGTCACCAAAGTGGCCTAGTTCAATTTATAGAATAGATAATTAAATTAGATAAAAGTATCAATTATTCAAATATAAAAAGATGCCTTATTAATGTCTTTCAAATTATATATTTGAATAATTGATGTCATGGGTTATAAACTAGGAGGACACCCAAAGGTGGGCCATGGGTTTATAGTTTATGACAACTAAAAGAGAAATTATAATTAAAGTTAGGTTAATTAGTGTGTTTGTCCAAAGATAACCACTAATTAATCACAAGACCCTATAATTTCTGTTAAAGATCCTTCTTCTTAGGCATCAATCAAATATATTATATATTTAAGTATTTGCCAAAAGGTATATTTAAATATATAATTTAAAAGATTTCTGAATCCATTAATTTTATCTGAAAGCTTAACTAAATAGCATGTATTAAAATTTGCAACATTTAAAATTTAGTTTTTTCCGTCAAGCATTATTATTGAAAAATTCAATGGGATGAACTTCAATGAATGGTCTGAGGAAATCCATTTTCGATTAGGTGCACTGAATTTGGATATACTCTAATTACTGATGAAGCGCCTACAACTATTATTGATGAGAGCTTCAAAATAGAGGTAACTCTTCGTAGGGTATGTGAGTGATCAAATAGGTTGTGCTTGAATTTTTGAAGTTAATTATGACGGATAACGTTAAGGTGGATAATGAAAAGAATTCCTAAATTAAAAATCAAGGAACTATCTCCATTTAAAGTTACGGAAAAAGTCTATTGTGGAAGGTTTCATGAGCAAGCTCACCACTATAAAAGTTCAACTAATTATGTTCCATCCATGGTATCGTGTCTAATATGTTCAACATATAAGCTAAACTTAAAAACATGAGAATGAATGTTATAGACTCATTTATGGTTTTATTCATCATGAACTCCCTACCTGTCGAGTTTGGTCAATCCTAGGTGAACTATAACACCATTAAAGATAAAAGGAACTATAAGGAAATTAAGGCTATACTGGTGCAAGAAGAGGCGAGAATAAAAGAGATGAAACAAGAGTCGATTCACCTTATATCTCATGTGAGAGCCAATAATAGTGAGATAAAATGGGAAACAAAGGCAAATAAAAGGAGATTGGCTTACTCAAATTTTTTCCAGGTCCAATCATTAAAGAAATGAGGTGTTATTCCTGTAAAAAGTTAGGTCACCTCATAAAAGATTGTCTGAAATAAAATCTTGATTCGAAAAGAAAGATATACATTAAGTTTTGTATGTTGTGAATCATATTTATTAAAGATTCACAATAATACTTGGTGGCTTGATTCTGTGCAACTACTTATGTATCTCATATTTAATTTTGGGTTAAACATAGTGCACATAATGTATACTATACTCTATTATGGCATTAAAGATTATGGTCACATATCTGATGAAAAGTTACTGAGAATGGAGAACCATGAAACCATTTCTCATTTCGATTTTAGTGATCATGATGTATGTGTAGGATGAATTAAAGAAAAACAAACTAGACATACATTAAAGAGATTTGCCAAGAGAAGAACTAAAACTTATAACTTATTTACACTAATTTTTTTGGTCTATTCGACACCCTTTCATGGGGTGATGTAAGTATTTAATCATCATTATAAATGATTTCTCACGTTATGGTTATTATTATCTACTACATAAAATGACTCAATCATTGGACTATCCAAAGATATACAATGATGAGATGGAAAGGTAGTTAGATAAATAAATAAAAGTTGTGAGATCTCAATAGATTTGTAAATATTAATGTAAGTTCAATGAAAGAGGATAATGTTTTAGTCCATTTGCAAAGTTTTTTGAGATTTAAAATATTTGTTTGCAATACACTATAATTGAGACTTCTCAACATAATGGTGTTGCTGAGGGGATAAATCATACTTAAAAGATATGGCTAGAAGTAAGTTGAGTAATTCAACTTTAACGTTTTCTATGTGGATGAATGTGTTAAAGATTGCTGCATATTAGGTAAATTGGGTTTCTATTAAATTAATTCCTAAAATACCTTATGAACTATGGAAGGGTAGAAAACCTAGTTTGAGGCATCTTCATTTGGGGTGTCAAGCAGAAGTAAAAGTATATAATCCACATAAAAAGGAACTTAATCCTAGGACAACTAGTGGTTATTCATTGGCTATCCAGAAAGTTCTAAAGGATATAAGTATTATGGCCCTAACCATAGTACGAGAATAGTTGATTGCGAAAATGCTCGATTCATTAAAAAATGATCAAATCAGTCGGATTGAACAGTCCAAACCTGAGAGTCCATTAATGGTTGTTATTCTTCTAGTTACATTACTGTCATATAACTTAGATGAATAAGAAAATGATTCAAACTCACTTGATAATGTGAAAATTCTGGTAAAGTTGATCAATGTCATGATAGGATAATTAAAGTCAATGGATGACAATAAGTTTGAAATTTAGTAGAATTACCTGAAGGGTATAAAAGAGTTGTGTGTAAATGGGTTTTTCAAAACCAAACACCACTTTAAAGGTAATATCAAAAGGTATAAAGTTAGACTTGAATGTTACATCCAAAAGGAAGGCATTGACTACAAGAAAACATTCTCTCTAGTTTTTAAGAATGATTCCTTGAGAATTGTAATGGTGATAGTGGCTCTGTATGATATTGAGCTTTATCAAATGGACATAAAGATCACCTTCTAAATGATAAACTTAAAAGGAGATCTACATGAACTAATTCAAAGTTTTTGAGATCACAAGAATGAAATGTTAGTGTTTAAGTTGAATAGATCGACATATTGACTAAAACAAGTCTCTCGTCAATGGTATCTTAAGTTTAATGATATCATCACTGCTTATGGTTTTGTAGAGAATACCGTAGACCGGTGTATCTATATTAAGGTTAGTGGGAGTAGATTTGTTATTTTAGTTCCGTATGTCGATAACATATTTATAGTTGCTAATAATGTGAACATGTTGCACGAATTAAAGTATTATCTCTCTGAAAATTATGAAATAAAGAATGTGGATGAAACGTGCTTGGTAATTGGAATAGAAATATTCTGGAATATATCACTAGGACTAAAAGTTTATTCCATTAATGTTTTATTTGAGAGGTAATGGATGGTTGTTTCGTATAATTCCAATTCATAAAAGGGACATATTTAGTTTAAATAAATGTCCGAAGGCGAAATGGAATGGAAAGTGATGGAGAAAATTCCTTAGATATAAATGATTAGGAGTCTTAAGCGGTACGAACCTGTATTTGGTTTGATAACATATTTGTTGTTGGTATATATTAAACAAATATAATTGTAATCCCTAAATGATTATTTAAATGCTGCAAAGAATTTCTAAAGTATGTACAAGGCATTAAAGAACACATGCTAACTTAAAGAAGATCCAAATTATTTTTATAATTGGATACTCGGATTCAGATTTTTACTCATAATGTCTAAAGGAGCAAAATTATGGAAAAGTGGAACAAAGTCCATCATCGTGACTTCCACTTAAGTTTGAGTTTGTGGTATGCTTTGAGGCCACAAGTCAAAATTAGGGCTACGATGTTTTATCTTAGGACTTGGAAATGTCGACATCTTGTCCAAGCCGCTAAGAATTAACGTAGTTATGTAGCAATAATATTTCAAGGAAATGACAAGTATTCAAAGAGTGTGAATCACATAAAATTTAAATACTTGGTCGTAAAAGTAGAAGTGAAGAAACAAAGTGTCATTTGAGTATTTTAGTACTAATTGCATGAAAGTGGATCCATTAAAGGGTTATTCCCTATAGCCGTTGCAAGGCATATAAAGAAAATTGGGAATAACGAATGGGACCTTATTGGATTGACCGATACTGAATGAAATTGCTCAATTATTGATTTGATACTTACTGAATTCAATAAAAGATGTTTGATTCTTCACATATAATACCATCATTATGGATATTCGATTTTATAGTATATACATAAAAGTTGGATGGCTTATGGTTATGGTACAAATGGTTTGTTCCATATTAAAGTAAAGTTGAATTAGAAATGATTTGTGGTACATGGAAGGAATCATGTCGCTCGAAGACTTGTGACCGCCATGACTCGGTTAATTTCTATTTTAATTTTAAACTTATAGATATATGTATTCAATCATAAGTTTGATGAAAGGTGCGCGCTTAAAGTAGTTCTTTGGGTTTCAACACTTATATGGTCCAAGTGGGAGAATGTAATAATATTTTATATATTATTCAATTATTGTGGACCATATAATTAGTTAGACCTAATGGAATTAATAGTCAAATTTTATTAAAGATGAATATGTATTTAATAGATTATTTAATGTTCTAATATTAAAGAGTCCAATGTGTGATGTTTGACTTGGACAGTAAGTTAGGTTAGAACATGGGGAATGGTAGTATGATTAGGATTCTAAGTCTCCTCCTCCTATATATACTACATACCCTTGTCTCCCATCTCATACGAAATAAAGTTCTCAACATCAAGGGCTTTATGGAAAGACGAGAGACGCGGGAGAGAGAAACAATTAATAGGCAAAGACGAATCTATTGTTGGAGATTACGAGACGAATCCATCATTGAAGATTACAAGAGAGATGATCGTAGATCAATATCATAGATGAACAGGGAAGGACTATGGCTGGATTCTTGTAAGTTTCTATGTGCAATTCAATTTATGCAAAGATCTATATTCTGTGAATTGATAGAATTACATGCTTAGGGTTTATTCAATTCTGCCTATAGTTATAGATATACCCGTTAAATTTCTTACAATTATTATTATATATGTTTCCCAACTATTTATAAATAATAAGTTACAAAAATTGAACTCAACTTATAAGAATTAGACACTCACAATATATTATTGCATTTGACTTCTTTTTATCAATGGAAAGGTGGGTAAACTCCACTAAACAAAAGGAACGAACAAAGTTATAGTACAAACGAGCAAAGCCTGATAGATGAGGGCACAAACCAGAGAGAACTATATAACAAACATATAGTCTAAAGAGAAACAACTACCACCCAACCTTAACCGGAAGCAGCAATATCTGAATCCTCCGATTAGACTACTCAAAAACTGAAGCAAAACAGGCCACCCAAGCTAACAAAGCTAAAGAAAACTAAAAACACAAACCAACCTAGCCACTGAATTGTCCAAGAAAGACAGGAGCCTTCATCTTCTAGAACTAACTCCCACCTGCACAGCTTCCATCCATTCTCCCAAAGCAAGGTAAAATTTCAAAATTGGTCCTATAACTTGGCCACTATCTAAAAAACCACCCCGATATTAACCACTTTCAATTTTGGTACTATAATTTGTCGATTTCATGAATTATGGTCCTTTCTATCTGCACCCTGGATTAAAAAGTTACGTGGCATGATGTGTCAGTTTTTTAATGTTACATGGCGTGATTATGATCTACGTGGCACGCCAATTTTGGTCCTATAATTTGTCGATTTCATCAATTTTGGTCCTTTTCTCATGCCACGTCACTTTTTAATCCAGAGTGCAGATAAAAAAAGACCAAAATTGATGAAATCGACAAATTATAGGACCTAAATTGAAAGTGGTCAATATCGGGATGGTTTTTTGGACAGTGGTCAAATTATAGGACCAATTTTGAATTTTTGCCCCCAAAACAGCCTTCACAATGCATTCGACTTCTAAATTATTAAATTTATTGGAGGATGCCTAAGCCTAATTAGGATGGTAAATGAATCGAATCAAGACTAATACTAAGATGTTTAAGTCGAATTCGTTAAAATATTCGAAGATTCGAATTCGTATTCGGTTTGTAAACGAATTTACTATTTGATTTGTATTCGATTCGTTTAAAATATTCTAACATATTCGATTTGATTTGAAACTCGTTTTAAGAAAAATATTACAATTAAAAAAAAAGGATTATAATTACAAAAATATTATTTATATTTTTCCTTTTAAATTTGAGTGTAACAATGCGAACCACCTTAGCAAAGTGGCCTAAAACCCAAAACAAACCTACAAGGATGATCTAGCAAACTAAAGGCAAACATGACCATTTGACACATTTAGAATACAAAAGATCAACAATAAACAAGCAACAAACTAAGCTACAACATATGAAAATACAAATAGTCCACTGAAAATGAGGACCTATACTAAATGCTTCCTGCCAAACTTCGGACCAATTATTACTTCAAAGCTACAAACTCAGTACAGTCCCTCAGGGCAAACTGTACAATGTCTCTTTCTTGCATCCACCTGCTCTGAAAGACCCAAAGTTTGCGGGCCTTACAAAGCCACCACAATATGTATGTGGACAACTGAATACGGGCCTCAACAATGTCTAAATTATAAACCTTCCACCGCCAATATTTAAAGCAGACATCACTCTGATTAGAATCCTAGCCCAAAGGAGAGATTTTACATACTTTCTGAGCTCTTGAGCATTTGAAGAGGAGGTGAACTATGGTTTCTTACTCCTCACCACTGTTGGGATCTATAAGGATCGTTGTTAATGTGCAAGTTACATATTTAACTAGAAAAGTACCTATGCGTTGCGGATCTATAGGTAAAAGAAGAAGACTCACGGTTTATTACTTATGTCGACTATGAGACGTTGTAGATTTATTTTGGAGGATATCGTCTGATCAAAAAGTCCGCTGGGCAGCCGGACAGGCCTTCAAGGTTGTAGCTGGCCACGTGCGTGTGCGGATGGGATCGCAATCGAAGCACCAATAAGTCGGTTGGGGTTCACGATGCTGATTCGCTGCGGGCTTGCATCGTCCGGCGCGAGGATGTCGCTGGTGTACGAGTCGTAAGGAGCAACAACAAGTTGTTTCCGGGCACTGGGACGTCGTTGGTATCAGCATATCGTTAGGGATGCATGAAGGGGCTTGCAGGTCTCAGTGTTGGGTTGCTGCAAACTCGCGGGCTCGTCGGGGCTCGCGGTGGCACACGACGTTCGGTCGATGGTCGACAGTGGTCGGGTGCTCGGGTTTTCTCGGATGCTCAACTACCTTGGATCTTCTATTGTATTTTCTAACACCTCTAGAACTTCTTTGGTGGGAATGAAAATCTAGTTATCCCTATGTGTGTTATGTCTTGCAAGACTGAAAAGAAGTGTATTTATAGGCTCCAATAGGGACCCTAGAGAAGCATTAAATTAGATTTCTTCTATTAAGACTGGACTATAAGCCAAGCCTACCAAGCCTAATAGGAATAATACAATCATCCACTAAAGTAAAATTATTTGAATACTCCCAATAAAATTTTAAAATTATGATTGAAGCTCAACTTTCTAATATACTCGATTTACCTCCACATGTCTAAGATATAATGTCCATCAATTTATTCAATTACTGATAATTAAATTAATCGACTTCTATAAATGAAGCTAACACCTTTCAATTATTATTATTATATCAGAATGTAATTCACCTACAGTGTTTAACATAATAATCCTTTTGAACTCACTTCTTGGACATCAAAAAATGGCAACATTGTGAAGTACATGGAGACTGTAAATATTATTACAGAACACCATGTCATGTAGGAATAACTACCCAAGCCAGACCTTATTGATCCATATCAATAAACCTCACCTTGTTGAATAAAAGCAGTAAGTACTACATACATGTGTTTGTTTTTATCTCATTCTCACGGGGTAAGAGAACGCAATAATTAGTCAGGGCCTAGTTCGTTTACACCAATCAATATAAAACGAACTGCTCATATTTGGGATCCATTAAATACACCAATGCATATTAGTGTGGCTAATGAGTCAAGATCAACTGTACCGCCCACACTACAACCATTCCAATGGATAGTCCAATTTCCATCTAGGTTGTGAATCAAATGTTTATGTTTCACAAGTGATATGGCCCTATAAAGATATATCGGCCCAAAGGCTCTCTCCTCGATTTGGAGATTATTGGCTCCGCTGGCGTGTCGACACATGTCGACGAGGTGTTTAAGTCGACTTCGTTCAAAGTCGACTCTGCCTTAACGCATGCTCGAGAAGGTAGGTCTTGTACGAGTCGAATCATAAAGGTCGACTTGAGTCAGTCGACTTTCTGGGAGTCGACGTACATTGGAGAATTTATAGGAGCATAACCTCCGAATAATTGGAACCTGAGTCAGCATAAGGGTACTTGAGGTCGACGCCCCATATCTCGAGGCATAAAGCGTACAACCGACTCCATACACTTCACACATTCTTTAGAACCTCTTATCCCCCTATGGATAAGAGGGTATCTGGAGATGACTCAGCAAAGAGGGGAGACGAATTTGAGTAGTATTTTTGGGCATGTGGTAACCGAGTTACCCGACTCGGGTCATTCTCAAAGGAAGGCTCTTCAGAACTTCGTTCACTATCTAGTCGTCAAAGTCACACAACCAAAAAGGTCCTAAACATTCTACTCGCAAATTGGGGGGGGGGGTTGAATTAAACACTACTCGCAATTGGAAATCGAAAGCAAATTAAAACTTAAAAACAAAGATGAGAGCTTTAGGTCAACCGTGGTCTCTATCACTCGAATAAACACAAAAAGAACCGAGGGACATCAACATTGCCAAGTGATCCTAGGTCATTAAATCGAGCTTTCTACTAAATGACTACACTTTTAAACAAAGTCACAATCTTTAAACAAGATAAGCACCAACTAATCCCTAACACACGTCGACGAGCTACAAGAATCGAACATTCCCCCAATTAACAAGCAAAACCACATTCACCTTGAAACACATCATAAGCAAGAGACGGCAAATTCGAAGTAATGAGGATTAAAGCTAATTACCCACTCTCCTAATGCATGCGTGAAGAACACCGAATGGAAAAGTTCAAAACTTGAAATAAAATGATGTCGCCGAAAACTTGCCGGAAAATATGAGTAATAGAGCTCCTAACCTAAGCATAAAAAAGAAAAAAAGAGAAATAGAGAGGATTTTCCCAACTTAAAAGTTGGGAAATGAGAGTTGTTTTAAAAATTACAAAGCATAATATCTTTATATAGCTATACCACAAACACACACTAAAAACATGCACATTTAATATGACACTCTCGAGGTTGCCACGGAATTTGCGAGCTCGCGAGTGGAAAAGAATGGAAGGGCACGAAAGGGGACTCGCGAGGTTGCTGGAGGCTTCGCGGGCGCGCGGGGCGTGCATGGGAGCACTCTCGAGCTCGCCGTGGAATTCGCAGGCAAATTGGTCGTTCTAAATTCTTTTGTCTTATGCCTCTGCAGCTCAAATCGAGGGCTTCAGGCAATTCAGTTGGCTTCCCTCCGATTGGGAGTTGGTCGCTCCGGGCCCTGATAACGACTTCGCCCGTCCCCCACAGGGTTGCCATACTTTTTCATCGACCAGATTGTTTTCGGTCTTCGTTTTCCTATTCAAGACGAACTCTTGTCGATAAGTAACTTGTACAGTATCCCAATAAATCAATTTTCTCCCAATGCTCTTTGCATCATGATAGCTTTTATAGTTGTCTCTCGCGTAGTAGTTCGTTTTTTTTTTGCCTGAATTCTTCTTCTATTGCTATAGTTATCGACTTCAGAAGGGTGCTCACTGCCTGGTCCGCCGATCCGGTGTTCCTTTTCTTGATGACCTTTCTTCGAATATCATCGAATGGAAGTCTAAGTTTGTGTTTATTCGCCCTCCTGCTGGTGCCTACCCTTATGTAAATAACTGGATAACCATGAAAGTAAAACAAAAGAAGCGACCTCGGTCCGCGAACTTTGAAAAGCTCTTAGAGGAGCTTAATAAGCACACTTACAGTGCTCGTCGGATAATAAGTGACCGTGAACTGGTCAATCACGCTAGAATTGTTATTCACGAGGATCTTCCTCGCCTTGATGATCCTCGTAAGTTATTAATGGTTCTACTATGTTTATCTTTTGTCGAGGATTGGTTCCATATTTCACCAACTGTCGCATGCTTTTCCCTTGTTTCAGTCCAAGCACTTAAGCGCTTTGAGCTTAAGAAGAAACAGTCGGCTGATCAATTGGCTGCCGGCTCTACCCCTCCTCCCCCCAGCGGTTTGGGGCCAAAAGTTGCCACCGCGGCCCCTAAGACGACAGCTGCACAAAAATCCAGAGTCGAGGTCCCTGGTGCCTCGAAGCAGCATAAACATCCAGGTTCTAGGTCCCGCAAAAGGCCTCAAGACGACCGGGCCCACACTCTGATCCCTAATGACCTCAAACGTCGCAAAGTCGACAAGGGGAAAGAGAAGGTGCTCGAGAGGGCTACTCCTACACCCATTACCGTAAAAAACGTGGTGGTTGAGATGCCTTCTCGACTCTGGAACCACCCAGAGCCGTATAAAGTGGCTAAGTATCTCAATTCTACCATCCTCGAGGCCGACAAGAAACGTGTCGAGGGGAATCTTTATGAGCGCTCTAATTATGCTACTCATATGCTTTCAAGAGTACTTTTCTTTCCTTCTACTGGTCTTTTTATTGAATTCAATCGACTTAATTCTCGCTTATCTTGAGTTGTATTTCTGCAGTTCCTGGCGGCGGCGCTCCCTTGCCTCGAGGAGTGCAGTAGGGCTCCTGCTGTTTCCACTAAGTCCCTCGAGGACAAATGCGAGACTCAGCGCAAAGAGATTGAGGCGCTGAAGGAGGATCTGGAGGCCTCTAAGGCCCTTATCGATAAGTTGAAG
>CACSLK010030875.1:9578961-9593828 GCA_902706635.1 Striga hermonthica | reverse complement strand
TCTAAGGCCCTTATCGACAAGTTGAAGGCCGACAAAGCTATAACTCGTCATGCTAACGAGAAGCTCAAAGCCGATCTTGAGAAGGCCCGCGAAGAGAGCCTGGTCGAGAGGGAGGCCGACATCGAGGAGGGACGGAGGTCGTTCTTGAAATCTCCGATGGGCTCCATCTTCGTGGAGACTTATCGCAAGGAGGTCGTCAAGGCCTTCTGTAAATCCTCCAATTTCTTCGACGAACTGGTCCCCACTGCTGTCGAGTACTTTGACTTTGCCTTTTCAGCTTGGGAGTCAGCGGTGGCGAACACCGAGCTAGCCGAGAAAGTCGACGAAGCGGCACTGAAAGAAACTCTCCCCGACCCAGTGGGCTACGCGGACGATGACTCTCTTCCCGATGGTCATCCGTGGTGGTCGGGTCTCGAGGCTCGTGCCATCTTCGAGGCTGGACTGAGTTATCAACTCGAAGTCCATCCTACCCCCTTGGCTGGTCCGATCAACCTAGTCCAGCCGAGCAGGGCTACCCATCTGGGGAGCGAGGAAAGGGAGGTCGAGCAGGGCACAAAGCCGCTTGTCGACGATCATGGTAAAGAGCAAGAGGGAGCCGACACTGAGAAAACTGCAACAATTGTCGATGACGGTGGTGACGCTGCCGACAAGTCGGATGCCGAATCTTAAATTTGTTGGGATTGTGCCCGTTATCTTACGTCTCTTTTTTTTGTTGCTTAGTTTTTTCGCCTTCGACCTATTTTCAGGTTTGTAACGGTCGAGGCGATTTTGCTTGTACTGGATCTTATGAATATTAATCTATCTTTTCCTTTTTCGTAACATGTTTATCGCATTTCGTTGCTTTTCTTAGTTCTTAAATTGTTATGGATGTTTGCAATAGTTAAAGCCCACTCTCTTTGCTATCATATCTTCTCCCAACCCCTCGTGCGAGCTGGCCGAACTCGAGCAACGATTTCAACAGCTTCATAGCTGTTGAAACAAGTTTTTTTGAGTCGGCTTCTCCCAACCCCTCGTGCGAGCTGGTCGAAGTCGAGCAACGATTTCAACAGCTTCATAGCTGTTGAACCAAGTTTTTTTTTTTCAAGTCGGCTTCTCCCAACCCCTCGTGTGAGCTGGCCGAAGTCGAGCAACGATTTCAACAGCTTCATAGCTGTTGAAACAAGTTTTTTCGAGTCGGCTTCTCCCAACCCCTCGTGCGAGCTGGTCGAAGTCGAGCAACGATTTCAACAGCTTCATAGCTGTTGCACCAATTTTTTTCGGAGTCGGCTTCTCCCAACCCCTCGTGCGAGCTGGCCGAAGTCAAGAAACGATTTCAACAGCTTCATAGCTGTTGAAACAAGTTTTTTCGAGTCGGCTTCTCCCAACCCCTCGTGCGAGCTGGTCGAAGTCGAGCAACAATTTCAACAGCTTCATAGCTGTAAAAAATAAGGTGACTAATCATTGTTGTAGTTCTATTTAGTAGATCGTGTGACTATTTCATATTCGTGCCATGGTAGGGATACAGCCTTGCAGCTGTGTAGGTCGACTCCGTAGCCCTGCCGAGATTCCACTCGAGGCAGTCAACTTCGTAATTTGTTTGGATCGACTTGGTAGTCGAGGGCTTCGTAGCCTTGCCGAGATTCCATTCGAGGTAGACAATCTTCGTAGTTGTTTGAATCGACTTCGTAATTGAAGGCTTCGTAGCCTTGCCGAGATTCCACTCGAGGCATACAACTTCGTAGTTGTTTGAATCGATTTCGTAGTCGAAGGCTTCGTAGCCTTCCCGAGATTCCACTCGAGGCATACAACTTCGTAGTTGTTTGAATCGACTTCGTAGTCGAAGGCTTCGTAGCCTTGCCGAGATTCCACTCGAGGCATACAACTTCGTAGTTGTTTGAATCGACTTCGTAGTCGAAGGCTTCGTAATCGAAGGCTTCGTAGCCTTGCCGAGATTCCACTCGAGGCATACAACTTCGTAGTTGTTTGAATCGACTTCGTAATTGAAGGCTTCGTAGCCTTGCCGAGATTCCACTCGAGGCATATAACTTCATAGTTGTTTGAATCGATTTCGTAGTCGAAGGCTTCGTAGCCTTGCCGAGATTCCACTCGAGGCATACAACTTCGTAGTTGTTTGAATCGACTTCGTAGTCGAAGGCTTCGTAGCCTTGCCGAGATTCCACTCGAGGCATACAACTTGGCTTTGTAGCCTTACCGAGATTCCACTCGAGGCATACAACTTCGTAGTTGTTTGAATCGACTTCGTAGTCGAAGGCTTCGTAGCCTTGCCGAGATTCCACTTGAGGCATACAACTTCGTAGTTGTTTGAATCGACTTTGTAGTCGACAGAGATGATCGGCTATATAGCCGTTTCAAAAAATTCAACTTATCCAGCGATTATGGAAAAGTCGATGCATAAATATAAAGGAATATATTCGAAACGTAAGCTTAAAATTTATTTCATTACTGAATTTGATTTGATCGTTGTTCAGTACAAAAGGAAAACTCGAAACATTGTCTTAAGCATAAAAACGTTTGAGATGAATTACGTGCCACGATCGCGGCAGTTGTCGACCTTCCGCGTCTTCAAGCTCATATGCGCCTCTCTCCAGCACTTTTGTAACTGTGTATGGTCCTTCCCAGTTAGCCTCTAGCTTCCCGACATGTTTGAGGGTGTCTGCCCGCTTTAGAACGAGGTCTCCTACTTGGAACCGTCTGGTTCAGACTTTCTTGTCGAAGGCTACTCGCATCTTCTGTTTGTATTCCACGGATCGCAGCCAAGCTTCCTCTCTCACCTCTTCTATCATGTCGGGGGCTTCTTCTACTAACTTTTCATTGTTATTTTCCTCATAAAATATTGATCTATGAGAGTTCAAACCAATCTCAATAGGCAATAGAGCGTCCATCCCGTAAACCATGTGGAATGGTGATTGCCCTGTTGAACTTCTCGGGGTCCTCCTATAGGCCCATAGGACCGTTTTTAGCTCGTCGACCCAGGCGCCAGATGCCCTTTCCAATCTTTTCTTCAATCTCTGCAGGATGGTTCTGTTTGTCACTTCGACCTGGCCATTCGCCTGCGGATGTGCGACTGAGGCGAATCGCTGCTTAATCCCCATGTCGAGACACCATGCCTGGATCCGCTTTCCTTGGAATTGTGTTCCATTATCTGAAATTAAAACCTTTGGGATTCCGAATCCACAACAGATATTGTTGAATAGGAATTGTATCATTTTGTCCTCGGTGATTTTTGCCAGAGGCTCCGCCTCCACCCATTTACTAAAGTAGTCGACGGCGACCACCATAAATTTCTTTTGCCCTGTTCCCATCGGCAATGGGCCTACCAAGTCGATTCCCCATTGAGCAAAAGGGATTGGACAGTTGATTGTCGTCATTGCCTCAGCTGGAATGTGGGGAATTCGACCATGGCATTGGCATCTGTCGCATCCTTGTACCAATTGTTCGGCTGCTTTCTGGATTTTGGGCCAATAATAGCCTGCTCGAAGGGCTTTGCCAGCTAGGGCTCCTATATGCGCTCCGCAACATCCCTAATGGATCTCCCTTAAGACATGATCCCCTTATTCTTCGGAAACGCATTGTAAGTAGGGTCCGACCATCGACTTCTTATACAAAATTCCTTCGATATCACAGTATTTACTCAAATATCTAGTTGTTTTTTCCGCCCCCTGCTTATATCCTTCTGGTACTCGACCTTGTAGTAACTCGCGAATCGCTCTTCGCCAATCCTGTTTTTCATCGACCTCCATTGTCTCACTTAAGACACTCCCTTCTAAGTTCAGTGTGTTAATATGATTCCCCATCTTTCCTTCATTTGAACTCGCGATTCTTGCGAGCCAATCGGCTCGCTTGTTCTCTTCTCGAGGCACTTGCGTTAGCTCAAACCTTTCCAAGCCTCGCACCAGGCTCTGAATTTCCTCGACATATTTTATCATCCTATCCTCTTTAATTCGCAATTTCCCAATACTTGTTCCACAACAAGCTGTGAGTCGGAATGTGCCATAATTTCCGTCGCTCCGCCACCGATTGACAGCTGAACCCCCTTAATTAGAGTTTTGTATTCTGCTTCGTTGTTCGAGGCCTTAAACCCCATTCTGATGGGAAAGTCGAGTTGTTCGCCTTCGGGAGATATTAGGACGACTCCCAGACCAGATCCCCTTGCCGCCGAGGACCCGTCGACATGCATTATCCATTTCTTGCCTATTCCCTTAGTCCCTTCCTGGATGAAGTTCACCAGGGCTTGGGCCTTTATAGCTCTTCGCGGTTCGTACTTGATGGAATACTCGCTTAGCTCGACCGCCCATTTTACGAGTCAACTTGAAACGGTAGGTCGACCCAAGGTCTCTCCGAGTTGGAAATTTGTCCTTACCACTATCACATGATTCAGGAAATATGGCCTCAATTTTCTGGCGGTGATTACTAATGTTAGGGCGGCCTTCTCGACTTCGGCATATCTTGTTTCCGCGCCTTGGAGTACCCGACTCGTATAGTAGATCGACTACTGGGCACCTCCAGCTTCTCGCAGTAATACCGAACTTAATGAAAATATTCCCACCGAGATGTAGAGTATTAATTCGTCACCCGGCTCTGGCTTTGTTAACAACAGTAGCTCGCTCAAAAATTCCTTCAGCTTCTCGAATGCCATTTGAGCCTCATCATTCCATTGGAAAGCTTTTTTCTTAAGTAACTTGAAGAAATGGGAAACTCCTTTCTGCAGCTCGAGCGATGAACCTGCTTAGACCAGCAATTCGACCTGTCAAGACTTGAACCTCTCTAACATTCTTCAGCGGGGTCATGTCGAGTATGGCATGTACCTTGTCCTTGTTTACTTCAATACCCCTTTCCGTCACGACATAGCCCAGGAATCGTCCTGCCCTCACTCCGAAGGCGCACTTGCTCGGGTTCAACTTCATCCCGAATGTCCTTAGTGTCCCGAATGTTTCCCTTAAATCTTCTACGTGCGAAGTCGAGGACCTTCTTTTCACCAGGATGTCGTCTACGTATACCTCCATATTGCGCCCAATCTGCGACTTGAACATTCGATCCATTAATCTTTGGTACGTCGCCCCCTCATTTTTTAGTCCGAAGGGCATGACGACATAACAATATGTCCCTTTGCTCGTGACAAAGCTAACTTTGCTCTGGTCCTTGGGGCCTGAGATGCGTCCATCATGCTTAGCAACTCGCAACAAGTTGTAGAGTCGACCAGCTGATCGATTCTTGGCAAAGGGTAATGATCCTTGGGACACGCCAGGTTTAAATCGCAAAAGTCGATACACATGCGCCATTTATCCAATGCCTTTCTCACCATCACAGTGTTGGATATCCATTCGGGGAATTGGATCTCTTTGATGTGCTTGGCTTTTAGCAGCTTTTCCACCTCAACCTCGATTGCTTTATCTATTTCAGCTCCATGATGCCTGAGTCACTGCTTGACGGGTTTTTTGAGGGGATCGACATTGAGTTTATGTTTCGTGATCCCCGGATCGATCCCCGTTAGCTCCTTGGGAGAGAAAGAGAATACGTCTCTAAATTCTCTCAACAATTCCACCAACTGTTTCTTTAACTGATTTTCCAATTCTCCCCCGATCTTGGTGGTTTGGTCCACTTTCTCCCCTATCTGGATTTCCATCAACTCTCCATGTGGCTCGAGATCGCTTCCCCTTGGCCTCTTCTCGTTTGATGCTGGTTTCTTTCATTCCCTCTTCTCTGTTCCCTGGTTTGTCCTTACCGCTATCTGGTAACAGACTCTGGATAGTTTCTGATCCCCTCGGGCTTCTCCCACCCGATTTCCGACTGGAAACTTCAACTTCATGTGGTAAGTCGATACCACAGCTTGGAAAGCATTCAGTGTCGGTCTTCCGAGGATCACATTATAAGCCGACTCGACATCGACCACCACGAATCTTATCATCTTCACCTTTCTCAAGTCTCCTTCCCCTAGGACGACAGCAAGTGTGGTTTCTCCTAAGGGGGCGACCTCCGAGCCGTTGAACCCAAAAAAAGACGTGTGAAAGGGTGTCAGTTCGATGTCGAGGTCCATCCTCTTGAGGCAATCATAAAAAATTACATTCACTAAGCTCCAGTATCGACAAAAACCCTTTGTACCTCAGAACCCGACACTTGGGCGATTATCTTTAGGGCATCATTGTGAGGCCTTTCAACCTCTCCTACATCCGCCGGCCGAAATTCATCACTGGGCCCCCCTTATCCACTTGGTGTACCTCGACCTTGGTGTGCTTCCCTCGGGAGTATGCTTTCCTTGTTCTATTTGAATCTCCGTCCATTGGCCCGCCGAAGATCATGTGAGTTATTCCCCTTTTCAGGGGAGGCTCCTCTTTCTCCAGTGATCTCGTCCTCTTGCGAAAACTCTTACTCCTTTCTTTTCTTCGACTCGTCCTCTCCCGATCTTTGTATATGAACTCTTTCAAATGGCCGGCCTTTATCAACCTTTCTATCTCATCTTTGAGATGCCTACAATCGTTGGTGTTATGTCCGTAATCTTTGTGGAATCGGCAGTATAGGTTACTCTTAGGCCTCGTCGGCCCGTCATTTCTTGTCTTAGGCCATCTCACCACATTGTCGCGAATTTCCCTCTCCATAACTTCTAGGATCCTAGCTTATGGGGCCGCTAGAAGGGTATACTGAATCGGTCTCCAACTTCTTGGTCGTTTTTCTCTTTCCGCTCGTGGGGACCCCCTTCTTTCTCCGGCCGAGGAACCTCTTTTCTCTTTTCTCTCGTCACGGGTATCTGTTTTAATTGTCTTGGCTTCCTGCGAGAAATCGGCCTCTGCTTCCTCGACATTCATGTATTTTGCACATCTTTTCAATACCTCGTCGAACGTCCTTCCCGGGCGTTTGGCCAAAGAGTTCCTGCACAAGCCTGGTAGCAGCCCTCGGGTTAAACCTCCCGCCTTTACTTCCTCTGATGCTCTGGGCACCTCGACGCACGCCCGCGTATATCTTGCCACATAATCTCGCAGTGATTCGCCTTCTTTCTGTTGTATGCCCATCAGAGTTAAATACGACTTCTCTTGTGGCCTAACACTGGCGAATTGGTTGAGGAAACTCGAGCTGAACCCTTCGAAATCCTTGATAACTCTTGCTGGCAATTGATGAAACCAGTCCTGGGCGGAACCTCGTATAGTTGTCAAGAAAGCTCGACATTGCACTGGGTCGTTGTAGCGATGGAGCACTGCCATGTTCTTGAAACTCCTCATGCGTCGAGATGGATCGGTCGATCCGTCGTAGCTTATGTTTAAATCACGGAAGCCTTGAGGCAGGTCAGCGTCGAGGATGTGTTGCGAGAACGGATGTCCCCTCGAACCACCAACTTTCCTTCCCTCGACCCGAGCCTGTAGATCACGCACTTGGCCCAGCAATTGCTCCAGTGTTTCGTCCCTCGCTTGCGGGTTGACAGTCTTGATGGAGGAAGCTTCCTCCTCCGCTCTTCTATTTTGCCTCTCGTTGGACTGGGCCTGTTGTTCGCGTTTGACATTTGGCTGTTCGATCCTTAGTGGTTCGACCCTGTTCTGCTCGACCCGGGCCTGCTCGGTCTGAGCCTACTTCAGTTGAACTGCCACTGCTTCCGCTATCATCTTTTGTATTTCATCTCTCGTCATTGTTACCGTTTGCTCCTCGACTCGAGAATGAACGAGCGCTTGTTCCGCCGGCCCCTCCTGGATTTGTTTTCCCACGCGTCGAGACATCTCCGTTGATTCTCCTCCACACGATTGGGGTTTTGACTTTCTCCTGCTGAGGTCAACACCGGCACCTTCACTCCGGGTGGGGTAATAGGTGTTTCTCCACCCAGATTCACTCCCAGAGGCGGAGGTCTTCCGAACGACGGTAGCCCCAACACTTGCATCACCAGGGGTCTAGGAGCGGAGAGAGACGGGGGTCTCTTGTCCGTCCAAGCTCCCCTAAATTCCTCGTTCAAATTCCTCAGCAAACCTTCCTTCTCGGCCATCGGAGACAGATCGGAGTTAGGTGTGAAGCTCTTAATTCCTTCAAGAACTCCCCACAGACGGCGCCAAAATGATGGGTTTATTCCCAGATCTAGGATGAACTGGTAGGAATGAGCTCGGATCTATCTGAACCGCCTCTGAGTCGCCTTTGGACCGTGAGAATACCTGCACGAACTCGACGCCGGAGGTGTCTCCGGTGAAGAGCCTCCGATGCTCAAGTCAGTATGAAAGAGAGAGAGAGAGAGAGAAAGCTGCTCTGAGAGAGCAGCAGCTATGGAGAGCAGTATGAAAATGAATGAGAGTTAGGGTTTTAGGGCTACCTCTTCTCCTTTTTATAGGAGGGAAAATAACCCGATATGCCCAAAATATCCTAGGTCGGTGGTCCTGAAAGGTCCAAATTGCCCCGGTCGATTCGTCTCTCCCTCTTGCTGAGTCATCTTCCAGATCCTTCTTATCCCTTGAAGTACCCACAGGTTCATGAGGAACATGTCATGTGGAGTCGTCATCATGCGTATTAGGTCGACATGTGAGGGGTCGACCTCGAATAGGGACAATTCTTTCTAGGTTCTGATCTCCGTGGCTAGAATATACTGATTTTATTGCAACTGACATCGACAGGTCGACTTAAGCAAAGTCGACCTCGAGGCACCGGCCTGCGGGGTGTTGTTAGTTCTTGCTTTGCTACAGGTCGACTTCGTGAGGGTTATCCTAACCATCTCGATGAGCCGACGCCGAGATATTACCGGTCCTTAGTTTTAGGGTTGAGTAAAGCCTCTAAACCGACTTGTCTTTATCGCGGCTATATCATCTAGTGTGTTTGTTTTTGGTTTGGTGTATTGTAACTACTTGTTATGTTTTCTTGCTTTAGTTGTAGTTTATGGGCCACCAGGTGGGTCCTCGTAGTATTTTTCTTAAACTTTTTAGGGAAATTTTTATATTTCCAACCTGATTTATAAATATTTACATTTCTACCATGCAAATAAAATTAATTATGTTTTTACTTAAAAGACCACATTTAATTACACTAATGCCTAAAAGGAGTTACCATATCCATTACACCTCAATCCCTTGATTTCCGTTGCAGACCATATTTAACTACATCAATGATTAAAAGGCAGTTACTATATTCATTTAAACCTAAAAAAAAAAATGGGTTCATTTATTATCTTATATTTTTTGTTTTATCTTTGATAATTCATTAAATGGGTTTTTCAGTTTTTTAATGGTATATATAGTTTATTTTAATCGTTTTTCTAAATATTCTTCTTTTGAGAATATACCGAAAATATACTGAAAATATATTAACTATAAACCCTGAATAACCATGCAAATAATGGTATTTAGAAAATATACCAAAAATATACTGAAATATACCAACAATATACTGAAAATAACCCTGAATATACCAAATATATACTGAAAATATACTAATTATATCTTTATAATACAAATCGTAATCATGGTATATGTATTGTATATGTTTTTCATGATTTTACTATATAAACCATACATATACCAAAAATATACTGAATATAAACCATACATATAACAGGGGGAACGATACAAACACGATACAATATGAGGGAATAAAAATATACAAAAAATATACTAAATATAAAGAAGGCAAATTCAACATATATCGAAAATATACTGAAAGAAGGCTAATTCAACATATGACTCAATCAGAAACTCCAAAATCAGAAGAAAAAAAAAAAAATCCAAAATCAAGAAACAAAATTTGCTCTATTTCTCCATAAAGAAGTATCGCTGAAACTCCGAAAAGAAATATCCAGCAAAAAAATCTCTAATCAAAAGTCTGCGAATTTCAACGTACTAACTGATTTACACACAGTCCAATACCCTAAAAATCGAAGCAAAATTCAATTTTCCTGTAACCAACCAATCATCTCCCTCGATCATGGAGTCGCTCAAACCCGCTTTAGAGGACCTCGACTGTAATTGAGGAAACCGAAAAATATTCCTCGCGATCGCCGGCTGGCTCGAGCCAGTTCGGTCCTTCATCGTGGTGATTTGCTTATCATCTGCAAAAATCAATCAAAAAAATTTGAGAAAAAAGCTAAAAAAACAAGGGCAGAATGTTAATGTAGGTTAATTTTAATGGTTTGTCTTCCATGAATGTTCGGCACCCATCAATGTTAATGCAAATTCCTCTAAAATATAAACAATGGTCCCATGAATGTGCAGCACCCTCAACCTAATTCATGTTGGCCCGAAATTGATTTCTAAACAGATTATGTGTATATTTCAATATATGTGTGTGTGTATATAAACAATTTGCTACTTAAGATCATAGTTGTTGGTAGGTCAATTTCAATGGTTTGTCTGCCACTTTAACAATATTCGTGAACTGAAACCTAAAATCCTGTGGGCATAACCAACAAAACACAGATTATTGTGCATAACCGAGAAAAAAAGGGAGAAGGTTAATAAGATCAGATCACGACAATTAGGTTTCCAACATCCGAGTATTTAATCGTAATAATTTTGATATTCACTTCAAGAATCTCTAATCGACGAAAATAAGGGCGATTTAATCAATCGGTGCTGACCTTTTCCCATGAAGAAACCAGGTTTCTCGATGCCCAAGGCTAGGCCATTCAAGCTGGGGCCGGAAGCCACGGTGGCATCTATCATGGAGGCGGAGCTTGAAGTCTCCGGCGTTGGCTGACACGGTAGCAGCGGCGGTGGGTTTATCGAAGTCCTACCTAGTTGTGAACGACGCCTTCGTCAATTAAGGATCTCATTCGTAAATTAAGAGCATGTTTGGATATAAAAATATTGGGTTATGTTGGAATTTTTGGTTTGGTTTGGTTAATTTTGAAAAATGTAATATGGTTAATTGTTAGTGGATATATTAAAATAATATTTAAAATAAAATAATTAAAATTTGATGGGATTGTAAATAAAAATAATATTAGTGGATAAATAGTGAATTAAAATTGATGTGATTTGTATAAGTGATTGATTGATATTATTTTATTCTATTGAAAATATTGATGATAGTGAGATTGAATTAAAGTTGAGTTAAAAAAAAAAAAAATTGTTGAGTTAAAATGTTGAAATCATAATTGATGGTAAGACCAAGTCCAATGGAACTGCAAACGTATACCCAAACCCAAATTTTTGCTCCAACCAAACTGTAATTTCAACCTCAAAATGCGTTTGAGCTTATTTTCTCTCTCCACTAAACGCATATATGCGTTTTCACTATTCACTACTGCAAAATTTGTTTGCAATTTCATTTTGGCCCATCTCTATTCAATATTCATATATGGTTATATAAATTTTATTTATTACATATATTTGACATATTTTGATGTTTAATATGTTATTTATTTGGATTTGAAAATTCTCTTATATTTATTATTTTATAAATTTGGAATAATAAATAATATTAACAATCTATAAATAATAACTAAAAATATGACATGAAAATTTACAAAAAAAAACAAAAAAACAAAAAACAAAAAAAAAACAAACAAACCATGTTGATATATATATAGGGTTATGGGTTATTATGTATATAGGGATGGGTTCCGGGTTCCCATGTATATAGGGATGGGTCATGGGTTATTATTGATATATACGATTGTTACGATTGTTGGCGGAAAACTATATAGTTTTTATTAAATAGGTTTACTAAATGATCAACTTACAACATATATATATATAGAGAGAAGAGATCATATGAGAATGGTAGATAATGAAAGAAATGAGAATGATCATGGATCATTAGATCAATTATATCAATGGTGATAATGAAGTCAAAATTAAATTATAACTGGTCAAACCTAGTGGCAAAACTGTAAATATATTAATATCTCATGGACAAATAAAAGTCTTAGAGAGTAGTGATGTAATTTCACAAAATAATAAATTAAGTGGGTCCCACCTATAATTCTCCAACAATAAATCTCTTCCCTCTCCTTTCTCCTCTCTCGTCTCTCTCCCTTCCTACCGATCTGTCTTCTCTCCCGACGCCACCGGCAGCTCACCACAGGCCTGCCACAATTCACTGATTCCGGCACGCCAACGCCACCGTAACGAGCCCGTCGTCATGTCTTCGCCGTCATCAGAGCCGCTGCCGCCACCAATCGCCGAGTCCGACAACTCGCCCAGATCTCACGGAGAAGGGGCTCACGTCGACGGCCACCACAATCGCCGCCGTCGACGACCTCCACATCGCCTCCTCCTTTCAACCACCATTCTGCCTTTTCGCCTCATTCGCCTGTCCACAGCAACCTCGCCTCGTCTTCGCCATCCGCCTCCTCTGTAGAGAAGATTCGTGTGTTGCAGAAGAGTTGCAGAAGCAGATGAGTCGGGAATAGTAGAGAGAAGGGGACGGCGACCTGAACGGGACGAGCTCGCCGGAGATCTGAGCAGTAGATGGGAGGCGGCGACTGGAAACGCCTTGGGGGCTGAGGAATTGCATCGTGATTCTGGTTGATTTTGATTTAGAGTGAATTAGACTTGAATAATTCTGATTATGTGAACCATTTTATGTGAATTTCATTATGTTTCTGTGAACAATTTTGGGTGAATTGTAGGTGAATTCTCATTATGATTATGTGATCAATTTTCATGAATTGGCAGGGTGAAGCTGGTTGATTTGTGTGAGATTAGGGGTTAGTTTTAATGTAAATTAGGTTAATGTTAGGGACTTTTTGTAATTTTTGTAAAACATTAATTGTAACATCAATTAATTAGTGATATAAATATCAATACTAAATTATTAAGAATATAATAATTACAAAGTATTAGTAATTTTTAAAACCTAAAAAAATGAAATTGAAATACTCGACATATAAAATAATAATAAAAATAATAATAATATGAATAATAATAATAATAATAATAATAATAATAATAGAACAAACATATAAAAATTCATATCGAATTTATGTTCGTTTGATGTCGTTTGTCTTTGTGCAATGTGATAGACAATCGTGTGCAATCTGTATAATCTTAATGTGCAATCTCAATACATAAAAAAATATATATATATATATATATAGATGAAAAATAGTATTAATTTTAATATAAAAAACATAAATAAATAAACAATCGTTAATATTTTTCCGTATATTTCGACGTGTGCGGTTATTTTGTTTATTAAAAAAAATAATTCGGACATTAACCAACTAATATTATTCGATCGATTATTAGAATTATTGTAATCTTGATGCGACGTGTTGTGTTATAAGGTGCAACATATTGTTGTATAAAGTGCAATTTATTAATATATAAAGTGGAGATAGTGATAACCTAGTATGTTATCACGGATGTGTTTATTTATTTATTTATTTTGATATATAATGTGATGGATAGTAAAGTACTATGTCGCTCGGTTTTTTTATATTCATCTTGCGTAACATGATTTGTTGACATTAATCGTGGAGTGTGTTTATAAAGTGCAACGTGTTGTTTTATAAAGTGCGACATTTTTTGTTATAAAGTGCAATGTTTATTAATAAATTGCATTAATTTATAGCTTATCATATATATCCGAAAACTAGTTTTAATATATATAATTTACAACTAATTAATATAAAGTGGATCTCAATCGTATATAAAGTGCACTAATTTATGATCACTAATAAATTATGTGTTTTTTAAATCTAGAATACTAGATATAATTGTACATAGAATTAACCTAAATAATTTAAATAAATTATTATTTATAATTATAAAATTATATTTACTATTTTAATATTTTTATAAAGTGCAATGTGCTGTTTTATAAAGTGCGATATGTTGTTTTATAAAGTGCGACATTTCGTTATATAAAGTGCAGTGATTTATACCTTTCCTAGATAAATTATGTGGATCCGAAACTCTTTTTAATAGATATAATTGTACATCAAATTAAGCTAACTGATTAAACTATTTTTTTATTTATTACGTAATTTATTTATTATGATAAAATATTTTTATATAATTTTATTATTCTATATTATTTTTATCCAATATTTTATTTATTATATATTATGCTATATGAATTTAATATTTTATATTGATTTTATTTATTATTTTAATATATATATGCATAATAAACATACCAACATGTTATACAATCACGTATTGCAACGTGAATAGTAATGTGTTGTATAAAGTTTTTAAAAATTACAATTTTGGCCCAGGGATTAAATTGATATTTATCAAAATTTTGAAATTGCAATTAAGTCCCTGATAAATATCTAATTTTCAACAAATAGCACAACACATATCACGTTATCGTCAATGTCTCCGGCCGATTTTCCGGCGTATAGTCGTCCGTTCCTCCGGAGATTAAGTCCCTTCGCTCTCCGGCGATGCATCCATGTCTATTAACTCGCCAGAGTGCCGAGTCTTGGAGTTGAGATTTTGACTCCGGCGAGATTCGCCTGCCATCTTCTGACCTTCTTCCGTCAGATTCCCGCCTCGCCGGACACGAGATCTGGATGGCGTCGGCAGCAGGGTTGAGCAGCGTCGTAATTTGACGTGGTGGCTGAGGAGGAAGATGACTGTAGTGGCGACGAGATTTTGACGGCGGCCATGAGCGCCGACGAGGAGTGGTCACCCCGCCATGTCAGACGACGAGATGGTCGTCGAGCTCCCGGTGAGACTTCACCACGCGACGCCACCATTGTTGAGCGGGCCGGGATGATGACGGAGACGGCGGGACTGGCGCGGCGAAGGAGAAATACTGGCGGCGGCGGACCTGTGCGACGGTTTAGCAAAACCAGACGGTGTTCCGGCCTCCTTGACGGAAGTGGTACGGTCCGACAGAGCTTGTGCGGCGGCCGTCGGTGAAAACGGAAGTGGCCGATGGCGCTGGGCAGATCCGACGGCTGGCGGTCGGAGGTGGTGCTGGTGTATATGTGTGCGACTGTGCGTGCATCTCTGTGT
>CACSLK010030875.1:9548106-9563998 GCA_902706635.1 Striga hermonthica | reverse complement strand
AAAAAAAAAAAGCAAAAGCATAACAGACCCTTCAGTCAGAGTAGTAGGGGTGAGCATCGATGCGTTTTGCCAAAAATTAAACTGCATCGTAAAAAACTGAAAACCGAAAATCTAAAATATGAACACTGAATCGCACCGCAAGAAAAGATAAAATTGAACTAAACCAAACCAAAATTTTCAGTTAACCGCAATTAAAAAAATATAAAAAACACAAATTGAAGTTCAAACGATACAAATTAAACCTTAAGTCAAACACAAATCAAAATCCACTAAATTGTCCTTTTTTAGGTTGGCACGTACCTTGAGCTCGAATACGAGCTCCTTGATTGGGTTACTCACTTATGGATAGACAAAAGCTCTCCTAGACTAGCCTACTCAAGTTGCCTGCTCAAGCTGTTAGCCAAGCTATTTTTAGTGCTACATCATAGATAATTATGATTCATCACTGATGAGCAGAAGACCATATTATTGGTTAGTTGTAAACATAAACAATTATTTCACAACCTAGATAAAATTGAATAACCCATCCTGAATGGTTGTAGTTTAATTTGAATCGGTTGGTCTCGACAGATGAATTACATTAGTACATTATGAGTGTATTGAGCGAATCCACGAAGGATAATTTTGTAATACATTGACCAAGTAAATATACTAGACCTCGATAATTACTGCGTATTCTTAACATGCAAGATAATAACGGGCACGTGAACTCAACAACTACTAATTTGATTCACTAAAAAGTGAGATACATTATGCAGGATTATTAGTCTAGGGAGTTGGGTAGTGATGATGTTTTTATTGTGTGTTGTTCAATTATATACTGTTACCATATGCGTTTGTTTGATGATGCCCCATAAATGGACTAAAAAAAGATTATTATGTCAATCCCGACTAGTGAATTGAATTCCAACATAATAATGAAGATTTCAATGGTACTAGTTTCGGATCAAGAAGTTTATTAGATATATCGACAGTAATTAAATTGATTGAAGGATATTATATCTTAATTATGGGGAGGTAAATCTATTAATTATTTTGGAGCCTCAAATGTAATTTGGGAGCTAAATGAGGAGTTCAATTATATTTCTTTGTGGACTTAAATATTATATAAGTATGAACGGAGTCGGTTAGGCCCACAGTTGAGTTCAAACTTGAGATACTCATATTTAGCACCTCTTTAGGGTCATTGTTGTAGTCTATATATACATCAATTCCATTGCATATTTTGGCTGCCCAACGTCTCTCTCATATGTGGCAGTGGCGTAATGACCGCATCTTTAACCATCTTACTGAGAGCTGTGCCGATCGGCGCCTCGACGTCTTACGCAGGACTGATTCGTATGCTCGCACAGTTGATGCACTGCCGCGGGTGGAGGCTGGAATTCATTCTACGCGCATGATTCACTAGTGTCCGCCCAACACAGGGTGGGTGAAAGTGAATTCTGATGGCGCTTTTCAAGGCAACACGAGAATGGGATGTGCGGGTGGCCTTATTAGAGATGAGTCGGGTCGCTGGATTGCCGGTTTCCTAATAATGAATATTGGCTCCTGTACTATTACGGGAGCGGAAATATGGGGTCTCTTTCAGGGCTTGCAGCTGGCGTGGGACCGGGGTTACCGTCAAGTTATTGATGAGATTGACAACATGTGTGTGAAGAAAATGGTCTTTGGTTACGGCGACCATCATGGAACTCACGGGTCGGGTTGTCCACGTTCATCGTGAAACTAATTCTGCGGCTGACTTTATGGCTACTTTGGCGTCATCTTCCCCGTTGGGACTTCGGCGTGTTCCTACTCCCCCCTCCGGCCCGGGGACCTGACTGGATCATGATTTTATCGGGGTTTCCTACCCCCGACGCGTCTTAGCTTAATCACCCTCTAGGCCTTTGGCCTCCTCTTCTGTACTAAAAAAAAAGATAAAAGAAATATATTTTTCCCATGACTTTATGTAATTTTGTGAGAGCTTTGAGAATCCAAAGGGAAGACTTCATTTTCATTGCTCACCAAGACGTACAAAGTCAGTGCAAAGAACAAAACATTAAGATTCCAAGGAAATTGCAGCAGATGTTGTACGATATATTATTCTCAGGGCAATCAGCCCAAGCTACCCGCGACACATCGCAATAAGCCACTCAACTCCCGGCCACGAATAGCCATGGCGGACGGGCAATTAGGGCTTGTTGGGCGAGTCGCGTCGTTGTGCGACTTAGTCGCAAGCAGGAGGGCGCACTCCGAGGCGCTGGTCTAGTGCACCTCGTCGCAGGCTACCCGCAGACAAGCTGACGTAAATGCGCAGGCTGCAGGGCACGGTGGGCGATTTTCGCAGGCGTCGCTCCACACGTGCGACAAACCCGCCCAACGGTAAATGACCCAGAGACGCCCACAGATGGACAACGCGTGCAATGCTTGCGCGACCTTATCGCTTGTCAAGGTCGCGCAAGCATTGCACGCGTTGCCTCGCGCTCGCACCTCGACGTCCTCAAAAACCATTGTCGCGTGGCACAGTAAGCGTACAACCCCGGCCGGCGATGACCACCCAAGCCGCAACGACCACAAGTGACCCGACCACACACCAGGCTACCCGTCCATGCACCATGTGACCCACCAGTGACCACCAGCGACCACGAGCAACCCGACCACAGTCCGACCGTGTAAGTCTTTTCAAAGTCAACTTAATCAAAACTGTAAGACTTTCATCCTATACTTTAGATTCTGTTGCACTTTAGGATTAATTCCTTAGGATTCAATTAGAGAACAATAACCAACGTTCTTCGTCGAACCTAACAAGGTGGTTGGTCTTTGCACTAAACTCGAACTCGACCCATGAGTTCGGGTTGTAAATCTATACCCAAACCTGACCGTAAACTCACCCGGCCAGTATGCCCAGCTCAGAAATACTAATAACTCAAACCTATGTGTTTTATTGACATCCCTAGTCTAGCTTGATTTCTAATATTGTATTGTAACTATAAAATAACCAACAAACACTCATTTATACTTAATTAAGTTACCCAATCCCTCCAAAAAATAAGGAAATAGAATAAAATCTTGAATTAAAACTTCAAAAATTCTAGAATTTTATTAACCTAGACCCCCACCCCCCACCATGTAATCCATAGATGGTGTGGTTGGAGAAGAGACGTTCCCCACATCAAATTAACCATTAGTAAAGAGTAGAAAAATATCCATCACTATCATAGCACAAACTTCCTTTCTTTCATTATTTAAAGAAAAAACTCTGCATATACGCACATGCAAAATTCAACCCCCCCCCCGACCCTACCCGCATTGTCTTGTCCCCATCCAAAGGGGGTCCCTTTTCACGATCCGATAACCCGCTAAAATCCCCTCTTCATCAATCATCCTCTACGCTAATTCTACGCTTATTTGGACTTCGATTCAACGCGCTATATATGATGACTTCAAACCCTTGGACGTGGACATTATTTGGACTGTGCTCCAAACATATATATATATACACATAGCCACCAACCATAAACTCTGATCAGCCGCCAAAAAACAACTCTCATTTCACTTGCATGCAAACTTCAGGGGACCACGCCCTACATAATAAAATTCCATCCCCTCTCTTCTCCCTCATTCTTCTTCACCTCAAACTTGTTGTTATCGAAAATGGTAAAGACCGCGCGCGCGTCGAACTCGGAAATACGTGTCGAGCCGCCCAAGTACAAGGGCGTGCGGTTGAGAAAATGGGGGAAGTACGTGTCCGAAATACGCCTCCCCAACTGCCGTGACCGAATATGGCTCGGCTCGTACGACACGGCCGAGAAGGCCGCCCGGGCCTTCGACGCCGCCCTCTTCTGCCTCCGTGGGCCGGGAGCCAAATTCAACTTCCCGGAGGACCCGCCGGCGATACAGGGCCGCCAGGGTCTGAGCCCGGCGGAGATACAGGCCGTGGCCCAGGACTACGGCAATAATAGCCATTCCGACTCGGGAAATAATGATCGGCCGCGTCTGGTGCGGGCCGAGCGGGAGGAAATAACGTCGCCCTCTTCGAAATCCGATGGGAGCTGGCCGGTGGACTCGATCGACTGGTCGTTCCTGAACGTGCTGGACTCGGACATGGGCCGTGTTTCGGATTTCGGGCTTTTTCACGAGCCCGGCGATATGTACGTGCCTCCACATTTTCCAAGTAATAATGATGGTGATGACGGGGACAATGGTTACGAGTATGGGGGCAGTGGTAATGTGCAGAATTTTCTCTGGAACTTCTGATGGAGGCAGAGTTATTATTAGTACTGTAATTCACCTAGTTAATTAAGCTTCACAGTTATATTCTAGATATATATATATATATATATTTTTTTTTTTTAATGGCCGGGGAAGTTTATTTACCTCGGAGTATTGAAATAATGTAACATAAATTTTCTTATATATAAATGTGGTAAGTGAGATGCATCATAATGTGAGAAAAAGCTACCATCCCGTGTTACATAATCATTCCTGAGAGTTTTTAGTCATTGATTATCTATAATAACCAACTTTTATGTATATCCAAAGGCGAAGAATTGTCACGGAATAATTCCGTTGACGAGATGGTAGCCTTCTCCCATAATGTGATTGTGAGCTATATAAGGTATATTTTTTAGAAAGTGTTGACTAGGATCAGCATTATATATAAAAATAGAAAATGGGAAAATGCTAAAATCTCGTAGTGGAATCGTTTCTCTGAATAAAACTCCAATAAGAAATTGTCAGGTCAGCATTTATTGAGTACGTCTAAGAGTCCATCTGAAACTGTGAATAAAAAAATAATTTTATGAAATGAACGAAATCGTGAATAAAACTCCAATAAGAAATTGTCAGGTCAGCATTTATTGAGTACGTCTAAGAGTCCATCTGAAACTGTGAATATATAATGATTTTATGAAATGAACGAAATCGTGACGGTTTATAGCCATCTCCATAAATATGATTTGTTTTCCTGTTAAATGAACTTAGAATGATTTGTCAATTATTATGTATAGTTCGGCAGAAGATCTGTTGGTTTGTTATCATAAATTATAACAATATATATATATATATACATATTTTAATATTTATTTTCATGCTTATAATTTACACGGCAGTTCGACAAATGACCAATGGACTTTGATTTTTTGTAATCTAAAAATTTACATGGTATTTCGACAAATAGTCCACTGGTTTATCATTTTAATTACTTATATACTTATGTAGTGATTTCTGTTGTAATACAGATTGCCAATGTAGAAGATCGATGTGTAAGATAGATAGACAGAGAGAGAAAGCAGTAGAAGAATAAGAGAGAAGAGATACGCCGTCAAAACCATCATCTTATTCATTCACTTGAGCCCTATATATAAGGGAATACAATGTACATGAGTAAATACCTAATGGGCTCCTGGCCCATACCTACAAATCCTTTATCTAGGTAATGTCCACAAATTAATATTTACAACACTCCCCCTTGGACATTACCGCATCATGTCTATGCCTCGTTAAAAACCTCGCTGCAAAACCCTGTAGGAAAAAGCAGTCGAGGAAAAGAGTACATAACATATGCAAATTTATGTGTTACACATGCTGCCTCGTTAAAAACCTCACTAAGTAAAACCCAATGGAAAAAAAACTTAGTCAAGGGAAAAAGAGTACAACACCGGCCAACAGGGCCTAATTTTCAGGATTATAATTAACCTTCCGGGCTCGATCTTCGAGATTTATTTATCGCTCCCCCTGAATGGAAAACCTTTTTAGTTACATTCATAATTGTATGTTGCTCCCCCTCAAGGCAAGAGTTTCTAACATAAAATGGTCATTTGTTGCTCTTCCGGAGTTGATATAGATTCGAAAATATCAGCAAATGTATTTTATAATTTATTTGTGTAACACAAACCAAGTTATCTTCAGGATAAATATGGGGAAATTTCAATAACTAATGGTAAAAATTAATACCTTTTGAGAGGTATATAACCAATTGAGGACCCATACTTCGGGGATCAATTGTACAATTGATGTCCTTATCCACCAATATCATATATCAAGTCCAAAGATAACTCAACATACATGAAGAATAATGGGATATTCTCAATATTTATCACGATATCTCTCTAAGGAGAGATTTAGTAAATCTTGCCAGCAAATTCATCACAAATTCAGTATCAGGCCTGATGCAGTTTGCGAGATAAAAGTTTAGCACAATTGCGCTTAATAAATAAACTTCATGTCATTCGTGGACTTCAAGTCCATTGGAACTTCAAGTCCAATAATATCATCATTTGTTTCTTTGGATCTTTATCTCTCTTTGTCAAATTCCAAATATTTGACACTCATTGGTGTTATAATTTTACATCTCTAAAAGAGATTCAAGTAGATTGGTTGGGTAAAAAATATTCCTTCTAGGAGATGCTCGATCTACAAGTCGAGATAATACTCTTTGGTATTTAACCCAAAGTTTCATTCTTACTCCGTCTATAAGCATGAGCTAACTTATTTAATCTTTTACATAGTGTTCACCACATAGTCTATTTGACTGAGATGATCATTTTGTCTATTATCATTATGTACACAAGATTCTACCTTGAATTTTTCTTACTTTACTTCTTCTGGAAGAATTTAGTTGGTTGTACCACATCTTACCAACAACTTCAAATAAATAAGCTATTTATTATTTAATTATCTTTCATCTCGGGTACTCGAGTCCATCCAGGACTTTCACATATGACTCAATAGTCATGGTAATAATGCTGCCATAAATAACTTGCGGAATCATTGATAATGAGAGAACTTATCTAAATGAATATATGGGTCTCTGCATAAACCCATGAGCATAATCTCGCTATATTTACATCATACCACCACATCACATATTTCATATAAATATTCATTATCCTTCTGGGATATGTTATCCTCTTGGGATATATCGTGTAGCGAGTGAAAGCTCTGCCTAATTTTTTCTTTCTATCTCAATCAATCTAAGTGCTTCTATCACTTTCATTATTTTGATCCGGATCATTATTTGAGATAGTAAAGAAATCACATAGGCAAGTATGTTGTCGACAACTATGATATTCAACTTATATTTTTCTCTCAACCATATATGCAACTTCTTATCTAGTAGCCATATTTATAATCATTTCCCATAATATCTAATTTTGGCCGTTCCGCATTTCCAGTACTATAATGGTTTGATGCACGTGCAAGATGTACTGGATCAACTCTTCAGGAGTTTCTTATAATGGAGTGTTAATTCTTGAATATACATTTTCCGCGGACTTTCATACATCATATTAATTATATCACCTTATGCTTCTAGCATCAAGGAGTCAATCATTCCCTAGGGAATTTGCTTACATTGTGGTACATCTATATATTTACAAATTGGTCACTCCATTTTCACTATATATTTCGCTTGGCAGAAATATAATATGAACTTCAAGTTCGATTTTTATTGTGTGGTCTCCAATAATGAAAATATTAATATTTCGCATATTTCACGGCATTAATAGACTTATGCATATATCTCCCCCTAATGCCGTGAAAACATCTTCATATATTATGCAAAACACGTACCAAGTAATAAATTGATCCCCTGTAATGGCCTCTAGGTATTAAAAATTCGACGGAGTATAAAATTCATAGCATACCTAGTTGTAATATAGGCCCAAAAAGGTACGTATTGGTGGTGATATAAAATATTGCATAATAAAATAACAATAAATTGCAGATTGGAAATGTTCAATTCTCCACGCATTTTAGGGGGAAATTATCATAAATAATTGCCCAATATGATCCAACTGCTCATGCTAATTATCAAATATATAAGTTGGGCATCAAAGTATAATAATCATTTCTAAGTGAACACTATATGCTTCAGGCACTACAACTGTACTTTGCTTGTGAGCATTTTATTGTAGCTGTCAACTATATTATGTGCTTCAGGCACCACATATAAATTGAATGTTGTAGCTATCAACAATATAAGTCAGTGGTATGCATCTTATCAAATATACAAGCAAACATAAATATTTTCAGAATACTTGTGTATAGATTCAATCTATGTAACATTCTGGTTACATAACTTCATTAAAAATATATTGAATATGCAGAGCTGATCTAAAATCAAAAATCACGAATTTATCCAAAAATCAACGAGATTATTTACTAAATCAATCTTGTCAAAGATCCTCGCTAGATAATTCTTATGCAATTATGGTACTGGTCAACAGGACCAATCCTTCAAGGATAACCAAATTTAGGTCGATATTTAAATTCACTAGTGATACTTTTAATTATATAATCCTTCAGGGAAACTCATATCTATAAGTATAAAATTCAAGAGGATATTTGCTCTGCAATTTATGACTATACAAATTGCATACCATTCATTTGGTTCATTAGTCAATTAGACTAAAGTTGAAGATATTTAAATTGATTTAGGCTCAATAACTTTGGATCACGTCAATACTCAATACATAAAACAACGGAACAAAATATGCAACTATTATTTTCAAACTAAATTCATGTCGTAAGTGCATATTTTGATAGCTTCACCATATATATTCCAAACAACACACACAATTCACATGTTAAAATTAATCCACATATGCTTCATGAGTAACCAGATGCATGGACAAATTAATTATATATGTGGACATTTTCAGGAGTATGACAATTGAAGTATGAGAGATTTCATTACATAAGATATATAATATTTTTTTTCTCATTCATCATCGAAAGTAATCCTTACCCATAGGATAATGTCTGCTACACATATCTTACGTGTGATACCACCTCCAAATCTTAACAAGTAATGGAAAGAATAATCAGATACATATCAAACAAGAGATGATCATATGAGGCAATTAAACCAATGAAACATATAGTCATATAGAAGAGAGATAATTTTCTATCACATATTTTATATGACAATTATTCTTTTGAATATGTGCTTCTGGCACTAATACAATCTCAATAAACTACTTTTATATCACTATTCATAATATATTGTATCAATGAATATTGATTTAGTTGGATTTCATTAGTCCCATGTATTACTTCAGGAATACAAAATGTTCATAACAAATCATAAAATATTCGATAACAGCTTAATACAAAATTATTTATCAAGACTTGTATTGGTATTGATCCTGCAGGGAGTATACCCCAAACAAAGTCTTCAGAATTATGTTTCGATAGTTCCAGAAAGGAAAGCTTGGTTTAGAACACAAAGAAAGGAATAGCAACAACTCACGGATGCCGCGGAAATCAATTGATCTTTACCTACTCGCATCAAAACTATTCTTCTTTTCTTCCCTTAAATCATTGATGATAACAACTTCTACAAACAATGAGAATTAAGAAAAAAAATAGACTCGACCAAAATGCATTATATTCAACATCTCGAGAAGAAGTGTAATCAGCAAAGACAAAATCTTAGAAAATAAAGATTTCCCATATCACACAGAACTGATTAGCAGAACGGGCTTGTGCAAATAATCTTCCTTTTCATTCGTTTCCATGAAGCTATGTTGCATAAATTCATACCAACATTGATAGGAATTAACGTAAAGTCTCTAATGCAAATGGGAATGTGACAAGAAATGAAAAGGAAATTCAACCCAAAAATTTGCCTATCCTTAGTACTAACAACTGAGTTTCAACTTTTAGCTACAATTCATATTTCATTTGCCAGCAGCTTAGAGAACAACCAGACACATCCAAATCCTTAACAATCTTGTCTGAATTCCAATTCAGAACAAATGAAAGTGAAAAAGAACACATTGTTTGTATTGTCGAATATCTTACACAGATAAATTCGCCGAAACGAGAAAACGGGTAAGATTAAAAACAAGTCTACCGAAATCAAGATTCTTAATAACTAAAATCATTTGAAAAGAAATAGAAATTCACAATCCATAAAAGGGGGAAAAACACATTGTTTGTCTCAATTAGCCTGTCAACAAAATATTTTACATGGATAAATTTACACAAACAATCAAACGGGATAGATTAGAAACAAAACAAGCCTACACACATCAAGATTCTTAAATTATATACAACGTTAAATAGCTCTTTCAGAAAAGCACACCACATTCATGACCAAAATCATCGGAACAATTCATTATAGATCTTGAATGTTACCTTGAGAGAAAAGACACGATTCTTTTCTAGGGCATACACCAATACGTGATTGTTAATTTGTTACCTTGATTGTCCGTTTATCTTGATACCGCCGCCGTTTGCTTAGAGGTAGAGTACTCGTGCTGATAACGTGTTGTAATACAGATTGCCAATGTAGAAGATCGATGTGTAAGATAGATAGACAGAGAGAGAAAGCAGTAGAAGAATAAGAGAGAAGAGATACGCCGTCAAAACCATCATCTTATTCATTCACTTGAGCCCTATATATAAGGGAATACAATGTACATGAGTAAATACCTAATGGGCTCCTGGCCCATACCTACAAATCCTTTATCTAGGTAATGTCCACAAATTAATATTTACAACAATTTCGACAAATAGTCCGATGATTTTTGAAATTTATAAAAGAATATATATTATTTATTTTGTTTTATATCATTTATGTAGTGAATCATATATAAGTAAAATAGTAAAATTATATTGTTCATTCTTACTAATAATCAACTTTATAAAATGCACTATGTATGTTGTATAATTTATGATTATAAATATAATATATAATTTAAAATATTTTATTTGTATTTGTAAATATAAACATGATTAAATTCTAGTAATGTCTAATGATGTACAAACATGTTTGTGTGCGAGGGTGCGTTGAATTAATTGGACAAATGTTAGCCGTTTCACATCATAGACAAAATTTCACATAAAAGAAAACAGGACATCTTACAAATACTTGCTAAAATAATAGTCGTAACTGTCAGAGATTATAAAAGCTCGATGATTCGTAAAGCCCAAAAATGAACAGTTGAATTTGATGTAGACGTGGATAATAGATCTATTAATTAAATTCTTATATACCAACAAAAAGCCACCATTATATATTTAAAATATAATAGTCAAATAGTTCATAATATCATGAACTCTTTTAGGTTTGTAATTTAATCACATTCTTTTTTGGGTTTGAGAATCATGTTATGATTACTCGACGCAAAAGTTACCACACCTTTCAAATTCACTACTATGAAAGCATAACATACAAGAAATCATTCACAGACTTAATATCTTCACATATCTTATCATATTTATCTATCCTACATTTCTACAGTGAATCCTAATTTTGGCAATCCGTCATCTTCTTCATCTGATTCTAATGATGTTCATGTGTTAATTATGAATGATCTTCGTCAAAAACTAGTAGTGATAACTAGTGTTTTCGCTAAAAACAACATCATTTAACATCTTCCCAATTAACAAAACCAGGAAGCCTCCTGTGGAGGTTCTGTTTCTGGGCATATTTATATATGTCGTGGTCGAGAGGATGTTGATCGTAGGTTATAACCAGACCATGTTTCGCAGAAGATACAGAATGTCTCGTTCGTTGTTCCTTCGAATTGACGATGCAGTCAAAGATCATGATCATTATTTTCAACAGCGAGTGGATCGAGCTGGTAGACTTGGATTATCTCCAATACAAAAATAATTGTTGTCTTTTGTATGTTGGCACACGGCGTTCCAACAAAACTACAGACGATATGTCAAAATTGTTGAGTCGACTGCAATTGAAAGTATGCAAAAGTTCTGTCAAGTGATAGTTCAGGTATTTGGACAGCGATATCTACGGAGGCCCACATCTGAAGATATTTTCGGCCTTCTATATATTAGTCAGCAACGTGGTTTTTTGGAAATATTGGGGAGTTTAGACTGCATGCGTTCGAGGTGGAAAAATTGCAATGTGGGTTGGCCAATATGTTGGTCGTATGAAAGCCTACAATCATTTTTGAAGCTGTAGCAGATTATGATCTATGGATGTGGTATGCTTATTTTGGTTTGTCGGACTCAAAAAATGATATCAACGTTCTAGAATCATATCATCTTTTCTCGGATCTAACCTAAGGTATTGCTCCTCCAGCTCATTATATAACTGAAAGAAAATAATACAACATGGGCTATTATTTAGCTGATAGCATATATCCAAAATGGTCTACCATTTTGTAAACAATTCATGAGCCACGTGGTCTGAAGAAAAAATATTTTGCTATGAAACAAGAGCATGCAAAAAAAAACATTGAACGTGCATTTGGAGTTCTTCAATCACGTTTTGACATTGTAGCATGACCAATACGCTATTGGCAAAAAGAAGTGCTACATATTATCATAACCACATGTATAATTTTCATAACATGATTGTCGAGGATGAACATGGCCTAAGTGCACTAATCGAAACAGAAATGGTAACGCCACCGGCGGAGGTCGAAATGGCAGTAGATGAAAGTACTCGATTTCAAGAATTCATATCTCGATACAGAAAAAAAAAATAGAAATAGAGATGATCACATTGCATTTTGGATTGCACTAATTGATCATTTGTGAGAGCAATTCACCAATTTCGAGATTTGAAAGACTATCTATTTTTACAATATTGTTGTAATTTTTAATTTTTCATCTTGTACATTGTAGTTTTTAATTTTATTTGTGTATTGTTATTTTTAATTTCTCATCTCGCGTTGTAATTTTTAATTTTATCTTGTGTGTTGTAATTTTTAAAATTTACTTTTTAATGAATATTTATTTCTTCGATTTTATTATGAATATGATTATAACTTTATAATTAATTTTATTACATAATGTCTAAATTGAATTTAAAATAATAGTGCTTTAACTAGTACAACGCCCGTGTATTACACGGGTGCTTGCTAATTTTTTCCTTAAAATTTAAAATTAATGGGAAACAGTAGTTGAAAATTTAAATACCTTTTATAAAAATATATACTATTATATATTTAGTATGACACTTTTTATTTGTGCGACTTACTTGTGTTATATTATAATAATTTTTTAACTTACAACATATAACTACATTAAACATAAATATATGAATTGAGAAATAATTTTATTTTTCTAATGAATTTTAATAATATTTATTATTTTTTATTATTATAAAGATAAATATAATTTATTTATTTCATATATACAATATGGATGTCAAATCGAAGATAATCAAAAGATGATTTATTTGATATATTATATATGCAAAACTGATAAGAAATACAAAAGTTATCAACTTTTGAAATACATTTACAATTCAATAGCTAATTGATGGAAACAAATTAAAAGTCAGGGATATATTAGTCACTCAGTGCCTCACTATGTAAAATTGTAGAGAATTAAAGGGTTATATTAGTAAAAGTTATATTAAAATGCCTAAGTTAGCTAAATAATATTTATGGAATGTCCGAACCTAGATTATTAATTATTAATATCAATATTATTTGTCCAAACCTAATTACGAAGCATGATTCTTCGCCAAGTAAGATTTCGAAGCACCAGAAGCAGCCACGTAGGTTCAACGCATTCTGGAATTATATATAGGGGCGATTTGTAAAGTCGTAAAATATGTGGGCAATATTGAAATGTTGTAAAAGTTGATGTAAAAGAGAACATTCCGAGAATTTGAGAATGAGTTTTTCGATTGAAGATGAATTAGTGTTTGATGTGACAATTACTGTATCTGAAAATGCGTTTTTCGATTGGAGATATGCGCACGAATCACGGATTTTTAAATGTAATTTATTGTTTTGCCGCAACCTAATTAGTGGTGAAAAGCAAAAATTTCATGATTGAATTGTAAAGTTTCAAAATATGGTGATATTATTAGCTATTAAAAAAAAAAAAAAAAAAAAAAAAAAAAAAAAAAAAAAAAAAAAAGAGAGAAATTTGAGGTGTCGTGAGAGATCATTTTCATTTTTCAACACCGGCCAGGGAAAATCAGCTGAAGCCGTAGCCGTATATGTGAACACTTACTTATTGAACCCCTTTCAACACAACACCACTTTCACTAGTAATAGTCATTCCACCATTTTCATTCCTCGTACAGTGTTGACCCCATTTTAATTAATTGGCCACTAAAATTGATGTGAGATTCTCTGACATTGAAATTCAGTTTTATCCATAATAAAATATAGATATAATTGAATATTAATGCACCATCTTTGATATTTCTGTAATTTAATCACTGTCTCTGTAATTTAACAATTTAATCCACCACATTTACTTTATTTGTAAATCGAATTATGATTGACGACTCTGGTTAAAGAAATATAAACGGAAATAAATTTTTTTAAACGAAGCCGTCAATTGTGATTCGATTTGCGAATATGGTAAATGTGGTGTATTAAATTGATAAATTACAAATGTGGTGCTTAAATTGCAAAAACATGAAAAAGGGCGTATTAATATGCAGTTTTACCTAGAATATATTCTATATTTCTTTTGATATTTCATCTTCTATCACAACATCAATACATGTTGAAATGTTGCACATTCAACAGATTAATAATTGTAAAGGTCAACCATCATATAAAGTTCATTTGGAAACTCTCTCGGATGAACTTTTGGATGCAAATGTTTATTTGGACATTTATTCATGTTTTGTGCTAAATTGCGGAAGTAAATGATGAATACTTGTGAAGGAATAATTTTGAATGAGTCCATTTTTCAAATAACCGGAAAGTAGACGTGACCAATTGCCGGGCCGGGCCGGTCGACGGGCCTCAATCTCTTGGCCTGTGACCGGCCGCTCATTTTATGAGCCGGTTTATAGAACTAGCCCGAACCGCCGGTTCACCGACCCGACGGTTCACGGGCCAGGACGACTTTTTTTTTTTAAAAAAAAATGACTTGTGGCCCGTCAACCGACTAGCAGCCCGACCCAACCCGGACCAGCGGGACCAAAAATAAAAAAATCTGAATCAGGACCAAACCGCGAATCTAAGGGTCCGGTTTAACAAACCGGCCCTTATGAGGCCGGTTCCGACCGGGTTGGGTTGGTTAGTGGGCCGGTTCGGCCCGTGACCATGTCTACCGGGTAGACATCATTTGTATTGTAATGCGATGGGAGGCTATTTTATGATTCGTACCAACGGAAAAGATTTGGAGATCTAAGGCATATACTTTTATTGACCGCCTCATAATCTATATACTGACTGACCAAAGTGAAACGTTTTTTATATTTATTTATTTATTTATACTTTTTGCGTTCCAATTCATGGGACAAATGAGGGGTTGTTGAATCTAGTCAACCTTCAAATATTTTACCAGTGTTGGTGTTATTTATTAATTAAATAATCCATACAAAAAAAATCAGGTCAGATCCGTACAATAGCCCACCGAGGTTTTAGGCGGACAAACTGTACGTATTTCACCATCACACAGTCTACCTGCTAATAGAGGTGGCCAGGACACACCCGGACCCGCAACCCGGCCCAGAACCGGCTCGGACTTGGCCTGGAATCAACCCATATGTACGGGTTCTTAAACCAAACCCGTGATAATACCAAGCCGATTCTGGGTCTTGATTTTTTTTATAACCCACCAATTTTGGGTCGGTTCTAGATCATTTCCAGGTTGACATTGGTTTTTTTGTTATTTTTTGTAAAAAAAAAAAAATGACGGTTCAATGAAATGCCGGTGCAATAAATTTTGCGACCTGGCAGGCTGGACCGGGTCGTGAACCGGCCTGGCAGTTCGGCATGAGAGCCAGAAAAAACAGTTAATAACAACTAGCATTGACACATGTAAAGTACATAGCTCGAAAAGCCCATGCTTAGGTAAAGAAAAAATTGGACGGTAACTTCATAAATGAAAAAAAATAATAATAATAATCATTGAAAAAGTCTACATCTAATCTAGTCTATTTTCTATATATATCATAATACAGTTGACAACAGAGGAAAAAGTACACCAAAGTTGGACAAAGACATTAAACTGC
>CACSLK010030875.1:9523773-9534828 GCA_902706635.1 Striga hermonthica | reverse complement strand
AAAAATGGTGTTGGTTTGCCTCGGTTATGAGGAAGAAGGATGTTTGACATGCGGCAGTAAAGATCAGCGGAAAAACAAACACATCAAACATTAAACTTGTAACACGAAAAAACGACCACTTTGGCTGAAACAAGAAACACGTATTTTGATCAAGAAACCCGTTTATTTCTCAAAAATCATTTTCTTGTTCAAGAAACTTGTTTTTGTTCAAGAAACCAGTTTCTTGAACAACAAACTGTGGTTTTGTTCAACAAAATTGTTTTTTGTTCAAGAAATAGTTTATTGGTCAAGAAACTCGTTTTTTGTTCAAGAAATTATTTTTTGTTCAAGAAACCCGTTTATTTCTAAAGAAACAGGTATGTTGAGCAAAAAATGGGTTTCTTGTTCAAGAAATTTGTTTCTTGTTCAAGAAACTCATTTTTTGTTCAAGAAACCCGTTTATTTGTAAAGAAACTAGTTTCTTGAGCAAAAAAAGGGTTTCTTGTTCAAGAAACTCATTTTTTGTTCAAGAAACCCGTTTATTTCTCAAGAAACTAGTTTCTTGAGCAAAAAAAGGGTTTCTTCTTCTAGAAACTCGTTTCTTGTTCAAGAAACTAATTTTTTGTTCAAGAAACCCGTTTATTTCTCAAGAAACTAGTTTCTTGAGCAAAAAACGGGTTTCTTGTTCGAGAAACTCGTTTCTTGTTCAAGAAACTCATTTTTGTTCAAGAAACCCGTTTATTTCTCAAGAAACTAGTTTCTTGAGCAAAAAACGGGTTTCTTGTTCAAGAAACTCGTTTCTTGTTCAAGAAACTCATTTTTTGTTCAAGAAACCCGTTTATTCCTCAAGAAACTAGTTTCTTGAGCAAAAAACGGGTTTCTTGTTCAAGAAACTCGTTTCTTGTTCAAGAAACTCATTTTTGTTCAAGAAACCCGTTTATTTCTCAAGAAACTAGTTTCTTGAGCAAAAAAAGGGTTTCTTGTTCAAGAAACTCATTTTTGTTCAAGAAACCCGTTTATTTCTCAAGAAACTAGTTTCTTGAGCAAAACACGGGTTTCTTGTTCAAGAAACCCGTTTCTTGTTCAAGAAACTCATTTTTTGTTCAAGAAACCCGTTTATTTCTCAAGAAACTAGTTTCTTGAGCAAAAAAAGGGTTTCTTGTTCAAGAAACTCGTTTCTTGTTCAAGAAACTCATTTTTTTGTTCAAGAAACTAGTTTTTTGTTCAAGAAACCCGTTAATTTCTCAAGAAACTAGTTTCTTGAGCAGGTTTCTTTAGCAAAAAACGGGTTCCTTGTTCAAGAAATAGTTTATTGGTCAAGAAACAGGTTTCTTGAGCAAAAAACGGGTTTGTTGTTCAAGAAACCCGTTTCTTGTTCAAGAAACTAGTTTCTTGAGAAATAAACCCGTTTCTTGTTCAAGAAACTCGTTTCTTGTTGAAGAAACCCGTTTCTTGTTCAAAAAACTAGTTTCTTGAGAAATTAACTCGTTTCTTGTTCAAGAAACGAGTTTATTTCTCAAGAAATATTCTCAAGAATTTCTTGAGAAATAAACTCGTTTCTTGAACAAAAAACGAGTTTCTTGAACAAGAAACGAGTTTATGAGGAAACCCGTTTTTCGCCCCCTCACTATCTATTGTCTTGATAAAAATTGTTTATTGAAACTCGTTTCATATATTATTGGCAAGAAACCCGTTTCTTGCCTGGCACACCAACAAAATGAGCCAAAAATTCAGTTCATATATTTGCACAATTCCAAAATGAAAAGAGTACAGAACAGCATAGACACAGAGACAAGATACAGAAACTAAAATGCAAGAGAATATGAACTCGAACTCTTATGTACCCGTCGTCTACAGTTAGAGTTTGTGCAAGAATATGATATTTCAAATGAAGGCCTATTCAAGGAAAAAAAAACCCCGACAATAACATATGCTCTAAAATTTCCAACACAAACATCTGCTCTAAAAAACAAACTATAAGTGAACAAAGCTTCAGCATCTAAAAAGGATGTTGCTCGATTGACTTTGTGAAGAGCATAAAAAGGTTGTATTTGCTTCGTTATTTTCCACCCCGATTGACTGTTTGGATAACATTTGAATAAAATCCCCAAGACGGACTAGTTTCAGTTATAGCACTTTGACCAAAAGGATGTTGCTCGACATATTTCTGCACATTTTCGTATGTCAACAATCCTTCCAAAACAAGAAACCTGTTTTTTGCTCAAGAAACATGTTTTTTGCTCAAGAAACCTGTTTGTTGACCAATAAGCTATTTGTTGAACAAAAAACAATTTATTGAACAAAACCACAGTTTGTTGAACAAAAAACGAGTTTCTTGTTCTCGAGTTTCTTAAAAAAGAAACCCGTTTTTCGCTCAACAAACCTGTTTCTTGAGAAATACGTTGGTTTTATTACATTTACTTGTTATATCATTAAATATAATTATTTTAACATATATAAATATATAAAATAATGTAATAAATAAATATATTATAAATTCATTAATATAATATTATCACTAAACCGGATAATTAATTTTAACGATTGAATTCAGGTAAATAAATTAATTAATTTATTAAACATATCATTGTAGGAATTGAGTAAAATATAGAATAAATGAGCTTCTACTGTTTTTTTAAATAACATAATGATGTCTTAATATAAAAAGAGTGAAATAACATATTACAATTCCAACAAAAATATAATCTCTAATGAAAAAATACTAAATAACTAAATAAGAACATAATGTTACAGATTTTATAGGTTATTTTGGAAAAAAATGTTTCTATACTTTGTGATCGTTATGAGAAAAAAACAAATATCATTTTCTTGTTTTATATGTGTTGATTATGCTTTTTTTGTTGGATCAATTTTAATTTCTTTAAAGAACTATTATATATTAGAACATCTTCAATGATATGGCTTTGAAAGCCAATGATTTTGAACACATGTCAAACAATGATTGTAATCTTAATCCATGTAGGAATAGTGTTAAAACTTAAAAGAGTAGAAATTTGAATCAAACTTGTATCTCCATTGAATTAATTTGATAAGAAGTTATTTGTATAGGTGGACCAATAAAAATAATCATTAATACAAGAAAAAAAAATTAAATCAAATATAAAATGAATTAATTAGACATCATGTTAAACATGGTGTTACACAATCTGTTCTCGTATAATGTCAATATTATTTATAACATTTATAGAAGTCATATTTATTTTTTATACAATGGAAATAGAGCTATGCTCAAAGTTCGAATTGTGAGAATGTTTTTCAAAGACTGTGGCAGTACATACAAAACATATCTCAATTATTCATACCTTAACTAATCATCCCAATTACCTAAATTGTATCTTCAAAACATAACATAAAATGTTTGTATATATAGATTTAGGAAATATGTTATGTACAAATATTCAGTAGTTTTATTTACGAAGTTGGTATTTATGATATCCCGGTATCTTGAGCCGAGATGCACTAGGTGTTAGACATCGACACGCCTATGGGACATCAAAGGACGTATTTAATAATATATGTTTTTTGTGTTGTCCAAGTTTATATTACTGTACGATAAGATCTTGAGCTTAAATTTTGGCTCGTTTTATTTAACGATCCAAGCTAAGCTCGACTCGTTAAGTACTCGAATCAATTTCAAACACCTTAACCTCGATATTGGCTAGGATCGAAATTAGGTTATAGCTTATGATTAATTTTCATAGGTAATATATTAATTTTTTTGGCTAAAATGAATGCCACTTATTGAAAGATGTGAAATCTAAATGACCCAAACCTATTGTTTTTTTTTTTTTGTGTAAATGTACAAGTCCTATTGAAATGATTAATTTATTATATGTATGACGTGCATCGCACGGGGTATGTCGAAATTACTCATTTAATACTACTGTCTACAAACATGTCTCATTTAAAATTTAAATTTTAAAATTCCTTATCGTTTTGGTCCACTCCTTTAATATCTCTCGTGAATCGAACGAGCTACTTAACAGACAAGCTATGTCGAAATGACTCATTTAACTAGTACAACACCCGTGTATTACAAATAATTTTATTATTGTTTTAAAGATATATATTAATTTTTTTATACATACAATAAGTATGTTAAATCGAAGCTCATCAAAAGAAGATTAATTTGATATATTACATATGTAAAACTGAAAAAAATACAAAAGTTATTAACTTTTATAATATATGAGGTTTTTTTAAATGTAGAAGAGCTAGTAATTATATATATATATAAGTAATGCTATTAAAATGCAATTAATAAATGTAACATTACCATAAATAATCAACATATTTATGGTAATCCGAACCTAATTATTTTTTGTTTGGAAATAAATTAAAATTTACCCAAGCCTAATAACGAAGCATTAAATTTTGCCACATAGGATTCCGAAGCACCAGAAGCAGTCATGTAGGCTCAACGCGTTCTGAATTTATATATAGGGGGATACTTCTGTCCCGTGTATCGCACGTGCTACGTACATTTATTTATCAAGAAGTTTAAACATTGAATTATTTTTAAATATCTAAGATATTAGTTGCTGTTTATGGATGATAATGTCCTTGTATTTAAACGATTAATAATAGCAAGATGAATTTTGACCATGTATATCATAATTATGATTTCATGAATTATCGCTACTACCATATTTTGGGACGCCAATATTTTTTCCATAATACGGTAGTCCAATTTTTTAAGTATATAAAATATGTATTATATGGTAACTGCTATATTAATTTTTAAAGTATTAAATGTAAAATATGTTGTATATGGTAAGTGTTATATTGCAGATATTTAGTCAATTACGAATCACCTAAAATTCTCAACTAACTATTGGATGTCGTAGTTATCTTCTGTCAACCTCCACGTTCTTTGTATAACTGGCATCAACATCATCAAACGAAATCGGCCATAATTTTTTACAAAATGTCTGGTTCTGCAGAGGTAAAAAATTGTATATGTTGAATAGATCGCATAATATTTATTTCTTTCGTTATGCATAAAAGCCGTTTATTTTTTAAATCTTGCATGTTATAGTGTTGTACATCTTGCAGAATTCTCCAGCAAATACAAATAAAAGTAGGGGAAAATCAATTCATTCACCAAGATATTCTATGGATGACGGGAACCTGCTGCATCGGACCAAACTCAAGACAATCGTGGAAATAAATAACAACATGCCATCAATTCAGCGCCGTGAACTTGAAAAGATAGGATTTGGGACGTTTCCTCGTCTTACTTTGTCCCAAATTGATTCTAAACTAGTTAGTATGCTTATTAAAAATTATGACAGGAAATCTCAGAGTATTAACGTAGGTGGTGTTTAAATAACTCTATCACCAGAAGTTGTTGAGTCCCATTTTGGTTTGTCAATGCACGAATGATACATCCGAAGAATGTTGATGTGGGTAAAAAGAAGCACAAAAGTTTGTTTGTTGATGAAAAAGGAAACCTCATGGGGTATTCTGAGCTAAAGGAATATGTTTCCAAGTGCAAGACAACAGGACCTGAATTCGTCGTACCTTATTTGATGCTACTGTTTGCTACAGTGTTGTTTCCACGAACTAAGGACAAGTTGTCTATAGATTATGAGTTTCTAGACTACTTGGATGATTTGAATGCAGTACAAGACTATAATTCGTGTGAACTAATTATTCGTAGGCTTGATTTAGGCGCAACGGCAGTGCAATCCTAGAATTACAAATATGTCACGGGTTGCATTTTATTGTTGCAGGTAAATTTTTTTAAACATGACTGGTAAATTATGTAAATATTTATACATATATTTTTGTAACCCGATATTATAAATGTGCAGGTGGTTTTCCTCGGTTATGTGACGACAACTTTCAATTGTAAACAATTGCACTCTGGATCGCCATATTTATGGCAGTGGACCCAACAAGACATGAATAGAACCATAACAGTGTTTAAAGAAATGGGCGGCTATGAAGAAAAATTTGTAAGCATACATTATTTGGCCCTTTTTTTTTGTTATTGAAGTATACAGTGTAATAATTCATATATGATTAAATTTAGTAAAATTAGATTACTTAAAGATGCAGATACATTGTTCATGCAGAATTGGTCATGTCGTCATCCGTTTGATGCAAAGACGATGGATGGTGCTGTCTTGAAGGATAAGGTGCCTAATGAATCGAATTTGAAAGCTGATTTCACAGACAAGCTCATTGAACAACTAACCTTAGTTAGTCAGGGGGTGTCCACTATAATCACTTTGCTGAAAGACAATAAGGCCAGAGGAGTTGCAAGACGAGAAACTGAAAACATATCTGAATCAGTCAAAGTGCAGACTGATAAAAAGGAAAATACAGTAAATACGACTGCAAAAGAGTCGATGGACTTCATCATATGATCCAACCTAACAAAAGAGTCCAATACTGCCGCAAAAGAGTCCAATACTGTCGCAAACTTGTTTGATCATACAATCAAACGTAACAAATTGGATTTTGATGCATTGTCAGAAGGAATATACTCTCCAGATGCATTGTCAGAAGGAATATGCTCTCCCGAAGAACCAGAAACTACCTCGAGCATAGAAAAAGATGTGTTCGAATATTTTAAAGATATTACACTTCTTGATGAAGAAGTGTCCAATTATGTTTTCAACGCTAACTTGGATCTTAAGTAAGATAACAGCAACATGGCGAATTATTGTGTTTTTCCTTTATCAATTTCAATCCTTAGATAGTGGTTGTCAATTGTATGGTAATTGCGAATTTGTTGACCAACTTTATTGTTCAGGAAGATGTTGATCAAGTATCACGAATGGATGGTGTCGAGGGCTGAGTTGTTAAGTGCTGAATACCCGAACTGGTTTTCAACTCCTGTGAGATAATATAATTCATCAGTTTACTTTATTTTTCTTCATTTTCAATTTTTATTTTTCACTTTCTTGTTTTTTTGTGACAATCCTTCTTGTATCTTTTTGTAGGTCATTGGTTTTGTCGCTCTACATGTGGTAATGGTTCCTATGACAGAAGCATTGAAACGACACCAGCGAGTTCCTAGAAAACGCCATTGGGTTTTACCCGCGACATTCAGCGTTAGACAATTAAAATATTTATTATTAACATCCTAAAAATGTTTTATGTATCATACCATATTTATCAATCACCCTTTTTCTGAAATGCAGGGAATGGCTATGTCATCTCTCAGTGACGCATCGATTCAAGCTAGGTGCTTCCGATTTAAAATATTTATCGATCGTGCGGACGAATGTTTAAGTATAACTTTGCCTATATCGGATTCTAATATTCACTGGTTCATATGCGTTGTTGATATTACAAACTCGGTTATACGAATCTACGATACCTTACGTTCGGGACCAACCAATGCGAGGAGGTTGGAATTAGCCAAAAAAGTGGTAACCTCCTTATTTTGATATTGATGATTATGTGACGGACTTATGGAATATTTCTTGTTTTTAATTAGATGTAATTGGTAATATATTATTATTACAAATCAGATAAGTCGACTGGAGGGGATTGTTTCTTCATGGGATGGTGATGGGTTTATCGCTAAAAATATTGCAACGACGTTCAAGTGTGTGATCGACACAAGCGTTCCACAACAACTCAATGGGTGCAGACCCTATTTTTTTAAACTATACGTTCATTGAATTATAATAATCCTCAACTAAGTGTTATTTTCTTCTAACTTATAATTATTTTTTCAACAGACACGATTGCGGTCTGTATGTTTGTCTTCAGATGTTATGTCGCTCCACTCCGTCAATAAATCTTACCTGGCGTGTACTTACAGAGGTAATGACAAGTTGGCATCTATAATTATAATTATTGTGCATAGTATATTCACAATTATTTACAAGTTCAATATTTTTACAACCAGGACGAGTCTAAGGAAGCAAGGAAAAGGTTGATTGCCACGATGTACATGGCAAATTACAACGACATGTAAGACTTTTCCGTATATGTGTGGACAAATACATGAATTAAATTTAGGGTGTTTACATTCATATTTTAAATTCTATAAACATAAACATTTAAATGGTCGTTAATAATGTATTAATGTATGTTTGTAGGGTTCATATTGGTTTCTACGTTAAGAGTAGGAATTCATGTTCTGAAGTCCACAGTGGTGATACATTTGACTCTGGAAAAATCACTTTTGAAATACTATCCAGACTATTGTCGTATGCTGGTAGACCCCCGTACAAGGATTCAGTGCCTATTTACACAGGTCGTCACCCCGGAAAGAAGTCGGCTTATGACATTCCAATAACAACGACTGATGAATTAAGAAAATATGTAACGAGTTATATCAACAATGGTCGGCCTGCAGTTGATATTGAAATTGGTTGGGAAAATTAGACGTTGGGATATATTATGTCATATTTACATTATTCATGACAGATATTGTTTACGTGGTGATTGGTTTTAAATTGAACAGTTAAGTTTTTACATTATTCATGACAGTTAAGTTTTTTACGTTGGGATATTGTTTACGTGGTGATTGGGTACAAAAATGTTTCTTGACCAATAAACTATTTCTTGAACAAGAAACCCGTTGTTTGCTCAAGAAACCCTCTCAAGAAACTAGTTTCTCGAGAAATAAACGGGTTTCTTGAACAAAAAACGAGTTTCTTAAGAAATAAACGGGTTTCTTGAACAAAAAAACGAGTTTCTTGAGAAATAAACGGGTTTCTTGAACAAAAAACGAGTTTCTTGTACAAGAAACGAGTTTCTTGACCAATAAACTATTTCTTGAACAAGAAGCCCGTTTTTTTTTCTCAAGAAACTAGTTTCTCGAGAAAATAAACGGGTTTCTTGAACAAAAAACGTGTTTCTTGAACAAAAAACGAGTTTCTTGAGAATTAAACGTGTTTCTTGAACAAAAAACGAGTTTATTGCTCAAGAAACTAATTTCTTGAGAAATTAACGAGTTTCTTGAACAAAAAACGAGTTTCTTGAACAAAAAACGTGTTTCTTGAACAAAAAACGAGTTTCTTGAGAAATAAACGGGTTTCTTGAACAAGAAACGAGTTTATTGCTCAAGAAACTAATTTCTTGAGAAATTAACGGGTTTCTTGAACAAAAAACGAGTTTCTTGAGAAATAAACTGGTTTCTTGAACAAAAAACGAGTTTCTTGAGAAATAAACGGGCTTCTTGAACAAAAACTAGTTTCTTGAGAAATAAACGGGTTTCATGAACAAGAAACCATTTTTTTGCTCAAGAAACCTGTTTCTTGACCAATAAACTATTTCTTGAACAAGAAACCCGTTTTTTGCTCAAGAAACTAGTTTCTTCAGAAATAAACGGGTTTCATGAACAAAAAACGAGTTTCTTGAACAAAAAATAAGTTTCTTGAACAAAAAACGAGTTTCTTGAGAAATAAACGGGTTTCTTGAACAAAAAACGAGTTTCTTGTACAAGAAACGAGTTTCTTGACCAATAAACTATTTCTTGAACAAGCAAACCCATTTTTTGCTAAAGAAACCTGCTCAAGAAACTAGTTTCTCGAGAAATAAACGAGTTTCTTGAACAAAAAACGAGTTTATTGCTCAAGAAAATAATTTCTTGAGAAATAAACGGGTTTCTTGAACAAAAAACGTGTTTCTTGAACAAAAAACGTGTTTCTTGAGAAATAAACGGGTTTCTTGAGAAATAAACGGGTTTCTTGAACAAAAAACGAGTTTCTTGAGAAATAAACGAGTTTCTTGAACAAAAAACGAGTTTCTTGAACAAAAAATGTGTTTCTTGAATAAAAAACGAGTTTCTTGAGAAATAAACGGGTTTCTTGAACAAGAAACGAGTTTATTGCTCAAGAAACTAATTTCTTGAGAAATTAACGGGTTTCTTGAACAAAAAACGAGTTTCTTGAGAAATAAACTGGTTTCTTGAACAAAAAACGAGTTTCTTTAGAAATAAATGAGTTTCTTGAGAAATAAACGAGTTTCTTGAGAAATAAACGGGTTTCTTGAACAAGAAACTAGTTTCTTGAGAAATAAACGGGTTTCATGAACAAGAAACCAGTTTTTTGCTCAAGAAACCTGTTTCTTGACCAATAAACTATTTCTTGAACAAGAAACCCGTTTTTTGCTCAAGAAACTAGTTTCTTCAGAAATAAACGGGTTTCATGAACAAAAAACGAGTTTCTTGAACAAAAAACAAGTTTCTTGAGAAATAAACGGGTTTCTTGAACAAAAAAACGAGTTTCTTGAGAAATAAACGGGTTTCTTGAACAAAAAACAAGTTTCTTGTACAAGAAACGAGTTTCTTGACCAATAAACTATTTCTTGAACAAGCAAACCCATTTTTTGCTAAAGAAACCTGCTCAAGAAACTAGTTTCTCGAGAAATAAACGGGTTTCTTGAACAAAAAACGAGTTTATTGCTCAAGAAAATATTTTCTTGAGAAATAAACGGGTTTCTTGAACAAAAAACGTGTTTCTTGAACAAAAAACGAGTTTCTTGAGAAATAAACGGGTTTCTTGAACAAAAAACGAGTTTCTTGAGAAATAAACGGGTTTCTTGAACAAGAAACGAGTTTATTGCTCAAGAAACTAATTTCTTGAGAAATTAACGGGTTTCTTGAACAAAAAACGAGTTTCTTGAGAAATAAACTGGTTTCTTGACTATTATTTTTACAATGATATGTTTAATAAATTAATTAATTTATTTAACTGAATTCAATCGTTAAAATTAATTATCCAGTCCAACAATTGACCAGGTGACCCGGCGGTTGAACCAGTGAGTCGCTGACCCGAAGACCTGCCCGGGTCAATTACCGGGCCGATTTAAAAACTATGGATTAAATTAAATATATCCTATTATATAAATTCGTAACTGCATAAAAATGTGATTTTATGTACANNNNAAAAAAAAAAAAAAAAAACAAAAAGATGGGATTTTAAATAAAAAATGGCTTCAACTTAACCACTTTACAACTCAACTTAAATGATCTTTCAATCTCCAAGACAGTAAATAGCTCTTCAGTTCCTGCACAACCACTTATTACTCATAATTCGAAACATCACTCAAACGTCTTTACACCCCAACTTTCAATAAAAAACG
>CACSLK010030875.1:9399498-9416937 GCA_902706635.1 Striga hermonthica | reverse complement strand
ATTGAATCTTTAGATCGTGAATGCTTGACTAAGTGTGATTAGGAGTTGAATGCTTGCTCGTCTTGTGCTAGAGCTTGGTTTAGCTACCTAGGGTTTTATCTCGCATGGCAATGTTTGGTTATTTGTGCGTGTTTGATCATAGAGACTCCGGCGAACCAAAATCTCTCTTTCCCCTTGATTTCTCTCATCTTCTTGCGTGCTTTCTATTGCCTTGTTAATTGATTTCAATTATCCTCATTTCGTAGATAGTTTAGCTTAAATTCAAACCCCCAAATTGCGATTAGCATGTTTAGGACCTTTTCGGTTGTGTGATTTTGGTGACTAGATAGTGAACGAAGCTCCGAAGAGCCTTCCTTTGAGAACGACCCGAGTCCGGGTAACTCGGTTACCAATTTCCCAAAAATACTACAAAAAAAATAATTCCGTTGCCGTGGAAGGCGAGTAGGACGCCAAGTTTGCTATCTAGTTGTCGTTTGTTTCCTGTTTCTCTTGCTTTTTGTGGATTTTGCTTGTTTTTGCGTGTTTCTCTGGATTATTTCCTTATTTTCCATTTCTCTTGCTTTTGCTTTGTGTGTTCATGTACATATCATGTCGTGTTAGTTTCGTTTTGTGTTTTCTTTCCTTTGCCTCGTGTGCCTTGATTGTTTTATTTTTCTTGTGCGAGGTATTTCGCTTGAGGAGCTCCGATGGATCCGTATGGCTATGCTTATGCTAGTAGCTCGTCTTGTGGATGCCCCGACAACTATCATGAGGAGATGTACTCGTATGGAGGGCCTTCCTATCCGTATCCGAGCCCTTCTTACCCGCATTCTCAAGTTGATTTAGGTTATTATTCTCCGGGTCACGACGAGGCACCTCACTACTATCCACCACCTCCCGTTTATTATGAAGCGACACCTCCACCCGAGCCGACTCGGGAAGCTTCTCGAGTCAATTTAGAGGAGATTATGGCGCATTTAGAGGAGTGCAATCGATCCCTTTGTGCTTCAATGGCTCCCACATCCGAGAAAGAAGAAATCGAGTCCTATGCTCCACCCTCTCCATTATACGAGCACTTATCGGTGGGCCAACCTTGCACATTTGAGTTCCGAAACTTCATTTCCAACCACGGTTGCGCCTTCTGAATGTCACCAAGAGGTTTTGACGAGCACTCAAGAGGCACTAATGAGCCTTATGTCGATCATTGAGAAGTTTCATAGTTGGAAGAGCATTCCTATTCCATCCGTTCTTCAAATAACACTCACGAAATTCGACTCTACCGTGGTCTCTTTCCTTGATTTGGACGCATCTCACATTCCGCTTGGTAGATATTATTCTCTATCGGCGAGGGTTATTCGAGAGAGCACTCAGTTAGAAGGCGAATTTCGAGCTATGGTGGATCGTTTTGCCTCCTTGAAAGAGATGGCCTCACTCTCGTATACGACGGAACTCAACCTCTCGACACGACTGAGGACATCGACGATTTGCTTGTTAAGAAAATATCCTCTCTTGATGATTCGGTCGTGCCACCCACTCTAGGTACGTCAACTCCTTCTCTCGGTGATTGTGCTTTGAGTTCGAATTATATTGTTGAGAGTGAGCATGTAGAATCGGGTGTTGATATGGTGTATGGGATGGGAGAGAATTCATTTGAGGATTCGATTGTGCCGAACGGTGTTGATAGTGCTCGGGAGGATGATATTGAGGAGGAGCGTGCGGTAGATCATGATGTTGTGGATGTAGTTGAGGAGAATGTTGATCCATTATGTGATGTCGTTGACCCGAGGTGTGCGTTGATTGATGAGTCGATTTGTGATGTTGAGTATGATGTGGTTCCCATGTCCTTTGGGTTATCGTTTCGTATTATTGACGAATCGTGACCATTTGGAGGAGTTTAGTGTGCCTACGCTCGTGCTCCCGATGCTTGAGCTTGATGAGTACACGTTTGAGATAGTGCAAACGATGCCCAGGATTGATTCGACGTGCTCCATAGATATTTTTATATTTTCGGAGGTCGAGTATGGGGCCTTGGTTCGTAAAGATTCATTTCTCCTATTGCTGGTTGTTGATATCCGTGCTCGGTTTCACATATAATACCACTACAAGAAATTGATGAAATTCCAACGAAAATATATTCAAATAGATTTTTTCCAACGGATATTTAAATATTATTATTTCCGTTAGAATTTTTCAATGGATTCAAATGGAAATTCCAACAAAAATATTCCGTTGGAATGAGTTTTACATTGGAATTTTGGTTGGATTTTGACAATTCCAACGGTGGATTTTCCAACGGGAGTGGAAATAAAAATTCCAACAGAAATTGCATATTCTAACATAAATTCCTACAGTAAAAAACCGTTGAAAATATAGTTGTTGAAATCATCAAATTCATCTAAAATTTCAATGAAAAACACATTCCAACGGAATATTTCAGTTGGAACCATTCCAACGGAAACTATACCATTAGAATATCCATTGAAATATATTACCCAAGGATATTCCGTTGGAATATAACAATTTTTTTGTAGTGTACTCTATATATGTTGAAAATATAATATTATCTAACTTATAATTTCAATATTATATACATACAAATGACTTATAACATTTTATTTACATCTGTGCAAATACGAGTTCACTAGTAATATTATCTAACTTATAACATTTGATTGAAATGTCATTTTTTGGAAAACATTAATGTAAATAGAAGTACATTATTTCATAGCACAAATATATATTATTTATTAAAATAATATAAGAGATCAACCGCATATAGTTAGATCGTCTTAATTTATTTAGTATAGTCATGTATAACTATAATTAGAAAAATTGAGATGTATTGATGGGGACAAGAAATATGTTAGGTAACATTTTACACTGGGCCGAACTTATTTAATTGTCACATGTAAATGGAAAAACATGCCACGAGGCCCGGGGGACCCACGCTGGGAACAGATTTATTGATTTATTTACAGGCCGAAATGCCTAATCCACAAGGTACATGTTCTATTTGGGCCTCACTCAAAGGGCAATGTGGGCCTCCCAGTCTCGGTACTTGATTTAATACGTGGCCCGCTAAAGAGAGAGTACACGAAATTCATTTAATATAGAAACAGTATACTGAATTATTTTCTTTGTTCTTTGTGCTTGTGTTTAATTATTACTAGTGTTAAACTCGTGCGGTGCACGGGAAAATATGTTTCAATAACAATTATTTTATTAAGTTATTAATTAATTAAAAACCAAAAAATGAGATGAATTTATCTGTACCATTAAAAATTTCATTATAAATAGATTGATGATATGACCGGTCACATGATATTTCACAAACTAATATAGTTAAACTAAGATCACTACTTAGGCGTATGATAACACAAAATAGAGTTTTCCATTTATTAAAAATAATAGGTCGATGTGTGTGTTGCTAATAAACCTTGACTCTTTTTTATATTCAAAAGTGGTAGCTGATGCTACGTGGATTTGAAAGGTATTATCAGATCAAAAAGAGATAACATATAGTTCAAAAACAATATATTTTAATAAGTTATTAATTATAAAAATATATATACTAGTGAACCACATTTTATTTAGATGATATTAAAAACTTTCTTGTACAAAAATTTTGGTCTGAGTTTTATAAGTTTGATCTCGACACACTAAGATTTTTAAATAACTATGATTGGTTACACGTGATACGGCCACATACAATTCAAATTCTGAAAGACTACATACATATTTAGAACAAAAATATTATGTTCAATGGACGATATAAAGGCAAAATAATGGCAGGCATTATAAAATCATTGAAGAGCACATTATACTAATATTGGAAAATAAACACATCTCAGAACCATGAAATGCACTCAATAAAGTGAATTGTAATCTTTTAGTACATCTTAATTAGACGATGTTTCAACCCCTAACAATGAGTCTGTCAATTTTTTGATCGACACAAAGAAGGGATTATTTTTTTAAGCTCTGTTGAGTATGATCGACACAACGAGTCCATCAATTTGTTGTGAATCACGTAAAGATAGTAATGTGTTTGTATTAATTAACAAACAATTTTTAACTTACATAAAGATGGTAATATGTTTATATTAATTAATAAATAATTTTTGACTTATATGATTAGCAATCATTCTCGAAATCAAGGCCAAACCAATTATATGAGGGGATCACACTAATAATGAAATATGAATATTAATTAGCCAAATTAATGAATCACAAACCAATGAAACCATACCAAATTTATCATTGGTAAATGATATGTGAACTTCAGAAGATATAAGTTTGTATGTCTTACCAACATATGAATTATTAATTAATATTATTAGTCAAATTTGGTGTGATTTAAAAATAAGCATGTTACCATGTAAATAAAATATATAATGCATAAGTATGACAACAATATATCAATCATAAATATTACCATCTGTATTATTCACACAAGATATTTATGCCAAATGATATTAATATAATTTTTTGTAGCCAACAATATTTGTTGGCTTATCAAATCATGAGTAGCCATTTTTTTGGTGAAAAAGAATATTATAATGAATATGGTGATAAATTTTACCCTTTTCTTATTCACACATGATATATAACTGCTTGCTTGGTGTAGGTTTTAATATCTGAAAAAATATTGCCAAATTTGTCCGAATTCCCCTCCAAATCAACATAAAATGACTTAACAAAATGTCAAATTTATCCGAAAATTTTTAAGTGGAAAAATTTAGCCAATTTGGGCAAAATGGAACGGTCCATTATATAAATTTAGACTGTGATTTTGTCTAAGCTTTAATATATACTAGTACAACACCCTGCATTACACGCGTTATTGTTAAAAATTATTCTTAAATTATAAAATTAATGAAAAAAGTTATTTTAAATTTCATTTACTTTGTTTTACAAAAAATATATATTACTATATATTTTAGAATAACATTTGTTACTTGTGCGACTTATATGTGTTATATTATAGCAATTTTTATAACTTATATCATATAACTACTTGAAATATAAATATATTAATTGATAAATAATTTTATTTTTCTAATTAATATTAAAAAACAATTCTATTATTGTTATAAAGATAAATATAATTTATTTTTTTTTTTGTACATACAACATGGATGTTAAATTGAAACTCATCAAGAGATGATTAATTTGATATGTTATACACAATTTTATTAGTGCATGAGGTAAATTTCTCTAGATTATATTTGAACATAGTTAAAGGGAAAGATAGTGTCTACTATAACTCAAGCTCTAATGACAATCAAGACTGTTAATGGTCCATTCAAAAAAAAAGTTTTTGAAGAGGAACAATTTGTATGTCTAGCCAATGCATTGGGTCTAGTCTTGTTTATATGACATGTAAATAAACTCATGTTTTGGATGATATTGATAAAATTATGTAAAATTAATAAAATTCACTCCAATGCAAAGAGACTAGGTCTCTACTTGGGTCTAAAACCGACTTAAGGTGTAAATCAAGTCTCTTTTTTCTGACTGTCACGTCAACATGACTCAGTATACTTTTGTTTGCATTGAAGAATATATTTTTTTTTAGACTAGGTCTATTACTTAGGTGACATACAATTTTTTGTGATTGAACCGAAAGCATTGTTGATGCTTTTAGAAAGTTAATTTTAAACAATTTAAGTTGTACGTTGCATGCACATGAGAATATGGTATGTTTACTTGTTGTATATAGACGATTGACTCCACTATAGAGCCAACTGTTGGTTTCATAGCAAAACCGATATATATAAATCTGAAAGTGAAGGAGTTAGAAGTAAAAAAAATAAAAAATTGAACTTTATCTCCATCAAAGAGTATTGATGGTTTATCCTTAACAATTATATGTGTGGTCTTTGGTGCATTTTTTTTTTTATAGAAAGGTACACATCAATAAGGCATGCAATAATAGCACCCAAATAAATTGGAATGCATGCATATTGCAATCTCTAGAAAACATCAATTATAATATCCTATACCTGACATGATCAATAAATTTGCACGATACATTGTCTCTTTCCCCAAACTTATATTCTGAATTTATCATCTCTTTCTAACCTTGAAAAACCTTATTTTAATTTACATATTCACTATTGCGTTCCATTTATAAATAGGAGTTTGAGTTCAGGCAAGCTTGATGAATAGCTCGGTTCACCATGAAATTGGATTCCATTCCTTTAGACAAAGCTAATGAAGAAGTCCAATAGCTATTGATTTTTATTTTATTTTTGTATATTCCATACTAGTGTACTACCTGTACGCGCTGCACAGTGGAGTTTATTCCTCAAACCTTTTTTTCTAAATTTTATTTTTAAATTTTTTTCTTGAAAAATAATCATTTGATTATAACGAAAAAAAGGAGAACTACAAAGTATAAAAAATTTTTACATATTATTAAACACTTCTCTGTACACAATATTCTTGGTTCCGTAAAAGTACTTAATTTAATATTTTTTAATTAAATATTTGCCACCTTTAATGCATAAAATTAATGGTTTAGAAGCTCACACGACTACCAATCATCCGTTCACACTCCCTATACCAACACATGAAAGTGGCATTTGCATAAACCAATAACATCTAAAAATAATATAATATAATAATATGGCATAATTATATTGAATATAGAATTCATATAATAAGGTTAAATTACTATAAATTATAGTTTTAAAAAAACTTAAATTGTGCTACCTTATTGAATCAGATTTTAGCATTTATATTTAAAAAAAGAATCGTAATCTAATACTTATTTTTCAAATGAAATTTACTTTTCTAACTGTAGTGGGGTTTTTTTTAGAATTTTATTTTTTTTCAAATTACTATCAATATGAGAAGAATCGTAATCTAATATTTTCTTGCAAATGAATTTTTTTCTAACTTCAGTGGACTTTTTTAGAATTTTATTTTTATCATATTACTATCAATATGAGTTCAATATCTTCAATTATGCTTATTTTAGGATTATTACATATCCGATTTCTAGTTGATGGATTATAAAAATTTACAATTGCCCGATTGTTAATTAGGTATGAAAACCGTGAAATGAGTTTTACTACACCTAGGGTACTGATTTAGAATATTAATAATGTTAAATTACTATCAGTTAGAGTTTCTTAAAAAAAAAAAAAAAAAAAGAAAAAAAGAAAAAACCTTCAATTGTGCTACCTTGTGGAATCAGAGTTTAGCATTTATATTGAAAAAAAAAACCGAAATTTAATATTTTATATGCAAATGAAATTTACTTTCTTAATTGTAGTGTGCTACCTTATGGATTTGAATGATAATTAAATTTAAAAATGATTTTTATTGTGATTATGAACCAAAAATGTAAAAAAAAAATAATAATAATAAAAAATAAAAAAAAATTATACAAGTTTTCATATGTGTAATTGTATTTTATTATTGGAAAATTCGTATTTTTTATAATTGATAATCTTTTGTTGAAATTAACTAAACTCGTATGTTTTTATTGGCAGAAAAAAACATTTAAAATAAACTTATAATTTAGATTAACAAAAATTTGGATTTTTTGATTGCAAGACAACCGTCTCCTTGAAAAATAAATAGCATAAATATATTCGATAGATACAAAATTAGGCCAATTTTGTTTTCGATCTGGCCCAATGTTTACATTTAAATTTTTGAAAAAAATAAAGCTGATATCACATAGGCGTGATTTTTCAAAATTTGGCCAAAAAGATTACTCAATTTAGTAAATAATTTAAGCGAGAAATCAAATATTTTTTTGTTATTTTTAGTTACTATTTCAGTTAAATATCATTACCTCTTTATATGTTAATAGATATTTATTGGAGACCTGAATGTGATATTTTATATGCAAAACTTCTTAACTATAGTGGACGCTTGCACAGAAAATTTTTAGAATCTTTATTTTGTTAAATCTATATCAATAAGAGTTTCAATATTTTCAAATTATGTTTCTTTTTACCGGGATGTAAATGGATCAGGTCGGATACGTGTTTTTGCAAACCCAAACTCGACTCGCATATAATTTGCGATACCCAAACCGACTCGTTGCCCGGATCTTCGCGTTCGGGTTGGGTTTTACCCGGCGGATTAGTGGATTTCCGTCGGGTAAACGGGTAACCCCAAGTCTTAAATTTGGGTTTTACCCGTTTACCCTACTGCGTGAAAGTCTTGTAAATGGAATTCTCATACTATATCACATGATACAAATTATAAGCATCATATTTGTCGTTCTTTTACAAATAGTCTCACGCATCATATACATAGTGTTCTCAGTTCTCGGCTCTATTTAAATTCGTCGGAGCCCCATCAATAATTTGCTAAGGAAAGGAAGTGTGAGGTTGTTGTATTTTTTGGGACGAGACATCGATCAACGTAAGCACTACAGAGGACATATTCGTCTTACGGATGCTGATATCTCTTGCATCAATAACCAATTTGCTATGCCTCAAATCAACTGTTCTTTTGATTTTTCATTTGTTTTTAGTTCATGTTATAATTATTTACAAATATTTCCTAACAAACATAAACATCACCGTAACTTGAGTTCGTGTTAGGTCATCGCAAACACGTATCCTTTGTAATTTGTACATTATTTACTTCTTTATAAATAAATTCATATTACATTTGTGATTGGATTGAGTTATATTTAATATACCTAACCCATATATATTTATAGACATTCGTTAATACATATCTTTTTTTTATCTTTCAGATAGAGTAGAATGTTCGGCATTCCAATTTGACTTGATATTTTTTCTACTTATAATTTATTAAAATTTATTATTTTGAAGCATTGTTTTATCTTATGTCTTTGTATTTATTACCTATTTGCACATATGATAAAGTAGTTAGATCATTATCAGCTATGAGGCATCGTTGCACATTTGATGACAATCATAGAATAATTCTTTGAAACTATTATCTTAAATAAATTTAAAGTCGATGGGTGTTTCGAGACAGGACATTGAATAATCCAATAAGACTCGTGCATATGATGCACGCTCGTTGGATAAGGATGTTGCATTTCATCAACAATTAGCATGTTATGCAAATGCATACATGCAGGTGCTTGTCATTGTAAGTATGTATACTATACATAGTTAAGTGTGAAAGTTTGGCTTTAAGTGTGACTCACACTATTTATATTGAATATGAATTCATGTTTGATTATATAAAGTTCTATGTTTTACTGTCTTGCATTTAGATAAATGGTTCATCACGGATGGACAGAAGATCATTTATCATATTACACGTGAAACATGAACAATTGATTCACAGCTTAGATGGAAATTGAATAATCCATTGGAATGGTTGTATTGGAATGGTTGTAGTGTGGGCTATACAGTTGATCTTGACTGATTAGCCACACTAGTACCACAATGGAACGGCAATAAATAAATAAATTAAGACAGTGAAATTTATTACTATTGGAGGAAGTACTGATTGTGAGTGTGTGAAGGGACATGAATAATAACCAAAAAAAAAAAAAATAATAAGTCCTTCATCAGAAGGTACCAGCTCAGACATGGGCAATTCCAAGGTACTAGCTCAGACAACACATGCCGTCTGCCCAAGTCAACACCACACCCCAGAGTATATCAACATACTAAGGATATGCAACTTTATCAACTTTAGAAAATATTTATTCAAGTCATGCAAATTATTGTGCATTATCTGTTTGTCTACCTCTAAATTTTCTTAAAGAACACTTCATAAACCTTACATGAAAACGGGCTTTCATAAAAGCGATAAACTTCGGTTCACTTCTTTCGCCAATAGTTGGCCGGACCATAAGCCATAACAACAATGTTATAACCTCCCGGGAATAAAACCAGAGTCACCCTTTTATAAGTTTTGGATAACTCGCAAGAAATACAAGCCTTCACGTAGAGGCTGAAGACGATGCAAACACTGAAGAACATGCATAAACAAAGCAGCAAGCCTAAACACAGTATATATGTAATGTGAACTAATGATCAAACAATGCATGAGCCCAATGCTCGTCGATGTATGAATGAGAGGATCACAAATTCAAAAACAGTTTCAATCACATGGAATTCAATAAAAGATGGTGTGACCTAGCGAAGATTGAAATACTCATGGAATGCTGCGCTGATAAAGAGGCAAAGCTCCAAGTGCTTCACGTTCAGCTCTCTCTCTCTTAACCTGCAGTTACATTATAAACATAGACATAAACTTTCTAAGGAGAAAACTGAAACATGCATAACCCACATGGGAATAGTAAGTGTGAGCCATAATACGACTTCGTCATTCCACATTATGAACGTGTCACATGCACGAGCTGAAGTAGTAAGACGTTAATCTCTTAAAAGCCCCAGTTACTGATTTACTTGCAACGAAATAAAATTTTAAATTTCATGTAAACATTCGAGCATTAAGGTTACATAATGTAGCTTAGGCACTCACGAGAGCTAGCATCTCTTGAAGATAACTCCTGAATGGTGTCTGCATTGCCTATAAAAGACAACAGAGAAAACAATATGGATTAGCAGTATGGATTAGCAGCAAAGCTAGACTGGCTAGCAAACTAATCAAGACTGGAAAAATATTATAAATAAAGCAACGAGATACGTTCCCCAGTACCATAGTTGAAACCTAGCCAAAGCAATTAAAGAAAAGCAGCAAAGTAAGAATTGAGTATATAATGTTCTAGATGTTAGCTTTCAGTTATTACAACTTACACTGTTACTGGTATGGCGGGAGGGATAAAGCAAAGGTGATGAAGAAGTTAACAGCAAGAGTAATTATAAACATCTATCATCTCCTATTCTCCCAAGAAAGATACAAAACGAGTAATACAGAAGGTGACAAGAAAAACTAACTCCCACAACAGACGTAGAGATTAAAACAAAAGTAGTGTGATTATACAACTGACAGTCACTACTATTCTGCTTTTGAGTATTTTCCCTTTTGTTAAATCAAATATCAGGCAAAACAAAGACATCCAATATCACATCACAAAATGAAGTTAAACTAAACTGGTAAATGTCAGCCTAAGACACCACCATTAAAAGAACTATGCCCCAAAAAAGATAGGAAAAAGGAGATGCGCAATGCATGGAATGTACAACATGGTACATACACTCGTAAAGTGCATACATGGCTAGGGTCACTTTAGTAACTGGTCTTGATATGTTAATTCTTGAATGTCTCAGTTATCACAAACTGATTCTCAGGACACGAGCCCAAAAAGGCTTGGTTTATTTAAAATTGTACCAAATGCACCGCCTTTCTTGGGCACATAATAGCCTAATAGTGGTTTGACTTATTAAGTTCGGTACACACATAAAAAGAAGTAGAAGAATCTTAATTGTTTATCTTTTCAAGATGAAAAAGACACTCAACAGACAGACATAAGTACTAGTAGCCACTTCATCATCAAACCGGGAAATTACTACTGGTCTCTCTCCTTCAGCACCTATTACACAATTTCCTGGTCCGGGATGCGTAATTTTAACAGACATGCAATTGACTAAATGATTTCTGCCCAGATTTTTACTTTTTTATTAGTTTCTGAAATGATATATCATTCAACTCAATAATAACTTACAACCGCAGCCAACTGGCAAAGAGGGCTCCTTGCTCATACAATGCAAAGGAGAAGAGCACATCCTACATGGAGACAACTAAACCACACTACAATGAAAAACCAGACACTCCGCAAGGAAGACAGGCCCACAACACAAAACACGAAACTCAGAGCATAAGCAACCATCACCGACTGCGAGCTAACTAGTGTTGTTGGCTCTGGTAACGGCTAAGCCCCTCAACCAGCTCAATCAGAAAGCACAAAATATAAGATAAATGGACTGTTATCCCGCCACAATTCATGATCAATAAGAAACTTAAAGCAGCCTGAGTAGTGTCACCCTATAATCCCAAAACACCCCAGAACCTAGACTCCTAGACCCAAAATCAATATGCAAATCCACATGTCAATTATAAAATTCCCTAATTCTTCCAGCACCTAACAAGGATTCAATCTTCCAGACATAGAGGCACGTATTCATAGCTCTGTAAATGAATACCTGGAGATCTTCTGGAAGGTAGGCGTGCTTCATGGAAAGGTCCAGAGCTCGCTTGAGGCGCTGATTCCTCGCATCGACGATCTGTCTAGGTAACCGATTCAGCGCCTCCTTCACATCCAGATCGTACATCGGGTCGTACAGATCGTCATATCGAAGACCTGGTTTCCCAAATCACGAAATATAAGAGAGAAAATGTCAAATAAAACGATACCCGCAGAGAACACGCATTTTCTATCAATACCCAAAAATAAAGAAGTACCGTATTTCTTGAGGCGATTGGACAACGTTTTCATGTGAAGAGCGGCGAGGGGATTGCGGTTCGGGTCGACCACCCATTTCATGATAGCAGACGCCATTAGAGAAGCTCGGTATTTGAAACTCTGAGAAAATCTCTCTGGAACTCTCTTCTCGGTAAAAGTCCACTTCTTGATCTGTTATTTTTATGTAACAATGCTCGTTAAATGTTTGTAAAACCTCAAAAGCGTGCTTTTGTGTTCGTAGGTGCTTTTCATTCTCTAACCCGATTTGTGGGTGAAATTGTAAAGAACTGCGTGAAATTGTAAAGAACTGCATAGATAACATAGTAGAAGATGGAGAGTGGAGGAATCTAGGGCTGAGTATGAGACACGGAGAATTTCGAATCATTCCCGAAGTCAAACCGAAATCACTCCGAGCTAAAAAAATAGCAGTTGATCATTTGACTTTCTTCGAACTGAACTGAACCGAACCGAAGAAATAATTGGTACGATTCTGGAGATTTCACAAATATCTGTATCGATAATCGAGTTGAACCATCATATACAGCACCGAACCGGAGAACCGAAATTAAAAATTGGATTATAATGTGTGTTATTATATATTTTATGTCAACTCTGATCCTATATAATTTGAGAATTTTTTAAAATGCAAATAAAATATAGTAACAACAACTAAGCTTCACTTAAATTTCATGCTTAATAATACTTGATCTACAATTGAATTTTTCATGTTATAAAATATTTATTTAACATGGTATGAAAGGTTAAAGAAATGTTTAAAAAAAATTAAACTTTACCTAAATTTATCGAATTGCCGAAAATTGGAATAATTTAAGTAGGCGTGGGTATTTACAAAAAATATTTAACTAGAATGATTAAATAAGTAGGACATCTAAATAATCTTAAAGAACTTAATAACTTAGTCGAGCTTAAAAGAATAATTGCAATGCAAGACGTCTCTTGTAAAAGAACGGGGCACTACACAACCTAATTGAGCAGACCGAGCGTGTGAATCTACTATGTAGACTAACCTATTTTTCTTGATCCTTAATCTGCTAGTGCATTAAACTAGAGAGTGTGTTCAAGATTGTACAGTAGTTAGGTTTAACTGAAAAGCGTGTTTCGGCTAAATATACTGTAAGGTAATATTCGGGTAGCAGGGCATGTTGTTACATAGAGCTAGTAATTTCAGAAGATATTGCAACTTGACTTTACAAATAGTTAGACTAGTCAAGCGAGGACCTAGGCAGCACCGTGAACTAGATTTTTCTTTATATATTCGTTTTGATTTTCTTTTCTTTTATTTATATTATTATATCGTTTTAATTAGTTTAGCTACTAAATCTAATCTCCCACTCTTTTGTCGTTTTTTATAATTTCAATTATTACGAGAAATTCATGATTTAAATGACACTCCTTGTGAGATTGACCCTTACTCTCTACTACTACTATTAATAAAGGTTAGTTAAGAAAAATATAAATTCTAATTTGTCACGTCGCCACGCCCGATCAAATTATGACGTTGTCGGGGAGTGGCGTTATTCATTGTGTTTTTGAGTACTAATTGATTTTTTTTAGAGTTTTATTTTTATTCTATTTTACCCCACTCATTTTTCTAGTTTATTTATTTTATTTTATTTTTCTTGCAGAGTCTAGACGCCCCATACTCGTTGGAGTAACTGTCTTTAGGCGATTTAGCAAGCCTAGGGCAATTGTTTGAAAATGACAATCTATTATCATAGTTTTACACCCAGCAGGAACCTTATCATTATGAGAGAGAGGCACGAGGTCCTTGGATTAAAAATTGGGATGAACGGTTAAGTTCGATTCCTCGGAGAGCAATTGCAAGAGGTCATCAAGTGCGACCGTGTTCTCATTGTCCAACCACGAGGCGTTCCACCTGTAAGTGCCCAATTTTGTTTGATGATTTCTCTGCATACGGAGATGTTAGATAACCTAGTGGTCGGCAAAAAGACGAGCAAGACACCATATATTCTGAGGAGAATAAATATGGATTGAGAGAGTACTCAAACTCTTTCCATGGATACTCCGAGCCATTAGTTGAGAGAGATCCTGAATCATCGCTCGAGGATATGATGAAGGCATTGACGTTAAATATGTTGAAAATCAATAAGGTTTTAAGAGGTCCTAAAAGATACGAATGCTCGCATAAGGAATTTACAAGGCCAAATCGACCAATTGCCGGAACAAATGGATCGACTAGCATTTTAGCTCAAAATGAGTCCAATGAGTTTGAGTATCATCCATGCATGCAGCAAGGACCTCGAGGGACCTGGAGAGTGCGTGTACGAGCTGGAGAACGAATAAATCAAGAATGATGACCAAATGTAGCCAAACAGCCCAATATCGGGGTGCCCCATACTTGACCTGATGTTGCCAAAAAACGTATCGTTCTTCTCGCTCTTATGCCATCCATGATGAAATGGGTACTGAGAAAGGATGCGTTGAAGCATGTCTTAGGCCTTACTATCCCTTCTCTTGAGACAATCAAGCAAAACGTGAGGCGCAAATGAGAACTTGAATGGTGACCGTGGATGAGTACGGGCTGACCTATATCCATGAAGAATTAGCGCCATGGAGAAAAAAATCTGGTGAAGCATCCAACGCCACGAAGTTGGAATTTCGCCGAAGATGATGTCGTGAGATTTGTGGCTCCTATGAGGCCACCTTGAAAGCCACCATAGATCCTTTCATGAAAAGAAGTAATAAATGAGTCAACGACAATAAAAATAGAGACTTGTTGGGAGGCAAACCAATGGTGTGCATGGTTCAGTCGACTTCCTCCCCACTGACTAAGATGAACTCGTTTATTTTACCTTCGGTTTTGTTCCTTCTTGTTTATTTGAATGTCGATGATATATGCAAATTATCTCTGAGTTAGGGGAGATACTTCTTGGTGAACATTCATGTTTTATTATGTGATTGTAGTTATTCCCCTTAGAGTTTGAGTCTTTAGATTAAATTACATGATATTTGCTTGTCGTGTATGAGCTTCAGATTGCTTGTACGTGAAATTTTGCAACGAAGATGGTTTAGATTTATTCTGCTAATTGAATGACTTGAGTTAATTATATTCGTTTAAATTCTTCAGGTTTCTCTATTTTATGGACAAAGGCATGATGGTTGATATTTTTGTGACTTATTTATTGTAAGTTGGTCATGAACCGATTGTATTCTTGAAATGTGCTGGTGAATATTCTGATCAATATTGACTGTGTTGGTTGACTTGAAGTGGAAATATCGATATTGGATGTCTAAAAAATGTCGAGGTGAAGAGTCTATGGAAGACAAAAAAAAAGGAAAAAAGAAAAAGAATTGTGGGTTGCAATAGTTGTTAGTTTGTGGGAGCTTTAGGACGTAACTCGTGCACGAATAGATAAAATCTACGGGTTGTGATGGAGCTTCCGTACTCAATAAAAAATAGAAATTAAAATAAAAATTAAAAAAAAAAAAGAGAGAGAGAGAAAAAAAGACACACGCAGTAGCCACACAACATCATGAGAGAGAGCAGTCGCACGCACGGACAGAGACGAGAAGAACTCCTTCACCAGTGGAGGGAGGCTATATCAGTACATGAGGAGGATAATTATATTCTTCTCCTATTTAATTAATATTTTAGATTAGTTTTTATTTCTAGTTTTAGGGATGTTAAACCCTACGCACTTGGCTATGTTAATTACTATGATTGATTATTTTGCTAATTTTATATAATTGATTGTGTTATTTTATTTCGATCAATTATGATGTGTTTAATTTTATTTATATTGATCATATAGATAAAAAAAAATTATGTTTTACGCTAGAATTGAACCTTCAATCTGTAATTGTTGTTGAGATTAATTCGTTAGTAGCAAATGATAGATGCAAACTGTTGAGAATAACACAACCTAATTAAGCAGTGTGAGTATACTAATTAGACTAGCCTACGTTCCTAGATGATAAAATTACTACTGCATTAAATCTAAAGAGCATGTCCAAGACTGTCCAATAGTTAGGTTTAATCGGAGAGCGTGTTTCAACTAAATATACTGTAAGGAAAATTTTGGGTAGCAGAGCGTGTTGTTACCCAGGGCTAGTAATTTCAGAAGATAATAAAACTCGACGTCACAAATAGTTAGACTAGTCAAGTGTGGGCATAGAAGGAACCGTGAACTAGCTAGATTTTTCTTTATATATTCATTTTGATTTTCTTTTAGTTTATTTCTATTATTATATTGTTTTTAGTTAATTTAGTTATTAAATCCATCTACCACTCTGTTATCGCATTTTATAATTTCAATTAATATGAATAAAATTCACGATTTGATTCACACTCCTCGTGGGATCGACCCTTCCTCTCCACCACTTTAGTAGGTTAGTCATGAAAAATATAAATTCTAATTTACTGCGTCGCGATGCGCGGTCAGCTATTTTGCCTCTGAAGTCGCTGTCGACCTGGTCTTTCCATGACCTCTAACATCCTTGTTGTCTAATTGATCAGTCGGTTTACTCGATCCAGTAGTCGAACCGTTCTAAGTTGGCAATCGACCTGACTATACTATACTGATATGGGAGTATTCGGCAAAATTACAGAAAAGATACACTAACTTGGATGTTGCCAAGAAAAGAGACATTATGTTGTCCCGCACGGAAAAGAAACATTTAGTTGGCATTTTGGTCAGAAAAAATACACTAATCACCCATGCGGGATAAAAATCTGACGTGACGGGATTAAGTAATGACGTGGCATATAAACTTTCTTTAATTTCCTATGTGTTATATAAATGGTTGATATATATACAAAATTAAAGAAAGTTTATATGCCACGTCATTACTTAATCCCGCCACGTCAGATTTTTATCCTGCAGAGGTGATTAGTGTATCTTTTCCGACCAAAATATCAATTAAATGTCTCTTTTCCGTGCGAGACAACATAATGTCTCTTTTCTTGACAACGCCCAACTTAGTGTATTTTTTTTTGTAATTTTGCCAGGAGTATTCCATAGGAATGATCCATTTTCTTATTTAAAAGTTAGAAAAAAAATGACAAAACAAAAGCTAAAAAACAAATTTTTATCCTTTGTGAGCACAAATAGTATGTATCAAGTGTATTTTGAAAAAAAAAAAAAAAAAAAAAA
>CACSLK010030875.1:9379740-9395469 GCA_902706635.1 Striga hermonthica | reverse complement strand
AAAAGTTTGGGTTTCGGCCAGACAAGATTCTAACCCAAGATGGCTACTTGGTTGAAGATTTGGCTGTCATAAGAGACGGTGACCATCTCATTCTCGCTAGTGATTCACATGCACCCAAAACACTCGAGTAAAATGCTAGCTTGTCAATAAATTGTGTACGTTTGAGTTGTGTTTCGTACAGATTAATGTTGTATTGGCAAGGGTCGTTTTATGTATGTAGTATGTGTGTGTTTCTTCGAATGTATTCAGTAGTGCTTCGTGCAAAAGTATCTGTTTATTTAGAACTCTTAGCAGCAAGTCTTCGATGTATGTTATTTCACGAATTGTTGCAAAATGCATAAGTATGCATAGGAGGCACGAAAAAAGGAAGAAAAGGAAAACGAGCATAATATTGATCGTTTATCTGCTACAGAAGATCAGAATCCACTCTTGATGCCTGAAACTTTTGCAGCCACCTTTCTCTCTCACACATCTTCACTCTCTCTCTCTCTCTCTCTCTCTCTCTCTCTCTCTCTCTCTCTCTACTCTGTTGCTTTGAAATGAAATAAGCAACGAATTAGCCGCGTGACAATATCTAAATTGAGTCGACAACAGTACACCCTATAGCACCATTGTCTCCCTTAAGCCTATCATCATTTCTTCTTTCTTGTGCCATTCTCTGTCCACGAGCCGTCTTGTTTGTACTTATACTTCGTCATAAACAAATAAGTAACTCTCCCGAGGAAACACTCGGACGAGATGCTCTCATTACATGTGTGTGTATATATATAAATATATTCCTATCATGCTCCGTTAGAACCTCCCGGGTTAACCTGGAAAAGCATGATCAATTAAATCATTTGGTTTTCCAACAATTAATTATAATACTTAAAAAAGAAATGTCGTCATTTTACATGTTAGATACCGGCCTGAGACTGAAGCTGCCTGTCGTTAAAGCTCACTGACCGATGCTTCAGTTCGCCCCTTCGGGTAACTATCTCGTCTAATATCTCCGCAGAGGATACATCCGGAGCACTCTCAGTATCATCCGTATCAGCTAATTCTCTATGCTGTTTATCCCAAGAAACAAAATAAAGCAAAAAATGGGGCAAGAACCAAGAAAAATTAGAAGAAAAAATTGGGAACATATTTCATGCATGCATCATCATCAAGAGCAAAAACCTCAAGGTGGCTTTAGTAGTGCCTCATGAGGGTGTTTGTAATCCTGGAAAAGGGATAATTTTTTTTAAAAAAAAAAACTACCCCAAATGCATTTACCTTGAAGGATAAACTCTTAGTCCTAACCGAGCACCCGATAATTTCTTCGTACTCGGCTGCATCGAGCTCCTGAAGGTGGTGAGGTGGGAATATCTTGGGAAGGAGATATTCTCTTATGCTTATCAGAAGGAAGAAAGGTAAGGGGAACAATATTCCAGCAATAGGTATCCACGTGATCCCAAAGCACAACAGAAAATACACAATCTGAAACAGCGTGAACATCATGATGTACTTGAACGGCACCGACTCGACAAACGAAGCATGGAAATCCTCGATAATTCTGCCAAGTAACAAAATTCCAAATCAGTCAACTATGGATCGAGAAGTCGTGCTATACACGGAATAAAACAAACCTCGAGTTCAGTCTAGTTGTACAGCACAACTTCTTTTCAAGATTACAATTAACCACTTGGCATTTGTTATTATTATGCAAATTGCACCAGTAAAGCAAGGATAATGCTTTCGTTAAGTAAACCCAAATATCATGCAGACAAATGTAATACTATTAAGGGAAGTCGTTTGCTCTATATACATTTTGTAAGATAACTGTGGTTTGTGGTAATTAGGCCAAATGCCAAGAGGTAAATTTTGAAGTACCCCTGAATTTTATATTATTAACACGATAAGCCCACTTAAATTTCAGAATTAAGGGAAAAGGGCTCTTTAGAAACGAATCCGCCAACTTTAAGTTATCCTAAAAAGGCATTTTGAAACCTTCGTATATTCATGAAAATTCAGCAGTTGCTCCATTTAATTCAAGATAGATTCGAACCTGCACGGACACCATGAAACTTCAAAAACTTTCATTTTATAATTATTTTTGCATGCTCCGGGAGTAGTCTTCATAAATATCATCACCAAAGAGATTTGGATACTCAAGATATCTCAGTTAACAACAAGCATACCTATTTATGTAGCTGTCGAACACCTAAGCAGACTTATATTCAATATTTTGACGCTTGAGATAGACAAAATTCTAGTTCCAGTTCCAATATCCCTAATACGATAAACTAAAAATAAAAGAATACTCCTAGAAAAGGTAAAAAGGCTCACTTGAAACGACGGCCCGGGGGAACAAATAGCAGCAGGATCCTCTCCCAGAACTGATTGCCCGGGAGGCTGTCTATGGCCATGTAGGCAAAGTAACCCCACAAAACCGAGGTTGGTATCATCTTTAGTACAGGCATGGCACAAACGGCCAGCCCCACCAACACAGATTGTAGCAAGTTGCTCACCCTCTGCTCGTTCACCCGTACAGGCAAGTGAAGGTCAATGCACATTTCGGGGTCAAAGCTTTCGTCTGTGTCCCCATCCTCGTGCTTCAGGACAGCCTGCTTCAGGTTCGCGAGCTCTTGCTCTGCCTCGTGCTATGGTGAAGGTAACAGAGAAAATTAACAATGTTTTTGTTAAAAAAAAAAAAAAAGTTTCTTGAAAAATGAGACGAGAATATTATTCTTACTGCTGGGGCGCCTTCCATCTCAATGAAAACCTCGTGCATACGCCCGTAGATTTCTGAGTGGCTTGCATGCTGTTTCATGCCCTCCTTTGCGCTCTTCACCATTTTTTTACGTATAAGCTGGCAGAGCAGAATAAATTGTTAAAAAACGATTTTTGTACTTGTACAGCTGCACACAGTAAGGGAGTTTTAGGCGAAGTGTAGGTAAGTGTTGGCGAATGTGCTTAAGAATAAAATTCAACTGAAAGCAGAACTAAAAATTCAAAGTATCCCTCTTTATATGACTTATGCAGCAGTATTAGAAGTATAATATGCAGAAAAACACCTCCCTACCTGCCTCTTAAGAACTGCAAGACTCCGAGTATGCATAGGAGACTGCGGGAGTACACCGTTAGAAGGAGGAAGTCCGAGTAACCCGCAAATCAAAGTCTGAAAAAAATATGTTAGAAGAGTAATAAAATCGTCGAGTACAATTTCATTGAGGACCTAATTGAGACATTTTTTAGAAGTGCTCATGATTTCTGTACCATGACTCCAAGCAAGAGGATATCATAATGGTAAGCTGACGGGTTTTTCAGATTGAACTCTTTCTGTTGCGCCAGCTGTGAAGCCACACTGTGGTCGAAAAAGTATAGGCCCGCAATCATCAATGCCGGTATGAAGGCAGCAAAAATGTACTCCACCGGTATTTTTCCCATGTCCTATAATTCACCATTATATAATTTATTAATCGAAGAACTCCAACTTATCATCTTCACTTGGCCAAAAAAGAAAAAAGAATAAGGAAGAAGCAATATAAATTATCAGTATTTTTCTCTTGGATTTACTAACATGAGACACCATCTACTTAGTTTTGCATGGATTTTTTTAAGTACCTTAATCACGCCCCAATGGTACAATGATTTAGGATCCCAAGGAAGCGGACAGAACAGCCTCCTAGGAACCCCAGCAGGGACATCACGGGGTACAACATAGGATAAAGATGTCCAAACCACAACCATAAGTGGGACCCCATAATCTGCAATTAGGCTTCGGAACATGCCTATTCGACATTTTGGCCAAGTTATCAGTTACAGAAAATGAAATTACGATGAAATTGGAATAAAGAATATTAGTCCAACACCAACCCGAGCCATAACGCCAGGATCTAGCTTTTCTGCTTTTTAGGGCAGTTATAAGCAGTCCGAATGAGAATATTACGGCGAGCAACCCATTAGTGTAAAGCCATTCGAACTGGTATTTCTCCTCTGAAGCATTTTCACCTTTTGGAATGCTGAATTCACTCACCACACCCTGTGATGATTAAAGTGATTGACGACGAAAACGAAAAAGAAAAAAATGATCAGATCAGCCTTCGTCCAAGCTGGGTACTCAACGACAACATAATAAAAATTGAGTTACGGATAAACCAAACTTTGAACAATGAAAATTGCTTCAACTACTCAAAAATGAAGAAAGATTATTATATGATAACATTGAAAGTAATGTGTTTTTAATTGTAATTTTTTAAGGTTGGGCTCGAATTTGTAGAAGTCAAATTTGGGAGAAAAAATAGGAGAGAATGAGAAAAAGCAATACCTTAATGGCCTCCTGAATAAAAAGTACAGAGATTAGCATGCCAAAAAGTTCACCAGCCACCCTCGTAAATCGAGTGATGATTGTACAAGCATTGAATATAGCCAGAAGTATCAAGAGCAAGGAAGTCCAGACACACACCCTGATTTTTCAGAGGGAAGTACAGATTATATAAAGTCACAATCATCTTATAACTCTACAAATCAGAAAATATCCGATTTAAGAAAGAAAAGAAAGAAGGCTAGTTTTACATACCACCCAGCCCAGGCTAGATACAGTTCTTTGCCTATGCTGTTTTTGGCAAAGTTGTACAAGTAGGTGTACATTATAATGGTAGGCTCTGCAACTCCTAGGATCAACAATGGCTGTCCGCCGAATATTGCATGGATGACCCCGCAGATAGCCGTTGAAGCAAGAGTCTCGGTTGTGCTCAAGCTTCCATCTGTACAAAGACATAACTTTACAGAAATATAAAGAAAGAAACTTGTGCTTTTAGCGGAAGTATAAAACTTGTTAGTGTATGCCAACACAGACTTAAAACTTTACCTGTGTCCCGACTCAACTGCTCTCCAAATGCAATTACCGGGAGAGCAGAAGCAAAGAAAATATATGCTGTTGGGGCCAAAATCCTGATATGGTGATATGGAAATAAATATCAAATTAAAACTTTAATAATAATAATAAGAAGAAGAAGAAGAATAAACAAAATAGCACCTTGCGCCCGAGCCACACGTATTGAGCCAGTCTTTCTTGTAGCATGCCAGCCTTCCTTTGAAATCCTCCTTAACTCCCTTGAATGGAGTCTTAAAGTTATCCATGGTGTTTGCTGCAAATCAAGAAAAATGAAAAGGGAAATGACATTTTCTGCATAATACTAATGCAACACCTAAACAGAATTCAAGAAAATGGAGATCGATCGACATACAATTTACTGTAACCTTCCAGGGTTAAATAAATACAGACAAAAAAAAAATGGATTGAACAAGAAAAAAGATCAAATATATCATGATACATGTATTGCATTGCAAACATTGTATGACATGAAAGAAATATGCAAGTACTATGATACTGCCTCACAACAACAATAGTGTAACAAAACGAGAAACATAGAAATTACGAGTCATGAGTCTCATTAAACATAGAATAATCACCAAGACACGATGAATTCCCTGCCGACGCTGACAACGATGCAATAAACTAATCATACATTTGAAGAGGGATAGAAAATGCTAGTTCGATGCATTTAAATTAACTAACAATCACATAAGATCATTGTGGAGATCAGAAAATAGAAAAACATGACATACTTTGGCAGATTTTTTTAATTGCTTTAAGAATATTCTCTGAAGACGACACACGTGTAGATCATCATTCATAGGGACCAAGTAAAGTTACAAATATGGATCACACATATAAATCATAAAACACCTAATCATACTTTTTCCCATCAAAATATACACTTTCCATTCTCATCAGCAAATCATGCCAATAGTTCTTTCAGAAAAAAATGAATAACATAAGGAAAAGGGAGCATCTATCTATGTAAATGGTAGTTTTCTTGTACTTGTACTAATGGCATAACAACTAAACTAAAAACCCACTAAAAAAAATGAAAATAAGACATCTTTCCATATGATAAGAGGAAGATTCTTCGGTCCCGTCATGGAACCATTCCGGGTTTGTAACTGTTAGATCAACTATGCACGACTGTTACATGATGATCTAACGGTTACAAATCCCGGCGGACTACCATTTCCCCATATATTTTGGTAAACATTCACAAACAAATTACAACTCCAAATGCCAAAAAAGACAGACATATACTAAAATACCAATAAAAAAAACACACATCGATCGTCACAAGCAAACGTAATCGGAAAAAAGGAAATGGAAGAGAAAAGGCATTGGTCCTACACATGAAGAACAGAAATCACGGCGGGCCAAAATCGGGACACGAGCAAAAAAGTCCACAAATGTGGGTCAAGATTTGAACTTTACCGTCACTAAGAGAAGAAAGAACAAGAATAAGAAGTCTGGTTCCTGAACCCGATCCCGTTTTCCGGCAGGCGAAACGCCGCCGGCGGAAAAAAAAAAAGGGAAAAAATGTCGGCACAGGTGAAAAGCGAAAACTTTCTACCTTCTTCAAATCTCAGTGATCTCAGTGAATGTGTTGTCTGCGCGAATGTGTTTATCTCCTCCTGATTTCTCTCCTTGCCAATGCCAACTATTGTGCAGTAGAGACTAGAGAGAGAAAAGTGGGAGAAAATTTTAAGAAAATAAGAATGTCTGGGCTTTTTGGGCTGTGTGATAAATATCATCAAACTATGTAAAACAGGGGAGGGCGACCGAAGTGGGTCCCACACTGTTAAGAAACTATAGGCTGTTTTGTAGGGGATACGCGTCTCGTTACGGTACCATCCCGTTGGGTGTTTTAACCGTTGGATTCATGTGTACGTAGTTGGACAAGATAGATGATCCAACGGTTAAAACACCCGACGGAATGGTATCATAATGAGCCACGTATAATTGGATAAGATAGATGATCCAATTGTTAAAACACCCGACAGAATGGTACTATAACAGGACCGTAACAAATATGTCCGGTCAATAATCTTCGTCATCGTTTTTGTGTGGTTACAGGCGATAATTTGACCTGTAATGATGTGAAATTATGGTAGCTGGTAATTTATAAACCATATACCGCGTTTACATGCGTGATGAACTATACAGTGCTTCTTATGTTCACAAGAGTCCAAGAATGAGTCATGCATGTAGACAACATGGAAAGAGAGTGACTTATGCATGAAGACAAAATTGAGTACAAATGTGCTGTGTGCAGCTCCATTTTTTGAATTTTGAATTGTTTGTTATTATTATTATTATTATTATTATTATTATTATTATTATTATTATATTATTATTATCATCATCATCTAATAGGTGTCTTAGAAAATAAATTACGATTTAATATTATTGTTTAATATTAATAAGAAATTTTGTCTTGTTGGACAAGTTAAGGTCTAGGGTTATGAACCTTATTTAAAGGGTTCTTCTGCTTTGTTATGAGATGGTTGATTTTGAATGAGAAAATGAATTAATTGTGAGTTTTACGTGTTTTACGAGAAAGTATTTCGTTTACTCGTTTATCCTTCTCATTCATACGCTTCCCTACATCAGTTGGTATCAGCAGTCAGTACGATTCGCGATGTCGCCGGGACGACAAGATGCGGCAAATGAACAACGTGATGCAATCTTCTACGATCAGTTTCAACATATTGACTATCGATTTGAAGAGTTGGACGTGCGTTTCACGGATTGGTTTGTCGATCTTTCGATGGGGATCGAGGATTTATGTTTGACGCTTAACAACGTGGTCTGGAATTTGCAGATGAGTCGTGCCGCCGGCGACCAGGGTGTGCGCGGGGGAGTTCGCGGAGGAAGTAGGGGTCGTGGTCCAGGCGGGGCGCCGCGTCGGCGATCTCCACAACCGTCGTCCGGCGATGCATACGACGAGAAGACCATCTCGGAGGTTGATCCCTTCAGAGGACACTCCGCCCGTCGATATTGAGCTCGTTGTTGCGCACGACGACCAAGATGTGCGGCAACAAGGTGTGGTTTTGAGGAAGATGACGGACTATTGTACGACGGTCTGCCTATTTTCGATGAGGAGCTACCGGTGACAGAGTTATATTCATGCGACAATATTGGTCCCGCATGGGACGTCGCAAAGGTTGAGCCTTCGAACGGGAAGCCATCGTTCAGACCTGATTTTCGGAGTATCTTGGACAAAGATGGTTTTTGGGAGTCGAAGCCGAGGGTCAATAATTGGTGAGCCATTTTCCGATTGTCTATCGCGAACTTTCCCAACAACGGGATGTTTGGCCGTAGTTATGGATTTGAGCACAGTGAACGATGTGGTATGTTTGGTGTTAATTCCACTGTGTGGATTATGCGTAGGGAGACGTGTACATGTACTTTTGCAGTTGTACAACACTTGCTCAAGCTTATGTTTCCTATCGGGCTTGGTGGACGACATTCATCCTTCGTGTTCGACAGGGGGGAACGACGGGTGTTTCCTACCATGAGTTCGACACCACATGCTGGCCACGGGAGCGCATCGGCTTCGAGGACGAAGCCTTCTGAATCGGAGGAGAATGGTGTAGATCAATATTTTTTATTATTATTATTATTATTATTATTATTATTATTATTATTATTATTATTATTATTATTATTATTATTATTATTATTATTATTATTATTATTATTATCTAATAGGTGTCTTAAGAATGAGTTAGGATTTAATATTATTGTTTAATATTAGTAAAAGATCTTGTCTTGTTGGACAAGTTAATGTCTAGGGTTAGGAGCCTTATTTAAAGGGTTCTTCTGCTTTGTTATGAGATGGTTGATTTTGAATGAAAAAATGAATTAATTGTGAGTTTTACGTGTTTTACGAGAGAGTGTCTCGTTTATCCTTCTCATTCATACGCTTCCCTACATCAGGAGGTCTATTTATTTCTTTTTTTCTTTTTTTTTTTCTTTTCTAAGGAGGATTAATAGTGTTCTTACTTCCCTTACCCGGTGACTCAAACTCATGACAGGGCTGAGCACGGGTCTTGGAGATTACCGAACCGTCTGAAAATCGAACATAAAAATATTCGTTGAACGTTTGACTATCTCCGAACCGAATCGTACCGATTTTTTTTGGTACGGTTGTGGAGATTCATAAAATATTCTGTATGATGTCAGTGGGATTATACGGGAATATTTGCCCCATGTGTAGAGGAACGTGACGTAAGAAGATTGGTGCAGATGATAGTTGCGACGGCTACCTCTGACACACGTACACTGCGTGTATACGGACGGACAGGTTTGGGCAGACAACTCATCAATTTCGGGCAGCCTTTAGGTCAGGTATCTCATCTCTATATATATAGGGGTGAATCTTTCTTGTTAAACGCGATCAATACATTTTTACCTTTGAGAATTGATTGAAACAAACAATAACTTAAGCTTTGGAGGCTCTTCATCGGAGAACCCCTCCGGTGTGAGAATTCTTTGTAGGTGCGTGGCGTTCAACCGGCGAGAAGAAAGGCGATTAATCGGATTCTAGCCGGTCAGAGAGTTTTACGTTACCAGATAAACTGTGAAATAGTTCTACGATAAGCTCTACAATAGACAAGCGAAGATATTTGAAAATTTCGATAATACTATGTGATAATTTATGCGATATACAGACAAAGATAATTGATAAAGTGTGAATCATATTATATCTTCATTTATATAACGTACTGATTGATTTACTACCTAAATTATTATATATTAATAAATTTGTTTATACTAACAATTGTTAAACATAAATATAACACATGCTTTAAACACTAATCTCGATTGATAAAAATCAATCAATCCGAATCATTTCAACACACTAATTGTGATATATACTACCAATTTAAATTTTAAAATAAAAATATATGCTATATTTTATTAAGGATACCGTATCAAATGAAAAAAAAAAGAGACGAGAGATACAATATCAAATGCAAAAAAAAAAAAGAAAAGGATATTGAATGTTGGCACGTTCTTGAAGAAATCAATGTTCAGTCACCGTCAGATGTATGTAGTTTCACGCGTTAAGAGCTTGAAGATTTTAATTTGTGGACATGACGATGTACCAAAACTCAAACAAAGGATATTGTGTACAAATAAGTGTTTAAAAATATACAAATAACATTTTTTTTATTCAAATAAATGTTTTATATTTAAACAATTATCTCATCATCCAAATCAAAATGCTTTCTTAAATATTACTAGTTCGAAGAATGTTGTGTATAAAGTGGTGTTTAATAATATATAAGTAATATTTTTTTTATTCCAATAAATACGTTTTATGTTTTGAACAATGACCAAATCATTTAAATCAAAATGTTTTCATAAATATTACTAGCCCATCGCACGGTACCCACTCGTTTGGTCCCATGTACCCTTACCATATAACAAGAAGGTACCAAGAAATGCCTTTTATTTTATAATGCACGAATCTATTACTATAAAATAGCAATAAGAAAATCCTAAAATATCATGAAGATTCACGCCAAAATTTTCTGTTTTTAATACTAATGAAATTGTTTTTTGAAATAATTTAGTTTCTCCCGCCCATAATTTTTTTGAAATATTTAGAATTTTTTAAAGTAATATAAATTATCTTTTTTAATAAATATGCGTTTCATCTCATCTTGATGTCCATATTTATCTCAATTCCATCAAGCTAATAAAAAAAAATTAAAAAAAAAGTTTTAAGAAGCAAGCCCGTCGTGCATCGTACAGGATACACACTAATTTATGTTATTAGACAAAAATATATTTTCATACGTTTTTTGCTTTCTCCCAATACACACACATTTAAGGACAAATATACACGAGTAATGCTACAAAGCTCATTAAATGACAACTTAGGTTACAACTCAAGTGTAAATATATTATTTTTTTTATTTTTTTTATAATTCATTTATACTCGAGTTGTAACCAAAATTATCATCCAAGTGTGCTAAATAGTATTACTCAATAAAATACATTAGCCCACCCAAAAAAAAAAAAAAAAAAAAAAAAAAAGCTGGACACATTTAACCTCCAAGTAAATTAGCTCTTACCCTGTGCCTTTGGCTCAATCTACCAAAACAATTTCCTCCTCATATGTTTTCTTTTTTCTTTTTTTTCCTTGACTTGATTACATTAAGTTTCATAATTAAAACAGATTCTAACACATCAAGAGAAGGGCATCACGAGTTCGACCGAGCAGATTCAGTGCCGTAGCAGCAATGTGATTTCCGGTTAGGCCGGCAAGAGCAAGCTGATCTTCTGGCATTGCACCCTCTATGTAGTTGTCAGGCAAAGTAATTGGGCGCCACTACAAACGAACATAACTCAATAAAACTAATCACATGTGTTTTTCATGTTCACAATCACATATGTAAAAAGTCTCACCTTAATTCCAGCATCAAGCAGCCCATCAAGAGAAATAAACTGGGCAACATGTGCTCCAAATCCTCCAATCGAGCCTTCCTCGACCGTGATAAGGAACTTGTGGTTCTTGCACAATATCCTCACTAAATTTATGTCTAGGGGCTTGCAAAAACGTGCATCGGCAACAGTAATATCAATGCCCATCTTTGCCAGAAGGGAATGTGCCCTTAGGCAATTTTGGACCATGGAACCAAAGCCCAAGAGGGCAATATCTTTTCCCTCCACAAGTATTCGCCCTTTACCGACCTGCTCAAGAGGTTTGCATCAGTTAACAGAAAAACAAACCGCATAGGTGAGCTCATAACTGCCAAATTTAGGTAGTACTTGCAAATTTAGAACGATAATTAGATCTTTTAGTAATTAGCTAAACACCATGGTCCTATATCTAATTTACCCTTAATTTTACATTTGCAACATTGAAACACTTCCACCAAAAAAGGAACACAAAATGAACATTTTCCAACCTTTGATGAACTTGTAGTTGTAGAAAACAATTGTTCTTCATATATAGGAATTCTCGATCGTCATAATAATGTTACCTCAATTGTTTCCACAACATACGAGTCAGGTTCGGACATAGCAACTGCGCCTCTTGGGTACCTGAAGCAAACGGGTCTGTTGTGAATGTGTACGGCAGTCTTCACCATACGAACGAGCTCGATCTCATCAGAAGGTGCCATCACGATCATGTTTGGAAGACACGACATGAATGTAATATCAAAGGGCCCAGAATGAGTTGCGCCATCCGACCCCACCAATCCTGCACCCGTGATCACGAAACGTACGGGAATCTTTTGCCGGTCCACGTCATGAATCACCTTAAGAGCGAGAATACAAATTACTCGACCAGATATATAATCAAGCAAATGATTTACTTAAAAAGAGATACAAATATGTTTAAACTAAATATATAATATAAATTTGAAAAAACAAAATCTGAATCAAGACTATAATTAGAGAGAATTTAAAAAAAAAAAAAATGATTTACTTAAAAAGAAATAAACTGTGAAAGAGGATGTGAGAGTACGAGTGGGAGAATGAGACGTAGTATAAGATGAAACCTGATCGTATGCTCTCTGGAGAAATGCAGAGGGAATTATACAAAAGGGCTTCAATCCTCCCCGCGAAAGACCAGCCGAGAATGTCACTGCATGCTGCTCAGCCATGCCAACGTGAAAAAACTTGTCTTGCAACTTATCTCTTAGCAGTAGAAATGACGGCTCCATTCCCATTCCTGCATGAACCACCACAATATCTTCATCTTTTTTGGACTCTGTAATCAAAGCCTCTACCAAGCGGTCACTATATGTCTGAGGCCGAGTATTGTCCTGCAACGACTCAATGCCTTCGGAAGAACCACCGGCTTTAGCAAACCCCCCTTACCAGAAGAAAGAAAATAAGAATTAATATAAAGTTTTAAATAACAAACGAGCACCATAATATCTACAGTGTAAGTCTGTAGTTGATGTGGGTAATTTACCAACAGAAATATTTGTCATTAAATCTTTAATTATATATATTTTTTGGTAATGTAGGTTTCTAATTCTCTGTCATGGTGATTCACAGTGTCAGACACTTTCAGAATCAAGAACCCAACAACAAGGTTTTTAATAGAGGAAGTTTATTCTCTAAAAAAAATAAACGAACTATCTCATGCATGAAAGTTACAAATACAACAAACAGTGGATTTGTACAGAAAAAAAGAGACCTTCATGATGTTCCTCAGAGCTTGTACTTGTTTGTCTATCTTCTACTTTGCAATCTTCTTTTGTTATGACGTGGACAAGAACAGGACCCGTGGACTTCAGTGATGCAACTTCACGCAAAACACATACAAGGTCCTCAATGTTGTGGCCATCTACTGGGCCAATATAGTACAACCCGAGCTCCTCAAATAGAGTCGACCCAGTAGGGCCCACCATACCACGTGCATACTCATCCACTTTTGCAGCCCACTCGTGCATCCCATGGCCGATTTTCTTCGTAAGAAACTGACATACACAACATTTGAGTACGAAAATAATGGAAAAGGAAAGGGAGAAAAAGAAACATCTTTTCTCACTCATGTACACAAAAATCTTCAAGAAGTCCTTACATTGAGAAACTAGAAAAAATTTATTGAATTACATGATTGGCAAAAGTAATTCAAGTTATGCCTTCTATGATTCTGCTGAGAGATTCTCCACTTGAGTACTAAAACGGAATAACAAACTTAAATTAGAGCGAACAAAAATAATTTAATAAACAGTGGCTAAAGGGGAAAAAAGGGTTAGATTTCTCATTAATAAATCATTTTCTTTTCTTCTAATCTCCTTATAGTGAATCCTATGCATTTTCAGCTGCATACAAGAACAAGGGTTAGCATATGGTACCTACCTTAAGAGCTCAATAGGGTTTTATAACTCAATTTTTTTTCATCAACTTTTAAAAAAAACATTATCACAAGGAGTAGTCTTTATGATATACGGAACCATATCCTGAACCTATGATATCGTCACTTACAAAAGGTGCGATAAGAATGAGTCAGTACCTTAGCAAATTCTCTAAACGTCCAGAAAAATTTACTTGACTGAAGCTTGCTCAGAGTAGTTGACAAAGCATTGATTGATGCCTTGGGGACTTGCTCAAACTTTGGATCTAAAGAGTGATGACTATCATTCAATATCACAATCATATTCGAATCCAAGTGACCTGCATTGCTCATGGCCTCATAAACTTGGCCAGCCGTGGTTGTCTCGTTGCTGATAACTGCAACTACACGTTCTTGTTTTCCTTTGATATCCCGTGCAACTGCCATTCCTGGATGGAAAAAGGTAAAGAAAAGTATCAGAATTGTATAATCAGAAAATTACAAAAAATAAAAATATAATAACAATAACAATAACAATAATAATAATAATAATAATTGATGGTTCATAAGATGGGAACAAGTAGGCAAATCGATTTCATGATACCAAGTCCAGAAGATATGCTGCTACATCCATGTCCTGCGCCAAGTGGATCGTATGCACTAGATGAATAGCTTGACTGATCACCTGGTGTTCTATCTCTATAAATTAGAGGCCTTCTTCCAGTTAGAAGTTTATGTGGATATGTCTGTTTATATCAATGGAAGGACAAAAACAATATAAGAAAATGAAGGCCAAACCTATGCCATGATAGGAAAAATGAATCCATATCTGTTCAACATGTCAAGGATCGTTGGATAAAGAAATCTTACTTGATCCTCCATATCCCAAAGAATTTTGTCAAGGGGGCAACTAAAAACATGATGAATAGCAACCGTTAGTTCGACGACTGATAGACTGGCTCTAACTGATTTTTGTGTTTTTGATGATATAAACAACAATTCTGACTGAATGTCATCAGCTAACTGTCTTAATTCCTGCAAGATAACACCTTACGTTAGCCACATCTGGCAAAAGTAAACTTCAACTTATGAGTAAGAAATGAATTCGATCCAGAAAGTTGTCAAACCTTTGAGGATAGGTGTTTTAAATTCAGGGGATTTTCAATCATATCGAGCATAGGTGTGGGCATCTTCTCGCTCATGGAACCATCATCGCTCAATAAACAATTTACTCTACCACCATATTCCTACATCGATATATGTCACGGTGCACAAATATAAATATTTTGCATCTATACATACATACATATATATATGAGGAAAAGGGATAAAAAAAAGAGTCTACAGAAGCAATGCAGCAATAACAGAAACTCCTCAAACTATAAGTTGAGAACAAAAGTCTGAAACAGCTAAAGAAAGAAACGATCAGAAAAATTGCACCTAATAAACAGCTAGTACGTAGACATCCGAACGGTAGAACTAATGGGGTCAAAATCCATGTGATCGACAATAAGCGGAATATCTCGGCAAATCAAGAATCGCACATCCTACATGCCACAGTCGAATATTCTTAAAGAATAACCAGAGAATGTGCAGACATGTGAGCGTACGACATGTAATCTTTTTAGTTGCACAAGAAGCAAACTGCAATGAAAATTACACAAAACCACATCATTTCTCTTCAAAAAAAATGACAGAAAAACATCATTAAGCAAACAAACCAAATTATATGATTTAAGCCAATAACTTAGGTGCAATATTCAATTTACTCAGAGCAACAGATTATACATGTATAGTATAGCATATTTAATCCTCTGGAAAAACATTGTCACATGATATACTGTCCTTGTTGGAACTCAACAATCAGTACAACTCACTTCAATCAGGTACCACATTCTAAATCAACATATGCGAAACAATCGCTGTCCTAAAATAAATCCTCATCAATATCTAAGGAGAGTATCAATAGTCCATAGCCCGTATCAACTACTTGCACAAGCAAACATACATGCTGAACGGAAAAAAAAAAAAAAAAAAAAAAAAAAAAAAAAAAAAAAAAAAAAAA
>CACSLK010030875.1:9284708-9295360 GCA_902706635.1 Striga hermonthica | reverse complement strand
TTGTATAAACAACGTAGTTGTATCGAAAGCGGAACGGTAATCAACACCATCTCCTCCAAAATCTTCTAAAGACACCTGCAATGTATTTAATAATTTTAAAGCATTTAAAATTAATAATAAAATAAAAAAAAAAAACAAAACAAAAAAAAATTATATGGTGTCCGGCCGGTCGGACCGGCCGGACCGGGTCATAACCGGCCGTCGTGGCCGGACACCAAGTGGGCCGTACGACCGGTCGGTTAGTATAACGACCGGTCCGTACGGCCACACATTTCGCACGGCCAGGGACGTGTCCGGTCGAACCGGCCGGACGTGTGTTAAGCCGTCCGGTCCGGTCGGCCGGACGTCACCGGTTCCGTGCGGAAAAACGGGCCGGTCGGTTTTTTTTTTTACCTCCGAGCTGCTCGACATTTTTGCGGACACAAAAAATGAAAAGGGCAAAATCGTCCAAGGGGGGCGGTGACTAGTAATAGGGGGGCGGTAAATAGTAATGCCCAAGAAAAAATGGGCTATTTTAATATTTTTAAGGTAATTATATATTTTTTATAAAAGGCGGGTCAGTCCTTGGCCCGCTAAGCCCGTCCCGCCAAAGCTTGCAGCCCGCGCGGGCTGACTCGTTTAGGCTCGTTCTCCAACGGGCCTCTAATATCACATCCCGACCTACCCTTTTGGCAGGCTGGGACGGGCTGACCCGCGGGCCTCAGCCCGTTTTGACAAGTCTAGATGTGAGGTTCTAGGGCACAATGTTAGTGTTCCTCAGTTGTATTGTTTCAGCTTTAGGTCAATGGATCTACCGTTTGTAAGACTTTTGTTTTATTTATACAATCGCTCTTTGGAAAAGAAAAAAAAAATTAATAATCTATATCTATATATATATAAAGAGGGAGTTGATGGAATTTATTGCTAAATATAGATGATATGCAATGACTATAATTGGCAACATTTCTACATTTGGTTGGGTAATTGTAATTGTAAGGTTAGTTATTTTTGTTAAGAATGCCAAATAATTATGGAAAATACATTAACATAGCTAAATTCGTATTCAATTAATTTTGGTAAATTTTAAGAATGGAAAATAATAATTATAAGTTAACTTACTCAATTCATTCTGTTTGGAAATATATTAATATTCTTTTACTATATATTTAAAAATATATAGCATCAACTACGGTCAGCCATATTCCAATCACTTGATACCTTAAATATATTTAATATCATGAACTCTACATATGTCATTACTATGTTCTTTTAAGGCAACAGTATTAGTTTATGCTAACATAACCATACGTATTAGTTTATTCTAACATTACGCATAGATCCAAAAAACATGTAAAAAAAATATTTATTATGAATAACCTATTTAAATTAAGTTATTAGATGAATACATGATAATGGTGAATGCTGGTAAAATTTCAAAAATTATACACCAAGTTGAGCGTTGTCAACAAAATAGATATTTTGTTGATCCTTGCGGAAAAGAAACATTTAGTTGGCGATTTGGTCGGAAAAGATATATTAATCACTCCACCTGGATAAAAAAGCTGGCGTGGCCGGATTAGGTAGTGACGTGGCATTATAACTTTCTTTAGTTTCATACGTGTTATATACATGGCGTGATGTGACATCATTATCTCAAAATACACAACTACACATAGATAAATAAAAATAAAATAAAATAAATCCAAAAAATAAATAAATATAAAGATACATCAGCAAAAAAAATAAAAATAATTATAATAATAATAAAAATAAAAAAAATAGAAAAATTAATAAAAATCCAAAAATAAAAAAATATATATTCCGTTCTATTTCCTTAACTATATATTAATAAAATATTTTTAAAATTATATTTCGTTAATATATATTAAAAATTATTAAAAAATAAAAAGTACTTTGTTAATATTTCGTTAATAAGAATATTTTGTTAATATTTCGTTAAATATAAATATATTCACGAATATATATTAAAAAATATTTTGTTAATAATAATAATTATATATAATTTATTATTAATTATAATATCTAATATAGTAGTTTACATAAAATTTTATTTACTTAATATATATAAGTATTAAATATAAATATAAATGACAAAATATAAATTTATATTAAAAAATATATTTTAATTTATTTCAAAAATATATATCTAAAAAAATATATTTTTATTTATTTAAATATAAATTTATACTTGTGATTTATATTTATATTTAATATACTTATATATATTAAATAAATAAAATATTATGTAAAGTATTATATTAGATAGTATAATTAATTATATATAATTATTATTATTAATGAACTTCATTTTTCTTTTTTTAGTATTTTTTTAATCTATATTAGTGAAATATATTTATATGAAATGAAATATTAACGAAATATTTTTATATTTTTAATATATATTAACAAAATATAAATTTTTTTAAATATTTTATTAATATATAGTTGACAAAATAGAACGAAATATATTTTTCTATATTTTTTTTATTTTTGGATTTTTTTTCTATTTATTATTATTATTATTTTATTTTTCTGATGTGTTTTTATTATTTATTTATTTTTAGATTTTTTTTTTTTTTATGTATGCGTAGTTGTGTACTTGGAGAGAAGGATGACACATAACGCCACTTATATAACACGTAGAAAATTAAGGAAATTTATAATGTAACGTCATTATCTAATCCGACTACTTCAGTTGTTTATCCATGTTGAGTGATTAATGTATCTTTTTCGACCAAATTGTCAACTAAATATTTCCTTTCCGTGAGGGACAACAAAATGTCTGTTTTGTTGACAACGCCAACTTAGTGTATCATTTTTTAAATTTTGCCGGTGAATGCTTAACAAAATACTTGAATCATATAATGTCAATAAAAATTAAGCATTATTATTGGTGAATGCTTAACAAAATACACCCAAACTTACCAAGATACTCGAGTACAAAATAGGATAATTCACGCTATAAATCTCATATTCAAAATCTATGTATTGTTCTCTCATATTCAAATTCGATGGTGGTGTTGATTTCTTGCATGACATGCACACTCAGGAGTTCTTAAATAGTATAAAATGTTCTGGTGTTCCAAATCATGAATTGCACTTAAAGGTTGGGACTTATGTCATGTTGTTGAGAAACATTGACCATTCGATTGGACTGTGTAATGGAACACGCTTGGTGATACCGAAGCTTTTCACTCATGTGTTTGAATGTAAGATTCTAACAGGATCAAATGTTGGACATAAGGTATTGGTACCAAGACTTTCCCTAACTCCATCTGATCTCAGATACCCTTCAAGTTCCAGCGTAGATAATTTACTCTTATGTTTTCTTACGCAATGACAATCAACAAGAGTCAAGAGCAGTCGTTATCCCATGTCAGACATTACATGAAAAGACCCGTGTTTATTAGTCATGGTCAATTATACGTTGATGTGTCTCGAGTCACTAATCCACATGGATTGAAGATATTAATATGTGGGGGGATGATAGTGGGGAAAAGAAAACTACTATGTCTATCGAGAAATTTTTCAAAATTTGTAATACCATATAATATTGTACTTTTACTATCTATTCAATAATAATGTTATTTATTTGTCATTTACTTTTTATGATATATATAGATATTATAATATATTTATTAAAATATTTTAATAAATATGCTTCGTGCATCGCACGGGTGAAGATACTAGTGCATCATAAAAAGGCTTTTGCTCTTCCCTTCTTTTGGTTGGGCTGCCAACCAATAGACATATAATCATATTTATAAGTCATTAATTTTTTAATTTAATTTTTATATTTTTGAAAAAAAAACACACACACACACAATAGGTGAGCTGGCAAGCGACCCGCCTCGCCCGCTCCGTCCAAACCCTCAGCCCGTGAGACAACCCATTTAGGCCTGCTCTTTGACGGGGCCTTACGAATAACGGCCCAACCCGCCTATTAGGAGGGCGGGACAAGCCATTGACCCATTCTCGCTTTAACAAGACTGTTTCCCCCAACGATATCATTGTGCCTCTCAGTAGGGTCTTGTTGAGATCAACTGTTGCTCGTATTTGATAATTCTTATGTTCTCGCTTCCCTCTTCTGCAATAACCATAATTTTCATTTTTTTAAACACACTACCAAATTTTAAATCTCGTCACAACTGAAATCCAATGACAAGAAACCCGCCAAATTTGTGTTTATAAATCTATCAAACCCAACTAATTTATTCTCTCCATAATATCCTCAGCACATTCTTCTAAAATGACATTGCTTGTCAAAAGACCATGAGATTCCCTTCAACACTCTCTGTCGTGTATCGATCTAAAGACAAATTGGAAGGTATTAAAACATATCTCTTCGATGCTCAAACCTTCTCGGGTCTGCCAGATGATGTTCAGAGTTCGTCTTGCGAAATTTGCTTTTTTTTTTTTTTCACTCCATAGATTCTTCCACATTCATTCATACTGAAGGCTTTATCTTTCCCCTCCAACACAACTCCTTTTTCTACTACAGAAAAATCGAATTCCCGAAATTTCTCCTCCAAGTTTGCATCAGTAAAGTCTCCCATTGTCAATTTCCTTTGCCAATCTTGTATAATGAAACCTGCAAAAACAACGAATAGAAGCTCTACCAAACCCCACAAAAACACAAAGGAACAGTGACAAACCCCCTCCCCCCAACCCCCACCTAATTGCTCACTTTAAAGGAGTAGTGAAACAGAAATGGCAACAAAGAGACGAGAAACAAAGAAAGAAACTACGAGACGAGAGGGAGCATAAAATAACTAGGTTAGAAAAGAGATGGACAGTAGACAAATGACAAAGCAAAAAATAACTACGTTAGAAAAGAGATTGAGAGTAGACGAAAGACGAAGAAAATTAATAGTTTTCAATGAAGTGAACAGTAGTAAACAATCCTACAAGAGGAACTTTGGGCTCTAGTGAGAATTTTTCTCTCCATCTCGAGGAGAATTTTGATTCGTTCCACTGTCGATCTTATTATACAATCAGTCGCATATTCGAAATCTGGTAAGGAGGGCATTCATATCAAAGCTGGATGGCAAGATTTATGCTGAAGTTAGATAAAGTCACAGACAAAGGAAATAAAATAAGAACAGTGTAGTGTAGATTGTTCGTCCACGGTAAAGCATGAACAATACCAACCGCAGTTAGTCAGCCTAAAACTCTTTCAAGGTACCACAAAAACTCAGAAAATGGAATTAAATTAGGTAGCAGCAAATTCAGAAGTTTAAGAAGCTTCTAGGGATCAAAATGGCTTTGAAATAATTCACTTCCAAAGTTTGACGATTTTGTCGTGGCTTGCAGACGCAACCAAGCCTGCAACTGTCGACACAGCCAATGATGCAATTAGTCCTTCGTGAGCTGAAAGGGTCATTGTTTTGTTCTCGCTCATGTTCCAAAGCTCCAAAGACTGCAAAACCAGATCAAACATCATTAGTTGCTATTCAAACAAAAACGTTTGCTTTTTTACTTTAGGCATCAGAATTTCAGGGGTTGGAAAATTGCAATGTGAGACCTGATAAGCTAGTTAGTTTACTCGATGACGCGTGATTACAGTGACTTTGAAAACTGAAAAGTCGCATTTGGATTTTGAGGGCTTTGAAATCCATTTGCTATCACATTGTTATAATATCCGAAAAAATACAGATTTAAAATATTGAATTTATAAACTTCAGTGAAGAATCTTTGGCATGTGGGTTGTGTGTATATGTCTGTGTTTGAAATGCTTGTAATACAGCTATTTCCATATACACCCAATTGAACTAAATTAAATGTAAAACACAAAAAAAAAATCTAAAAACATCGATTATTTTCCGAAATCATAAATACCTCTTAAAGTTGAGGTATGTGGAAACCTAACAAATACTAATACATGTGCAGTCAAAAGAAGAAACGTGAACGTGATTTGCATAATCTAAAAGACTCACCAAATTAACATTGTCTGTATTTAGGATAGGATAAACCTCGGGTAGATTTGTAAATCACAAAAAAAGTAAACTAGAGAAAATAAAACTTGCCTGATAACAACCAATAACGAGCAAGGACGAATACGTCGGGTGGAAAACGCAAGAATGGAATTTGTTTCCATTACAACTGAGCTCGTGCAAGCATTCTCCTTCACTTCCAGATCTCAATGTCCACACCCTAACCGAGTCCTCACTAACGGATGCCAGCAGCTCTCCAGATGGGTCCCAGCAAATGGAATGAATAGGTTTCGTGTGGCCCTGTACACACACAAACCAAAAGTAAGACAACAATATATTTTAAAAAAAAATATATAGCAAAAGAAATCAGGGACTATGTACCAACACTATCAATACCATAAGTGGTGGTTACATGAAAGAAAGGCGAATAAAGTAATACTTATATATCCTTAAGATGTCACAAATACACCCTTGAGCTGTGCATTCATCAGATATTTTTCTTTATTATTACCAAGCCTAACCATCGGGGTAGTACTGGCAATTATGCCCTAAAAAGATACATTTTCAGTTTACGATAGGTGCATGCAAGTCTTCTTCGAAGAATCTGTATATCTTCAAGTCAACATCACTTTTTGAAGAAATTATCAACAAGAGGGGGAGCATCTATGATAAATTTTCATTGTTTGTTTTCAAGCTTAACCCTATGATAAACCAAAAAAAAAAGACACAACGGGAAGGTAGAGAAAGAATTCACCTTCAATGAATGACGACATGCATTTGTCTCAGCATCAAGAATCGACACTACATTCTCAGCAGCAGCTGCAAGATATCTTCCGAGACGAGGTTGAAATCTAACTTGGACACTGCCACCCTACACCAACCAGAAATAAAGAACACATACACACACATACACAGGTGAGATAAAACAAATACTGAAATGATCCTTCAAAACCACAAGTACACCTTGATATTTGTTAGAATTTATACAAATTGCACCCACAACAGACGGTCATTTGTAGAAGAAATTGGAAGTTTTGTTTGTTAAATGGGTGGATTTGAAATTCTCAAAGATGGCATATACTTTTCATTTGCTATAAATTAAGATTTTTGAACCTTGAAAACTCTGGTGTAGTTCCCCTTGTTTATACTCCAGTATCTTATTTCACCGTCACCATCACACGAGCAGATGAGGTCATCTTTATTGGGATGAAAATCCAAGGACACCACGCCAGCAGAATGTCCGGTAAAGGTACGAAGTGAGTAGCCCGGCTGTCAAAACAAAGTAAAATCATAAGATCTTTAATAATGATGACATAGAGGATTGACATTTTTATATTTTTTCTCTAAAAAAAATAAATGACAGATACTCCAAAGGAGAACAAAAGAATGTCACTATGCCATCCTTTTTCTATTAAAAATAAGAAAAGGGTGAAGTTTCAACTAACAGTATCCGCATCCCAGACCCTGACGGTTTTATCGAAAGATGATGTGGCAAGGCGGGCCATGCTAGGACTAAAACGGACATCAGTAATAAGTGCAGAGTGTTCTTCGAGCGTAGTTTTCGGCTTCAAAGAATCCGTGTACCATAGAACAGCCTGTATAAATGTCAAGAAAACTTCATTGCGTGCAAAAAGTGACATGAATAAAAATGATGTTCACCAAGTAGCATTAATTAGGGGCTATCGAATATTTTGTTCACATGACTGCGAACAATGTTGCTCAATCCTGAAACTCGCCTTTTTGTCATGTCCACCACTGGCAAGCAGTTTTCCATCTGATGAGAAGTGGCAGCAAGCAACTTTACTTCCACTAGCACGAACAGAATTCACTTCTGTGAATGTAAATCCTAAATCGATAATTTCCAATCAGAACATAATAAAAGCAGTACTCATAGAAAAAAATAGAACACTCATACAGTCTCAAAACAATTAGAACACTAATATAGTCTCAAATAGTCTCAAATATTCACAAAATAGCCTCAAGCGATAAATCAAAATAACGGAAAATATTTCATTACCTTTGCTAACGTCCATACAGCGGCCAACCGCATCTCGGGGGTCGGCATCATCATGCGACAGGAAAGACTCCACATTATCCTCTACATCATCCACAAAACGATCCATATCAGCTTGCCCGAGTTCCTTATCATCCCACTGCACAAAATAACACATTAAGAGAGAAAAATATTCCAGATCGAACTAGACATGGCCAATGAGCCGGATCTTCCAGTGCCGGGCCCAACCCGGTGGGTCAACAATGTACAAACACTTGAACCAAACCCACCCAGGAGATTGGCAGTTCCAGTTCAGAACCCGCTGGTTCTTGTTAAAATGTATTTTTATTAGCTAAATTCATATAACTTGTAGAAAATTGAGAGGAGCGAAAAGAAATTGACTTCAGCTTAATTCAAATGTTACAAGTTAAAAAATGTTATAGTAATTTGTGGTTCTTATGTCATCCAACTCTTCATTTTCTTCAGCTCCTCCAAGCAGAAATCATTATATGATATTATCAAAATGTTAAAAAGAGCAAAATGAGTTGATCAAAGTCAATGAATTCACATTAGACACGAGAAGTCCATTCTCATTAGAACAACTTGGAATTTCAGATATTGATTTCCTCCTGGATAAGCCGAAAAAAACACATTTTTTCTCTTGGGTGGTCGTGAGCTAAAAGCACCCAACCCAGCCTGGAACTGGTCATTGAAAATTCAAATTAAAATTTTTAAATTTAAACCCAGGGGGCAGGATAGGAACCCTTCGGGTTGTTCCAGATCCGGGTCAGGACCGAACCCTTTTTTCTGGGCAGCCCAGATCCGGCCCATGTAATACACAAGCTCAGTCAAAGTTCTGGCCCGAGGCCCAGGTAAACGGGTTCGGGCTGGCAACTAATGGGCCAAAACTGCCTGTTTCGGCCCACTAGCCATGTCAAGATCGAAGAAGAACTCCTCAAATAGATGATCCATGTTATTTACCAACTGATTTGATGGTGAAGTGAGAGTGCCCGTGTTATCGGCCCCAAACATCATCAGAGGCTTTGAGGAGCTGCCGCTGTGTGGCAAGGCTGGCATCGACATCACGTCTCCCGGTGTATGAGTCGAGGGTGTTGATGGGGCTGAACTTGGAGAAGGCCCCGCCGTATTTCCTGTTCCTGAGCTGTTGGCGGGGCCTGAAGAAGATACGGGCTGCTTTCTTTTTCTCCCAGCCTGGCTTTTTGAAGCCTAGAATGCATTGGAGGCCATTTAGGAATCTTAACTCAGTTAACAACACACACACACACACACACCCCTAGAGAGAGAGAAGAAGAACAAAATACAAAATAACCAAAACACAAATGAAAACAAAATATAAAGGGTAAGGCAAAAAAATAAAGAGAAGGCACATGAAAGTAGCATTTGAATCACCAGGGATAGATCAACTTGGAGATACAAAATGAAATGATAAATCCAACTTATAGACAGTTCTAGCACCAACCAACACAAAGATATGTCAACATTTTTTTCTATCTGTGTAGAACCTTGATTACACAATATTATTGCAGTAAGGGCAATACAAGACTTCTATCCTGAAAACATGTTGACTGCAGCAATTTATCAACAATAACCCTGAAGCATGAGCGCCGGATATTTTGCAGTAACACACACAATAAAAGATCAATCCAACAATAAAATATAGAAGGAATCAACGAACATGTGATTTTCAAACGAGCTGTAATAGTTCCAGAAGTATCAAGAATATAAAAATAGAAAATAAAAAATGCTTAAAAACGAACCAAAGGGAAAATTGCGACCGAGATGGAAAAGGCTAGACCTGATCATTTCCTCGGAATGAATTGGACATGCTACCATCAGCTGTGACACTGCCACTACCCATAATCTTATCTTGCTGCAGATTGTGAATCAAACTTTGCGCCTGCTGACCAGAGAGAGCATGTTGCTGAAGTTGTTGCTGTTGTGATTGGTTACTGCTCTGCTGATGCTGCTGCATTTGCGCAAATTTCAACTGCTCAACAAAATCAAAACAGCTCCATCAGCAATCAAACTATACATAAACAGTACCAAGATTCCTTCTAAAATTTCAGTGTCACCAACAAAATACTAAGCATATCCTTGTGCTTTAGGCCTAATGACATATCTCAAAATTAAAGTCCGGACCTATCAAAGTGCCACAACTTACAAGCTTTGAATTTTGTACTCTGTAAATTTTTGTTTTATTTTTTTTTTTATTTTAGAAAACATGGTTTTTTTCTTACTTGACCTAAACCTGAATCTTGTGTTGCTTATCATAACTAAACCCAAAACAAAATTGTAGAACTGAAAAAATTCAAATGGGAAGAAAAAGCACCTTCATTAGCATCTCGGTATCTGCACGAGGCAAAACCTGGCAGCCAGCTTGCAAAGGGGACCCAATATTAGGCACCACATCACCAACTGAATTAGAGAGCCCGTCTTTACCCATAGAGAAGCTTCGGTTGTTAAAAAGCATTTTCAACCTTTGGCTCTCGACATCACTGATGGGTGGAGAAGCGAGGCTCTGCTGAGCGAGCATGAGTTGTTGCTGGTGCTGAGGTGTCAGCATCTGCAATTGATTGAAGGGCTGTGGTCCCTGCATGAACGATTTTGGCTGTTGCAGGAGCCCAGAACGAAGTTGCTCGAGGCCCTAGAAAAATACATAGAAGAGTTAGAAGAGTAAGCATAACCATAAGGGACCATTAGAAAAA
>CACSLK010030875.1:9242993-9262159 GCA_902706635.1 Striga hermonthica | reverse complement strand
CAACTTGTCTTCAGGAGTTCTCACAGGCCTCGGGTCTGGGATAATTCCCTTCCCTTTCAGTTCCTCGTATATGGTGGCTGCTCCAGCGGAATAAACGGCATGATAACCTGTTCTGACATTGTCCGAATATTGATCACGAGCTGCCCGAGACTCTGGAGTATTTTCATATCCTTTAGAGGAGTTCCGAAATTGTGCTTTTTCAAAGTTCTTCTTGTTTTTCTTTTTAGTATCTGGTTCAACCTTGCTTTCTTTTACCGAGAAGTCGAAACTGGGGACCGACATGGATTCTTCGGCAATAATGAATTGTTGAGCTCGTACAAGAAACTCTTGAAATGTAGCAGGCTTATTTTGACATAAGGTCCAACGAAACATTGAATTGGGCTTCAGTCCGGCAATAGCAGTTACTAACAAAGTTTCAGGATGACAGGGTTCCATGTTCTGAATTCGGTCGTTGAACTGAGCCACGTAATCTTTAACAGTCTCGTCGTCCTTTTGCACGATGTTGGTAATCGACTCTTTCGGAATGAGACAAATTTGAGCACCGATAAAATGTGACCGGAAAGCCGCACGTAACTGCTGCCATTTCTAAATTGAATGAGGTGGGAGAGTATAATACCATTTTTGGGCTCGTGGCCCCAGTGTAAGCGAAAACATCCGACACCTCAAAGCATCTGAAGCTCCATGTAAATCCATCCAAGACGTATAATGGCCTAAGTGTGCATCTGGATCCGACGTCCCATCATACATGCCGATTTGCGGGATTTTCACTTTCACAGGGAGTGGCTCCGCAGTAAGTTTGGGGGCTAAAAGAGAATCCGCCTCGACAATAACGTTCCCCGACGTCGTGACATGTCGGGGTGAATCTTCTTGTGACTTCTGTCGTGTTTCAAGTTCAGCCAAACGTTTACGGAGAGTTTCAATTTCCTCCGCACTATGCCTTGAATGACGATTGCGTTCAATTTGGCGTCGTAAATCTTCGCGAGCGTGAGGTGCTGACGAGATGGGTCTAGGACGTGGGGAAACTCTCTGGTGATGAGCAGAATGACTTTCAGCAGTCATCTCCTGCACAGGGGGTTGATCTGGGACTTGATTGTTCGTTACTGGATTAGCAATTACATGAGCCTGTTCTTCTTGACGTGGAGAAGTATGATGAGGCTGCGACTTGGCATGTGACGTCGCTACATGTGTTTCATGGTCATGACGAGTATGAGTTGGATGTTCTGTTGGGTTAGTAGTTAACGGCATCGACAACGGCATCGTACTCGAGTTTCTAGGCATGGCTCGAGCTATCAATGAAGACAAACCTTGAATAAACTCCGGATTTTGAAGAAAGTTTGTGACATTCGTGACCGGAGGTGGTGGTGTCGTACGCCGTGGAGAATGGTTAGTCGATTGACTCTGGCCGGGGGGAGGTACATGATCTCGACCAGACTGCGACATGATGGGTTTGAATGCGAAAATGGCTTATAGGCGAAAGTGAACTTAAAAACATAGGCGGGTGCCCTTCCTCTAGCGCCAAACTGTTGTCAAACGGGAATTAACAACGGTCTGATTGTAGTAAATTTAGAGTACAATCAAATATTCAACGATAAGAACTGGTATATTGTAAAAGGAGATGGAATGTTTGTAGTAAAGTCTTATTATTGTCTCTTGTCCCTTGGAGATTTGTTTTTCTCCTTTTATATTTAAGTACAACGTTTATCCGTACGGTAATCATTACATTTTAAAAGGTCAAAGGCGGTTCTTAGCTGCTTTTCTTGATAACTCGCCACTTGGACAAACGTAATGATGACTTATGCTGAGTTGCCGCCGCCTTACAATGCTGAGGTGGCATGTTATAGATATCGGTTCATCCAATTATAACCGATATGTTGTATCCGACATGTAATGACCGACATGTGTTGACCGACATGTGATATCGGTCAAATAATGGAGATGTCGGTTCTTATTGAATCTTTCATCGTGCAGTCGTCTTGAAGTCGGTGGAAGCGTCACGTGCTTGCATGAATCTTGATTATCCTTATACTGACCCCAATCGGCGGATTAACGTCACTTAATTTAGCTTACTGAAAATGATATCAACAATTATATACTTTAAGACTAATTTATTATTTTATATTAGTACTGATATATATATATATATATATTATTTTATATCAATATAAATAATTATATTATTTTTATTTTATTGCAATATATGGGTCAACTCAAACATCATTGAAAATAAATGATGTGATATATTACATATAAAAAGGTAACAAATAAAAAAATATGAAGTATTTGAAAATTAAAAAATTTAATGATAGAAAGTAATAAAAATCTTTACTAAAAAATTTTAAGGTTAACATAACCACTTTTAAAGAAATATACATATGAATATATAGAGATATATATATATATATATGTGTGTGTGTGTGTGTGTATATATATTATGTACTTAAAAGTTTTAGTTAAAATATATGTGTATCTTAAGTATGTTTTATATTTATCATTAGCCAGCTCCAATTGACATTGTATATTAAGTAATTTTATTAGCATTTTTTTATTTAATGAGAGTTTTAAGTTTTGTCATCTCTCTTACCCTTATTTAGTTATTACAATACTAATAGAATAATTAAGGACCTTTCAAATTATCTTGTTTGCTTTGAACAAAATTAATTCTTATCATAAATTGAACGCCAATTACATTGAATGTGTTATATTTTCTATCTTATCAAAAAATTTCATAATAATAGTTGCACACAATATTATATACAATGCATTTTTGTATAGATTTGGAGTCTTAGTTTTACTACAAGAAAATGAGAAAATTCCAACAAAAATTACAACAAATATAATGATTTTCTTATGTTGATTTTAGAAAATCTTGACTTTTGGTTTCTTAAATATTTTACCTTATTGTGATTGCATAGATTTATTAAAATGTATTACAAATGAGAAAGGTGATAGATTATGTAAAGTATAATTTATAAATTGCAATGACATGTTATTTTGATGGTATATTTTTTTCTATTAACTAAATAATGCTCTCAATATGAAATTATTTTGGATCTATCACTGCAATTTTATTTCCAATGGAACTTCTATTGAATTTTTGCATAATACCAATTACAATTTTTTCAACGATTGAAATATGGTCCAAAAAATAAATTCCAATAGAAATTCAGGTAATTGAAATCTTTACATCCACTAAAGTTCATGTAATTTAATTTGAACTCTATTGGAATAGCCAATGAAAGCAACATATTCGTTGAATATTCAGTAGAACACCTTACCGTTGAATTTTTCATTGCAGTATAGCAAAATTTGTGTAGTCCTCTCAAACATTATTTTTTATGTAGTATTTAGTGAGTAATTGTGTTTACAATTTTTTTATTAAAAATATATGAAACACGTGAAGTTTTTTGTTCCTATAATTTTTTTTTTCAGAAATCACTCATTATTTTATCTCAAGATTACCTATTAATTTACCAATTGAGTTACATTTTTTACATATTAAATATTATATAATTAAAATATTTCTTGTTTTAACTGTTCAATATCATACTTATATATTATATTAAAAAACTATTATAGTAAATAAAAAAGTTATTTAAAATTAGAGTAATAAAGATTTTTTTTCTAATCTACATGTATAAATACAAATAACTATTGCCTATCACCTCAAATTTACACATAAAATTAATAAGAACAAAAAACTAACAAGCGTTTAACAATTCAGTTCGATTACATCGATAAGTATATTTTTAGAAGGTTTATATTTAGTTATATTAATTATATTATTTTTGTTTATTAGTTTATTTTATATTTATTAGTACGTGTCACAACATAGTTATTATTCATATTATTTCTTATATTTAATATTTTTTTAAAACTTTATCTTGTTCTTTCACATGTTCTTAACTGTAGATTTGTCAAAAAGACATAATATAAAGAATAGAATTTTTTCGATCATCTGCCTCATTATATATCAAATATTTGTATATCCTATATTATATTATATTTAATTACAATTTTTTATTAATATTTTAATTAAATATTTACAATTCATAAATTCATTAATAATATTGTCGAGTCAACTTTTGTTCATAAAATTTTTAAAAATATATTATTTTCAATGATTTGCTTATGTTGAATTGAGAAAAGTTGTGTTTTTTTAATTACATATAGGGAGGATATAAGATTTCTTATATTTTTTATGTATTATTTATTGAGTAATTGTGTTTATAATTTTTCTATTAAAAATATTTTAAAAACATGAACTTTTTAGTTCCTATAATTTTTTTTTCAGAAATCACTCATTATTTTATCCCAAGATTACCTATTATCTCCAATTGAGTTACATCTCTTACATATTAAATATTATATAATTAAAATATTTCTTGTTTTATTTGTTCAATATGATACTTATATATTATATTAAGAAAACTAATATAGTGAATAAAAAAGTTATTTAAAATTAGAATAATAAAGATTTTTTTTCTTAATCTACATGTATAAATGTACAAATAACTATTGTCTATCACCTCAAATTTACACATAAAATTAATAAGAACAAAAAACTAACAACCGTTTAACAACTCAGTTCGATTACATCGATAAGTATATTTTTAGAAGGTTTATATTTAGTTATTTTAATTACATTATTTTTGTTTATTAGTTTGTTTTATATTTATTAGTATGTGTCACAACTTAGTTATTATTCATATTATTTCTTATATTTAATATTTTTTTAAAACTTTATAATCTTGTTCTTTCACATCTTCTTAACTGTAGATTTGTCAAAAAAAGACATAATATAAAGAATGAAATTTTTTCGATCATTATATATCAAATATTTGTATATCCTATATTATATTACATTTAATTACAATTTTTATTAATATTTTAATTAAATATTTACAATTCATAAATTCATTAATAATATTGCCGAGTCAACTTTTGTTCATAAAATTTTTAAAAATATATTATTTTCATTAATTTGCTTATGTTGAATTGAGAAAAGTTGTGTTTTTTAATTACATATAGGGAGGATATAATTTCTTATGTTTTTTATGTAGTATTTATTGAGTAATTGTGTTTACAACTTTTCTATTAAAAATATTTTAAAAACATGACCTTTATAGTTCCTATAATTTTTTTTAGAAATCACTCATTATTTTATCCCAAGGTTACCTATTAATTTACCAATTGAGTTACATTTCTTACATATTAAATATTATATAATTAAAATATTTCTTGTTTTATCTGTTCAATATGATACTTATATAGTATATTAAGAAAACTAATATAGTAAATAAAAAAGTTATTTAAAATTAGAATAATAAAGATTTTTTTCTAATCTGTATGTATAAATGTACAAATAACTATTGTCTATCACCTCAAATTTACACATAAAATTAATAAGAACAAAAAACTAACAAGCGTTTAACAACTTAGTTCGATTACATCAGTATATTTTTATAAGGTTTATATTTAGTTATATTAATTATATTATTTTTGTTTATTAGTTTGTTTTATATTTATTAGTACGTGTCACAACTTAGTTATTTTTCATATTATTTCTTATATTTAATATTTTTTAAAAACTTTATCTTGTTCTTTCACATGTTCTTAACTGTAGCTTTGTCAAAAAACACATAATATAAAGTATAGATTTTTTTCGATCATCTGCCTCATTATATATAAAATATTTGTATATCCTATATTATATTATATTTAATTACAATTTTTTAATTAATAATTTATTTAAATATTTACAATTCATAAATTCATTAATAATATTGTCGAGTCAACTTTTGTTTATAAAATTTTTAAAAATATATTATTTTTATTGATTTGCTTATGTTGAATTAAAAAAAGTTATGTTTTTTTAATTATATATAGGAAGGATATAAGATTTATTATATTTTTTATGTAGTATTTATTAAATAATTGTGTTTACAATTTTTCTATTAAAAATATATTAAACACGTGAACTTTTTAGTTCCTATAACTTTTTTTTTTCAGAAATTACTCAGTATTTTATCTCAAAATTACCTATTAATTTACCAATTGAGTTACATTTCTTACATATTAAATATTATATAATTAAAATATTTCTTGTTTTATCTGTTCAATATGATACTTATATATTATATTAAAAAAAACTAATATAGTAAATAAAAAAGTTATTTAAAATTAGAATAATAAAGATTTTTTTTTCTAATCTACATGTATAAATGTACAAATAACTATTGTCTATCACCTCAAATTTACACATAAAATTAATTAGAACAAAAAACTAACATGCGTTTAACTACTCAGTTCGATTATATCGATAAGTATATTTTTAGAAGGATTATATTTAGTTATATTAATTACATTATTTTTGTTTATTAGTTTGTTTTATATTTATTAGTGCGTGTCACAACTTAGTTATTATTCATATTATTTCTTATATTTAATATTTTTTTTAAAACTTTATAACCTTGTTCTTTCACATGTTCTTAACTGTAGATTTGCCAAAAAAGACATAATATAAAGTATAGAATTTTTTCGATCATCTGCCTCTTATTTAATTAATATTTTAATTAAATATTTACAATTGCATAAATTCATTAATAATATTGTCGAGTCAACTTTTGTTCATAAAATTTTTAAAAATATATTATTTTCATTGATTTGCTTATGTTGAATTGAGAAAAGTTATGTTTTTTAATTATATATAGGGAGGATATAAGATTTTTTATATTTTTTATGTAGTATTTATTGAGTAATTGTGTTTACAATTTTTCTATTAAAAATATATTAAACAAGTGAACTTTTTAGTTTCCATTTCAACCAACAAACACCAACGAAAAATACTATTTCTAATCGCCGCCCCCGTCCACCTTAAAAACCCTAGCAGGAAACCTTCAAATCGCCGCTGTTTTGCCTTCTCCGGCGAAGGTGCGGCTCAGGCCAGTGGTCACCCACGACCGCTCGGCCGCCCCCGATAACGTGGCTCTTCGATTTTGCTGCAAAAGCTGCTTCTAGGAGAGCTCTGCCTTTGGTCGTCGGCATTGTGCGTCTGCGGTGGTGGTGGTCGAAGGCGGGTGGTCTCCCTCTGAGAACGCCGGCGGTCTTCGATTGGTTGTTTCACCATCAATTTTTTGGATCGACTCTTGGAGGCTCATCGGTCCTTTTCCGGTTGGGCTTCTGGGTTTGGATTTTGGGGCTCGAGCTTGAGAGGTCAGCGGACTGTGGTCAGATGGGGAGGCGTGTGGTCGGCGGGCTGATCGGGGCTCCGGCGTCACCTGTCGGGTTGCGGGAGTAGCAGGATGGATTAGCCTTTTCTCATTCACTTCGGCTCTCTGGTGTTGGGGGCTGGGTGGGTCCAGCTCCGTTTAGCTTGGCTAGTGGTGTTAGGTGAGCTATGGCGGGGCTGTTGCTGGGAGTTGGCTGGTCGGTCTCTCGGTTGTAGGTGGGTTGATTCGGGTTGGTCTCGGGGTCTAGGTTTAGCTTCTGTATAGGCGTTCGGCAGCAGTTTCGGAAGTTGGGCATCGGTCTCGGTACTTTCTTGGATTGATCGGTTCTCTACTGGTTTTGATCTGTTCTTCTTGCTGGAGAAGGGTGTTATTTGTTTGTTTTTTTGCTTTTTTTTTGTGTTTGTTGTTTCGTCGGTTTTATGTTGTTTGTGTTGTCTTGTATTAGGAATTGTGTTTTTGGTTTGGGTCGTTGGCCCCTGTGAGCCCATTTGCGTTCGGGTGTTTCCTCGTTTGGGGCCGTTCCACATTACCTCGTTTGGGGTCGTTCCACATCACCCCGCTGGGGTCGTTTTTATTTTGTCCGTGTCGTTGGTTATCGTGTTGGTGTTTGAGTCGTTTTCTTTCTAGCTTTGCTAGCGATTCTAGGCGGACTTCGGTCTAGCCTCCAAGTTTGTATTTTCGCACATTTGTGCGCTTATCTATAGTACTTCTATCGTTCCGACCAAAAAACTTTTTAGTTCCTATATATATATATATATATTTTTTAGAAATTACTCATTATTTTATCCCAAGATTACCTATTAATTTACCAATTGAGTTACATTTCTCACATATTAAATATTATATAATTAAAATATTTTTTGTTTTATCTGTTCAATATGATACTTATATATTATATTAAAAAAACTAATATAGTAAATAAAAGAGTTATTTAAAATTAGAATAATAAAGATTTTTTTTTTCTAATCTACATGTATAAATGTACAAATAACTATTGTCTATCACCTCAAATTTACACATAAAATTAATAAGAACAAAAAACTAATAAGCGTTTAACAACTCAGTTTGATTACATCGATAAGTATATTTTTAGAAGGTTTATATTTAGTTATATTAATTATATTATTTTTTGTTTATTAGTTTGTTTTATATTTATTAGTATGTGTCACAACTTAGCTATTATTCATATTATTTCTTATATTTAATATCTTTTTAAAACTTTTATCTTGTTCTTTCACATATTCTTAACTGTAGATTTGTCAAAAAAGACATAATATAAAGTACATAATTTTTTCGATCATTTGCCTCATTATATATCAAATATTTGTATATTCTATATTATATTATATATAATTACAATTTTTAATTAATATTTTAATTAAATATTTACAATTCATAAATTCATTAATAATATTGTTGAGTCAACTTTTGTTCATAAAATTTTTAAAAATATATTATTTTCATTGATTTGCTTATGTTGAATTCAGAAAAATTATGTTTTTTTTAATTATATATAGGGAGGATATAAGATATGTGACATTAGTATATTACCAATTTGCCATTAAAGACATGTGAAAGTAAGGGTTTTTTAGGTAGTTCATTTTTTAATTAAAAATATAAATAAAATATGATGTGTATTAGTATATTATTAATTTGCCATTAAATTTATGTCAAAGAAAGGGTTTTTTAGGCATTATGAATTTTTACAAAAACACTCCTCCTTTTAAAGTAGTATAGAAGAAAAATACCCAAATACTATTTAAATAAATTTACAAAATAAAACTTACATACAATGATTTCAAATGTTTTATCTTATTGTGGTGTGATTAAAAAGTATAAACTTGAGTGCAATGGAGTTATCTATTCAGCTCAGCAAAGAAAACAAAAAATTGTGTAAACTTGAGTTTAATTGACCAAGAAAATTAACTTATTATCTTTGGTATCCCATTCCACACACTAAAATATTTGTTCAATTCGTATTGATTAATTTTTAAGTGGTAAAACTTAAAAACTTAATTTTTTTTTTTTTTTTTTTTNGAAACAGTATAGAATATTATAGCACAAAATATACATGAATACAACCGAGAGCCAACTGACTCTAATAGGGAAAGACATCTACAACCGAGTGCTCTAGAACCAAACCTACCACAACACCAATAAAATAGACAGCCAAAAGCTCCCAACAGGGGAATAGACCAACAAAAGCTCTCAACAGACGAAAGATCAACAAAAGCTCCCAAAATCTCCCAACAGAAGAATACACGACACACACTCCCAACGGGAGAGAAAGAGAAAAGACACAAGCAAAACAAAACACATAGACACTAAACAACCAATCTAACACAACGAGAAAAATTAAGTATAATAACATAATCATCCCCATGGCATACAAACTACACCAAGCTACTCGACGGCAACGCCAAAAGGACCTCCATCCAAACGGACCAAGCCACAACCCCAAAATCCGACTCAGAAACTGCAGAAGAACGCCTAACTAAGCCTGACTCCAACGACCCCAACCCAAACCCGACCGGACGCTACTGCCTTAGGCCGGAGATCCCCACATCCACCACCCACAATTGACACCAAAACAAACCAGGCCCAAGCTCAATACCCGGACCTCGGTCTTGCCTCGGCTGCCTGTCCCTCCTTCCAACACCACGAGGAGAGGAGCATCACGGTTGAGATTGTGGGAATTTCTCCCGCATCTCCCCGAAAAGGGAAAAAAAGATCCACCACCCAAAATCGAAAAAACCGCTGGGTCTCGCCATAGCAGAAGAACACCGGGAAGACAGCCACCTGCACACCCCATCCTAGCTAGCACCTGAGACCACGACGAAAACTACTCTGAGGTCGGCTCTGCCTTCTCGAATGCAGAAACATCTCATTCCAATGGCAATCCTTCAATAATCGGGCGACAAGGCCCAGGGCCGCCGCTGACGAGCTACTCGGAGAGCCCCACTGATAGGGGGAGTGCCTGAATCGTCGATAGAGAAGGAAGATGAAAGGGGATCTAGGAGGGGAAAAACGAAAAAAGAGAATAAGAAAATAATAGAGTTTTGTGCACTTTACGTGTGAAATAGTATAATTCGTGTAAAGTGGAATGAAATAGTATAATTCGTGTAAACCTTTCCACTTCACGAAGAATTTTGTGCACATAAGCAGAGTACTTGGGCCAAACTTTCAAATAGTAGCATGTTTGTATACAAAAAAAATTTCACGCAAAATTTCATTCAACTCAAAATCTAATTCAACTCCAGTATCCTCAATATTATCAATATAATTAAATATTATCGTTCATTCATTTCTTACACATCACATCTACTATAATTCAATATTCACCGGGGGTGTCTATATGTACACCCCCTCAAGTGTAAAAAAGGGGTGTACATATAGCACTTTTCTTTGTGTAATTTATTAAAAGGGAGTGTACATATAGCATTGCCCTATTCACCCACTCACACAATTTTAACTAACCATCACTTCATAACATCTCTCTCATACTGTTACATCAAATCAACTTTACTTATTTAGTTTAACTATTATTTTAATATAAGTATAAAACCTACTAACAACTAATCATATCATCTTTTTTCAAATTAACTCCAGTTAACAAAATAAAAATAAAAAATCCACCTGCATATCAAGAATCTCATCATCTTTGATAATATTGTCAATCCCACCACCCCTTTATACTTTGCTCCCCATCTTCGTAAATGTGTTTAAATGTGTCTTTTGAGTCCCGTTCGCCTGGCTTTCGTCACAAGATGGATTCCGCCTTCTTTCCGAAAACACTAGTTTTCTGGAAGCTTCTTGTTCATATCTCTCATCAAAAGGTCACTAACTAATAATCTAATAGAATAGAAAATACGACTAAGTCTCAAAAGCTTCTTCCAGTTTGCAGGGAGTATTATATAGAAGTCGAATTTGTATAGTCAGACGACATGGCTCCATATGTCAAGATATTCCAGTCTCTACAGAAAGCGATGCCTTGGTGGGAAATGAGCGGAAGTAAATGGAGCAAAATTTTGAAAAATAAAAGGACGGATATTCATTGAATTGAAGCCTATGCGGGCGAATCCATTTTCTTCAAAATGCATTCAAGGGCTTAAAGCATCCAACGTTTTGATTTCCTGAGGATTTAAATACTTGCATTTTTCCCGGGCGATAAGATTCGATCGAGTAGTTGAAATCAAACACATCTTCCCCTTCACATCAAATGGCAACAGCACTTCCAGTTTCATTTCAACAGCATGCACTCTGGAACGACCCTTCACAAGAATCAATAACATTATGGAACTTGTCCAGCACTTTCATCACCTAACATTATGAAACTTGTCAAGCACTTTGGACACCTAAGATTGTAGTATTATCCGATTGCACCCTCAAGTTTGCAATTTTCTCTGTATTTTATCCGTCAACTTCTGTGCACATGAAACATCACTGCCGGGCACATAACCATGGCTGACAAGTTCCCTCGGGCTTTTACACATCTTCAAAGCATCGGACATGCGCTCGGCTCTCTTCATTATACTCATTTTCCTTTCACGCGAATCAACTCCTGAATCCCGATATGTCTTAGGCACCTTTGTCGAGTGTGGGACCGAGTCCATCAGATTACGGATCTTTTTCGCTATCTGCATCATTCCGAGTCTCTCTAAATCTTTGCACATTCTCACGTATGTCAGATGCTGGGGAACAATCCCCCTGCGGAACATGTCCTCAAACTCAAAAACGGCCTCATCATATCTATGCATTTTCCACAATAAGTGGATCAACATGGTACTTGTGGCTAAATCCAAGTCAAGCCCGTGGGCCCGCATCTCCTTTATAATCCATGCTGTTAAGTCCAATTTCCCTTCTTCGCACAGCATTTTTATTAGAAGATGGTACGTGAGCCGATCGAGCTCATAACCAGATTTGATCAATTTACTGTATAAATTCAGGCCCTCTTCAGTTTTCCCGAATCTTGCAAAGTGCTTGAAGAAGTAGCTATAAGTTGTGGCGCTCGGCAAGAACTTGTCGCCAATCATCATTTTAACCACCTGGCTGGCCCCCGCCATATCCCCCCATCTGCAGAAACCCTTCACCAGAGAATTATAAGTGGATATGGTGGGGCCAACTTCCAGAATCGAGAATCTCTCTAGCATTCCAAGAGCCTCTTTGAACCTCCCAGCTTCTCCTAATGCGTCGATTATTGAATTGTACACAATCGCATTCGGTTTAACTCCTTCTGTTTTCATTTCATTCAATAACTCCATTGCCATGTCAACACGGCCCGCTTGACACAAGCCTTCAACTAAGGTTCCGTATGTTACCACTGTTGGTTTTACTTTTTCGACTTTCATCTGCTTCCACAGACGCTCGGCATTTTTAAGTTTTCTTGATCTGAACCATCCATTTAGTAGTATGTTGTATATTTCAATAGATGGTGACCAGTTTGGATTTCTTGTCGCCTTGTACTTTTCACAATAGCGTGCGGCTACCCGAACGTTCCCTTCTTTGCATAAAGAGTCTAATAGGGTCTGGAGTAAATTATTTTCCGCGGCTGATAAATCTCGAAAGAGCTCAAGATTACACGCGTATACAAATGTTCGAATGGCTGCTGAAGTGAGACCTGTGCCCGCAAAGAAACATATGCAAAGCAAATGCAAGATTACGGACCAAAAACAGAACCAATATGACATACTGAATTTTAACAATGTCCCTACAAGACCTGCCAAAAAATATTGTTTTGCTAGTAATGCGATTGAAATCTAATATACAATTCCAGAAAGAGTACCTGCACGCGTATATCTCCTGACCATGATACGAAACGTGTCGAGATCGGGCCTCTTGTTCGGGTCTCCATTGATTTGACCGAGGATTAGGGTCCAAGCTGAGTCGAACCGTCGAGCTCTCGCTAAAGAATTAACCACGGCATTGAAGACCGCAATGGAGAATTGGTAATCGGGCCGATTACGGGCCCAATTGAAAAGCGTGAACAAGGGTTTTGGAGTGGAATTAAAATGGTGAAAAATCTCGAGCAAAATATTGGGGCTAGGATTTATAAGTGAAGCAGCTAAAGCCTCTTCGAGTTCCGAGCCGGGTCGCAGGGACGGGTTGGAAAGAATCTTAGAAATGTGAATGAATTCCGGTGAGGCGGAGGTAGGGCTTTGAGGGGGCAGCGTAGGTGGCTGCGGGGGGCTTGGTTTCAGAAGATGGGGAATTGGAATTGAGAAGGCTGGTGGAGTCGAGAGGGGCCTTAGACGATGGCCGACGACGGTGGCTAGAGGGAGAACGTGGCGGCGGACTTTCATTTAGTGTGGCGGTTGTGGTGAGTCCATAGAACTTTCCGCCTTCCGGTAGTGGTTGTAATTTTTTTTTCGGATAGACTTTTATAAAAAAATAAAATAACACATCTATCATTATAAAGAATAACTTCTTTACAAATTTAGAAACAATTTCCCGCCAAAATCATTAATTATATATTAAAAATAGCATAATTAAATTTTTTTACTAAATATCCATAAATATCTCAATACAACACCTTTTTAATTTTGGCCTAATTGCCGGTAAAATCACGATCTTACAACTTTTTGCCGTTTTAACCAAACTTTTGGGATTTAGCAAGAATAACCTAACATTGTCCCATGTTTGCAACCCGAACCCAAATTGAAACGGCCGTCTTACTTTTGCCAGCGTGTCTGTTAAGCTCTACCTACGTGGACTAACTTACTTCTTAGTGTTGTGACGTGGTAAAGGCAGTATAAAACCCTCATTTTCCCCCAAATTAAGAAAACCTAATTTCACTTTTCAGACTTAGACATTTTTTTTTCGTTCTCTCAAAACGTTGTGGTCCCATTATCGTCGAAGCTCACAATCTTGTTGTCGAAGCTCACAAATTGCGGTCCCATTGAAGCGACTATGACCAACAGGTATGTCAATCCGTCATTTTTTATTTGTTGTTGTCGAAATTCTGAATATGAAAATTGTCGTTCGATTCGAACTTAAGGATCTGGGAACATTTTCTTGTTTGTGAATTTTTAATTCAGTGTTAATTACATATTAGTAATGACCGTTTTGTTAAATATTACTGTAGATTTTGACCTAGGGTTTCGGAAGATTTAAAATATGTTTATGAATTTAGGGTTCTTCTTCAAATTAAGGTTTTATTTTGAAATTAGGGTTTCGAACAATTTCTAATTGCTTACATTTTTTTATTGTACATTTATTTTGAAATTAGGGTTTCGAACAATTTCGAAATGTTTACGGTTTTTTGTTATTGTAAATTCATTTCGACATTAGGGTTATGATAGAATCAGGTTATGACTAGATTACTGAGTCTGATGCTTTTTTCTATGTTTAATTAATTGCAGAGACAAATTTGCATTGGTTGTCAATTTTGGAGGTTATTTTTGTGAAATGTGGACCTATTGTGGAGTATCTAAGTGGTACTTTGAAGAGTATTTATGGGTTAGATGCGGGTAGGTTTGGCTATTTTGACCTACAAGAAAAAATTCAGAAGTTGGGAGTTAAGAAGTATGAAAAAAATGTGTATAGAATACCTGATGCTGGTGTTGGAGCTGATAGTTTGAAAGATGTAACTGATGACAAAGGGGTTATGGAGATTATTAGTTATGGTAAGAATAAGAGAACTGTAATTCAGATTTATGTGGTTGGTGGTGACATCATTGATGATGAAACAGATGATAATGCTGAGGATAGGGAAGAGGTGAATGGTTTGAGTCAGACATAATCTGATAGCCAACAAGATGAAGATGATGGAGAAGAGGTGAATGGTTTGAGTCAGACAAACTCTGATGGCCAACAAGATGAAGATCATAGGGAAGAGGTGAATGGTTTTAGTCAGGCTGGGGCATCAATTCAGAATGAGCCTGCAGACCAGTTGGATGATATTAATGATATTATAGACAATTTCACTTCTGTCGAACATGGTGAAGGTAATGCAGAAACTAATAGTGCATGTGCTAGGTTGGGGTCACAAGAGTCATTTGAGGATGAAGATTATTTTCCAAATAGGGTGAGTTCATCAGATGATGACATGTCTGATGATCTTATTTCTGATGATGAGGAATATGTTCAGGCAAGAAAGAACTTGAATGAGTCTAAGAAGAAAGTTCAAGATTGTGATGATGATGCAGACCATACACATCCATTAGCCACAGTTGGGATGGACTTTGAAGAAGATGAATTGTTACATAATGCACTAATCTCTGATAAGTCAGATAGTGACAGAGAAATGGATTTGGAAGGGAATTTTGTTAAAAGGAGGACAATGTTATTGTATGATCCCAAGTGTGATCATAATGCACTTGACTTTCAACTTGGCATGAGGTCTGAAAGCATTGAACAGTGCAAGAAAGTTGTGAGAAGGGTGGCAATTGTGCAAGGTAGAGATATTCAGAATATAAGGTGTATCAGAAGGCAATTGGAAGTTAGATGTCAAAATGGCTGCCCTTGAAGGCTTTATGCCAGTGTGATTGAAAAAGAAGGTAGTGTGGCTATAAAACAACTGCATAAAGAGCATGTCTGTCATAGGAATGTGCACACTAAATAATTAAATGCTCAGTGGATTGCTGAAGAGTTTGGTGAAAAATTCAGAATGAATCCAAACATGACAGTTGCAAAATTGGAAGAGGCAATTTTTGAAAAGTTTGCAGTTGTACCTATAAAGCGAAAGCTTTATAGAGCCAAGTGGAAAGCACTTGAAATGCTCAGATGTTCTGTCATAGAACATTACTCATTTCTGAGGAGTTATATGGCTGAGTTGATTAGGATCGATAGAGAGGGAATGTTTGAGTTCTTACTTTGGGAAAATACCACACTCAGAGGCTTTTATGTGGGTTTTAATGCTCTAAGAAAGGGATTCATCAATGGCTGCAGACCCATCCTTGGACTTGATGGATGCTTTTTGGAAACTTTCTTAGGAGGAGCCTTGTTATGTGCCACTGCCAAAGATGGTAACAATCAAATTTATCCAGTGGCTTGGGCTGTGGCTGAGGCTGAAAACGAAGAGTCTTGGAAGTGGTTTATCTCTATTTTGTTTACAGAACTGGGTATAAGGGATGGCTTAGGATATACTTTCATTTCAGACCAACAAAAGGTGACTATTGTGTGCAATTTTGTTAATTTTTGTTCTTAATTTAAAAAAAATTAGCATGTTCTAAATTATTTTTTCTTTATGAGTTTGTTGAATGCTCTGAGGGACTTGTGTTAGTGTTATATACTGAAAGCTTGGCTTTGGATGATATTACACTTTTACCCTTTATGAATAAGAAACATGTTAGATTAAACAAGTTCTACGTTCTGTTGTTTTACATTAGATAGTGTGGGTCGTCATCGAACGAACCGAAGACCATGCTATCAATTACTCGCGAAACAAGAATAAGTGGTTCACAACCCAGATGGACATGAACACCCCATCGCAAACGGTTGTAGTGTCAACTGTACAGTTTGTCTTGACTGATTAGTTGTACTAGTACATTTATGTATTGAACAAGATCCCAGAGAGGAGCAGTTCGTTTTATACTGATCGTCGTAAACGAACTAGGCCTCAGTTAGTTACTGCGTACTCTTAACCCGTAAGATATTAAACAAACATATATGTGTAGTATTTATTATTTTGATTCACATGGGTGATGCTTAGTGAACTGGGCCAATAGACCCGCTGTCTTGGTAATATTGCTACATGTAGGATGTGTTGTTAGGATATTTACGGTCACCATGTGCGTTAGTTTGATGATGTCCCCGGAGTGAGTTTATGAAGGATTATTATGCTAAACCGTGCAGGTGGATTAAATTCCGGCATAGTAATAATGTGATGAACAAGCGCTAGCTTCGGTAAAATAATAATAAATTAATTAATTCTTGATTGTCAGTAATCGAATTAATTAATGGACATTATATCTTAAACATGAGGAGATAAATCGAGTAATTATTATTGGAGTCTTAATTATAAATTGGGCTAGGAAAATGGAGTGCAATAATATTATGTTGGTGGTCCATTTAATATTATTTAATTAATTAAAATAAGTGGCTTGGTCCACAAGTATTTTAGTTAATTAAGGAGCCCTAATCCTAATCTCCTAAGGATCCTACTGTATCTCTATATATACATCATTAAGCTCATGGGAAGGGGAGAGAATTCCACATCTTGGAAATCACGCCCCACGCCTCTCTTCTCTCTCTCTCAGTTTTCGTTCGAGCTTTATCTTCTTCTTGTTGTTCCGCTGGTACAAGATTAAGAGGTGTTTGAGATATACAGTAGAAGATTTCTGGGTAAAGTGAGACGAAATATGTTTTGTCGCACAGAACTAACCGGAGGTCCGATCAATACGTGCAGCATACCTAGATGACCATCTCGACGAGAGCTTTCCAACGCCGCCGAGATTGCAGCCATCCGACCACCCACGCGCCCGCACGCGCCGCCGCAAGGTCCCAGGACTGCAACTTGTCTTCATCCGTTTTGCACTCGTTTGATTCGGTTTTCGATCCGTTCTTGTTCGTGCAATCCTAGGATGCGATTTGCAGTCAACAATTCATTGGTGTGCTGTGTACCGCCATCCAGAAGATCAGCCAGATCGCCATAAATTTTAAGTTGTAAGTTCTCTACGCAAACCTTTAGATCCGCTTCGCATAGGTTTACGTTTTGCTATTGAATTCGTGATTTGTGCATAACGAGATCTTCATTGATCTCAACAACTTGGTCCCAAATGCTGAGCACAGAAATTGTGCTCGACATGTTTACATGAACTGGAAGAAGGGATTCAAGGGCCAAACTTTGAAAAATTTGTTCTGGAGGATTGTTCTAAGCACTCACTTGGGAGACTACAACATTGCTTTGGAGGACTTGAAGGCAGAATGTAAAGCAGCTTATGAGGACTTTATCGACAGAGATCCTTCAAAGTTTTGTAAGGCATTTGTCTCTCATCTTCCTAGGTGTGATATGATTGAAAATAATGTTAGTGAGACTTTCAATGGGTTTATAGTTAAGGGAAGAGGATATCACATCATTGAGATGTTTGAATTTGTAAGGAGTGAACTAATGAATGGACAACATGGGAAATTCATAGAGTTGAGCGGATATCATGACAAGCTTTGTCCTAGAATTAGATCAAAGGTAGAACAGAATAAATATTTGTCAAGAGTCTGTGTCACAAAGCCTGCAGTTGGTGATGGTTTCAGGTTGCTCTACAAGATGATCAGATTGTGGGGATTTGAGGAATAATACTTGCACTTGTAGACAGTGGGATATAACAGGAATACCTTGTGTGCATGTTTGCTCAGCAATACACTTTCAGCATAAAGATCCAGCAGACTTTGTGTCTGAGTGTTTCTATACTGAGAGGTACTTGAGTATGTATAGCCTCTCATTGGAACCCATAAATGGAAAAAAGATGTGGCCAGCTGCACAAGGTTAACCAATCTTACCCCTTCCAATCAATAAGATGCCAGGAAGACCTAAGAAAAAAAAAAAGAAGGGCTCCTGAGGAAGAAGTCACAAGTGGAAGCAAGTTGGGAAGGTTTGGGTTGATTATGACATGTCAAAGGTATTTTCAAAAGGGACATAACAAGAAATCATGCAGCCTGCCTCAAGTTGAGAAAGCTGATAAGGTTTACATTTCAATTTATTCATAGTACTATGTTTTCTTATTTTTTTTTTCTTTACATTCTTTAATCATTATAATTTTCTATGTACAGAAACCAAAGGGAAGGCCCAGAAAGCATATTGCACCCCACATTGTGCACACTAGACAACCACCCCTAACTGATGTTCAACCACCCCAAGCTGAGGTTCAACCACCCAAAACTGAAGTTCAACCACCCCAAACTGAGGTTCAACCAAACATGGTGAACATGATAAGCCCAACAGTTGAGACAATGACATGCCCACCTTTTGAGAACATGACAAGCACACCAACCGGCTCTGTTTAG
>CACSLK010030875.1:9222440-9239244 GCA_902706635.1 Striga hermonthica | reverse complement strand
TGAGCTTGAATTGATTGGGTGCAACCAGTACAATGAACCACGACTCACAAATTAAAACTTGCAAGAAGAACGGGAGATTCAACGTCAGAAAAGAAAATTACGAACCTGAGTTGCAGCCCTTACGCGAGGATTTGGGTGGCGAACTCATTTGAGAAGACGAGCGTCGCGCGTCGCCGTCGAGTGACAGATTTCTGGGTGGAGTGTGTGCGGGAGCAAGAGGGATCGAGCGAGGCAATTTAGGATTTCAGTACTCTGAGAGCGGCGAATCGGGAAATCAGACCTCAGAGCGCGACGCTGGAGATTGAGCGGGTGATTGTGTGCGTCGCGGTGGACAGACAGAGAAGATGCTAGGTAGGGTTTTCTACTGTGAGACGAGAACGATTCTGTAATGAGTGTTAAATCAGATTAGGTATATGGGTCGATGGACATGAGTTAATAAATCAAATAAATCATTAAAATTGGGCCTGGCCTGCTTTAGTGATTTGAGATGGGCAGCCTGTTGCTGCATAATACATTATATATTGGGCCTTTTAAATTAGATGTATATTATCGATTTTCGGTTCGGTTCGGTTAACCGATAGGTTATAGCCGAACCGAACCGAAAATTGAAACATTGAGAAAATAGTAACTGAAAACCGAACCATAATTTCGGTTCCGGTTTCGGTCGATACCGAATTTTCGGTTTCGGTCGGTTAACCACAGTTTGTGCACCCCTAGTGTACATAAATGTATGGTTTTTTTAAAGGAATTCACTATTTCTGAAATATAATAAATTTGACTAGCATATCGGTTAATTATTGGATATTATAGTGCAGTTGTCATCTGCAAAAAAGATTCATGTGATTTCAACCACTGCTAGAGAAACAGGCCAAAGCAGTGGCTCAATCAGAGGGCAAAGCAGTGGGTCAACCACTGGTAGAGGAAGAGGACAGAGGACTGGGTCAACCACTGGTATAGAAAGAGGGCAGAGGGCTGGGGCAACCACTACTAGAGGAAGATGGCAGAGGAGTGGGTCAAGCACTGCTAGAGGAAGGGCCAAAGTAGTGGGTCAACTGAGAGAGGTAACAAAGCAGGTGATTTCATATGCACTCAAGAGAGTGAGACTGGAAATTAACATGTAGTATTGTTGAACTGTTGTTGTACCATTAAACTAAATTGCTTTGGGATCTGTTGGTTTTGTGTGTGGAGACTCAATAGTTTGAACTGATCTTGTGATGTGCTTTTGAGTTTTTGTTGGATCTGGAAGTGTTATGGGATATTTATGTGTGTTGTTATGTGTGAATGACTTAAATGAAGTGTGTTGTTATTTTGGAAATGAATGTGTTATGTTTTTTATGCTGAAATGAAGTGTTCTTTTAAGTTTCTGTGGGATCATGGTTTAGAATGTCTTCATGTGATATTGTGCTTGTCAATTGTGAATTGACAGGAATAAGAGTGTAACTAAAAGGATTCCAATAACAGGAATAAGATAGTTAACTAATAAGATACTTAGTATAATAATGTTTCATTGATGCAAAAGTTTTTTAACCAAACACAATCTAAACCATCAGTTCATTACATTATCAACCAAACACAATCTAAAAAACCTAATGGACATGACCATCACAAAATGAAAACCATCACAAAATCAGTTCACCTTCAGCTAATGGACATGACCATGACCATTTCTACCAAACACAGTCACAATAAGAACCAAAACAACAACAACAAACATATCATCACTACACAAATTTTCCTTTCAAGGTTTTTTACTTGAGTTAAGGTCTTCTCAAGAACCAAAATGACTTCAGCATTCTTGTGACCTTCAACCTCAAGCCCTTCACTTTGTTTTCAAGCTCCTTAAGCCAAGTTGAGCTTACTTCTTTCACACCCGACCTGTCATTGTGCTGTTTTTCCATGGCCACCTCGTCCCGTAACTTTTCTTCTAAAGCCACTTTTTGAGCCTTCAATTTGATGAAGCATTTCTTTTGGAACTCAGGCAATGAGGGATCAATCCAATCAAAGAAACCACAATCATCTGCCTCCTGCTTGTCAAAAAACCTTCATATAAAATAAATCATTTTGCTAAACAAAATTGCAGAACAAAATACAATAATAACTTACATTTCTAGATGGACACCTGTAGAACCTCCGACATGGATTGTCGTTAGTCATTGAGGTCAAAACAACGGCCTCTTCCAAATGGCGATACTGCTTCCGCACTGGGATATTGGATGAAGCGCTATGTGGCGAATTTTGGCTAGTACGAGACGAGTACGACATTTTCAGAGGATGAAGCTGCGAGATTAGGGCAAGAATTTGGGGAAGAACACGATCGACAATTGTCAGAGGATGAAGCTGTGAAATTAGAGCAAAATTTGGGGAAGAACACGATTGACAATTTTGGGGATGAAGCTGCAAATGAATAAGATCGAAAATTAGGGTTCAATGGATGTTGATACTTGTACGACTAAACTTTGGGGAAGAGGATGATCGATGACGATTTTGAAATTTGGGGATGGAGCTGTGAAATTTGGGGATGGAGCTGTGAAATTTGGGGAAGAGGACGATTTTGAAATTAGGGCATGGGTGGTGGTTTGATTTGGGGGAAAATGTGGGTTTTATACTGTCTTTACCACGTCACAACAATAAGAAGTAAGTTAGTCCACGTAGGTAGAGCTTAACGGACACGCTGGCAAAAATGAGACGACCGTTTCAATTTGGGTTCGGGTTGCAAACATGGGACAAGGTTAGGTTATTCTTACTAAATCCCAAAAGTTTGGTTAAAACGACAAAAAGTTGTAAGGTCGTGCTTTTACCGGCAATTAGGCCTTTATTTTTTTTGGAAAGAATCCCTATTTATATGGATTCTTTCAATTATTTTTGGTACTTAATTTCCAAAAAAATCAATAGCAATAATTTGGTAATTATTAGTAAATATTTAGTGCGAATAATTTATATGCATACGTATTTTTTATTTTAGTTAGTGTGAAATCAATAATTGATCTAAATCTATTGATTAAAATTTTCAAAATTTTTCAATCAATTATTTTATTTCTACCTAATTTATTTTTATTGATATGCTACCATAAGATTTGAAGAAACATTGGTTAATAAAATTAAAAATTTATAATTTAAATCTAGAAAATTAGTTGATAAATTTGAACGATAAGATAACCGACAACAACTCTAGAAAATTACGATATTATACATATAATATATTCATATATCAAATATATAAGGGAATTTCGTGTGTAGTCCAAATTTGAGTTCCAAATTCATAAGTCAAATAAGTAATTATTCATAACGTACGAGTCAACATTAACTTTGACGACGTAAATGAAATAGTCATTTATTCATAGTTTAATAAATTACTCAACCACTTCAATTTTTTGATTCGAATATTTTATATAAAAACAAAACCATCTAATTAGTGAAACAACATAAGATTTATAATTATACTTATTATTCACATATATTTTTAATAGACGAGAAAAATTTACAACTTACCTATAAATTCGATTTAAAAAAAAAAACGATTGTGTTTTTTATTCCAAACAATATCTCTTCCTAATATAAATGATTTTGTTCAAATTAAATTTCAAAATATGTAATCACATGCTTCTATCCATATCCTTAAATGAAGAATTTTGTGCCACAGACCTCTTGGAAATTACAAAATCATAATGAATTTTCATTTTTTTGGTTTCAATCTGCACGAAATTCAAAATGGTTTAAAACTTTCAAATCATGAAATTCACCTCTTTAATTTTTTTCCATAAGTTTCAAAATTTTACAATAATTAAGTCAAATTACAAATGCATTGTTTTTTTTTTTTGCCGAAACGGTAGGGGTATTATAAACGCACAACAATGCAAAAAGCAGCCCATGGCTGAAAGTACAACCAAAGACTAGAAATTGGAAGGACGAAACGAGATACCGCCTAGAGCCTCGCTAGCCACGCTAGAAAAAGAAAAACACACAAAACACAACCAAAAGACAACAACACACCAACTACTAACGCTCCCCACAGGAGAATATGAAACGATCCCCACGGGAGAATATGAAACGCCCCTCACAGGGGAATCAACACCGAGGCCAACGGCCCAAACCTAAAACACAATCCTACCACACAAGACAACAACAATAAAGAACAACTGAAAAAAACACACAAGAACAAGCCCTCCCTCTGCAGCAACTCCTAACCAGACTGACAGCCACAAAATCAAACCAGGAAAACCCACCGTTTGAGATAAACGACCCCTCCACTGCAATTAAGCCTAGTTGGATCGCGACTCACACCGCGAGGTCTCCCTGAAGCCAATTCTCCCCTGCACCAGAGATACCAAGCAGCACCCAGCACGGCCAAACGAGACCCCCTAACACCACTAGCGGGCTCCGATGAACTGTGAACACCCCGAATCCCAAACGCAGGGAACCGGGGAAAAGGGCATTGTCAGTACCGCAGCCTCATCCACCCGATCCCAAACACCAAAAGAACCTGAGCCACTCACAAACCCACTCCTCGAACACCAGAACACCGCCAGCCACAGTCGAAATAAAACTGAGACAGAAACGGCAAGAAGAAACTCACCCTCAATCGAGACCGGGAACAACCAATCTTCAACCAAAAGCTGTCCGCCTACACTCACCAATCTGCCGGCGAAAAAGAACAAAGCAGCCCGACGGCTCTAGCACCCCGCGGCAACCGGAAAGCTCGCCGACGCAGTCAAATTCGAGGAGAGGGATGGGACCCAAGACCTTAAGCCTGAGAAGATGGATCGCCAGGGCCGCACCCGACCCTAACACGGAGCACCGCGAATCAAGGACTCTCCTCAGCGACGAAGTTATGGCGAACCCTAACCCAATTCCGAAGAAATCGAATTAGGGTTAGTACCACAAGGACCTCTGACACCAGAGGCAAGCTTAGTCGCAGCACCTGGGAGGGCCGGTCGGCGAGGGGGGCTATCGGAGGTGCCGGCAGCTGAGAGAGAGGCGCAATTTACGAGAGAGCGATGGGAAGTTGGGGACGATTTTTTGGGAACGACGAGGGAGCGACGGGAATTCAGGAACGCTTTCAAATCTTCAAAAGAGTTTTTTTAGCTCTTGAACTTGAGACTTCGATTTATGATGTGTTACAAATGCATTGTTTCAAAAATCAAGAGGATAATTTTGAAATTAGACATATTTTTTTTTCTCCATTCAATATAAAACAAATCCCATTTTATTTGTAAATTGATAAATCTACATAAAGTGTGGAATTTTATGCTTAAAATTTTTTTTTTTCGCAATAACTAAATAATAATAATAATTTTGAATTCTTCTATACTCACATTTAATAAAATAATAATAATAATTTTCATAGTAACTAAATAATAATAATAATTTTGAAACTTATGTACTCAAATTCATTAAAATCATAATAATAATAATTTTGAAATTTTGTGCACAAATTACTCAAAAGAATAATAATTATAATTTTAAAATCTTCTATACTCAAATTTTCAGGTACGGTAGTGTCGTCATAATTTTCAGCATTATGTCAATATTTATTTTATATATACTAGGTAAATTTTCTTTCAAAAAATTTATAAAGTATTCATTAGGCTTATAATATTTTATCATGTCATGTTCAGATAACATATTTCATATAAATGTAAACTTTAATGTTTTTAGTGTTATAAAACTATAGAGAAAGAGAGACAATAGTGAAAATGTATTCTCTTAGGTATCATTTTCATTATAACTGAAGCTCCTATTTATAGGAAACTTCTGATGGCACAACCGTAATAATACAATTAGATCAGGAGCAAAATAGTCATTCACATATATTATTTTATAATAACATTAATGGTATGGACCATATATATTTATAACACTCCCCCTTGAATGACTATTTTCTAAACATATTTGAATCATTATTTAAACAAATCCCAATCTGCACACTTCAAGTATATCTTGTGGCCGTCAGGTACCATTGCTTCAGCATGTCAGGAAAACCCGGTGGGACAAAACCTGATCATCTTGAAATCATAACATTGCTTCCTCAGGAAAACCCGGTGGGACAAAACCTGAGCATTGTAGTATCAGAACATGGCTCCCTCTCAAATAGGTCATCTTAAATGGAGTATCCACGTGCTGCCTCGTTAAAAAATTGTCAAGAAAACCCAATGGGAAAAAACTTGATCGAAGGAAAAAAGAGTACAGCTACTCCAGTCTTTTCTCATCATCATGAGGAATCATATCAATTATCCAGTATTCCTCATTATACCATGAATATGCCTCGTTAAAACCTTATTAGGAAAAACCCAGTGGGACAAAATCCTAATGAAGGAAAAAGAGTACACTATTCATGTGAATACGCATGTTGCCTCATTAAAAAACTTGCTAGAAAAACCCAATGGGACAAAACCTTAGCCAAAGGAAAAAGAGTACAACGCGTATTCCATATATTCACCATAATAATTTTTCTATAATTTTCATGAATATCATATAGATTCATTCATATTTTCAGATACTGATGGTATTTATGATAATATGTCATATCATGCTTTTGTGCAACTTTCATTCTTAAACTCATTCTTATCATCAATCGATTTCAATGTTCTTACTGTCAATAGTTCCCAATATTCACATTTAAGTTGATTTCATTCTCATCAATATCATTATATAGCGCTATTCATTTGTTTGTGTCGACACTTATTCATTTCGTTTTTCTCCGTAATGTATTGAGATATCTCATTATCAATTAATTTCATCGATAGTATATATATGCCTCCTTTCATCACTTATTTGGGGAATTTCAATTTGCACAATACCAACGCTTACAGCGTATCTTTCCACCATCATATCATTTCATATATTTCACCACCATTAGTATCATTCAGTTTATGATTTGCACACTTTTAGTGTGATACATATATCATTTCCAAAATTTCAATAATTGATTCTCCCCCTCATCTTAACAGATCTCTGATCTGTATTTTCAGTATTGAGTTTCTTGAGGGGAGTTCATATAATCTCCATTTCGTTCTCGATTTCAACATATAATAGGAGGACTTTGAACTCATATCACTTGTAATGTGCACATTTTTCTTTCAAGAGTTCATCATATTAACTGAGTATATTACTAGCTTCATCACTTTCATATGACACTTATTTTCATTCTTTCATAATCATCTTGTGTCATTCTTTGATCATATCATCTGGTAACTTCAGGTTACGGATCACACACATATGGCTATCTACTGGATCCATAATATCTAGCAGCACACATGGAGGGGTAGTGGGCCCATATATATCGTACCCCTTTCATACTCAGTTTGATCAAAAATCGATTCACAAATATTTAGCCAGTAATAATTTCACCAATCGAGAACAAAATATCTCATAATCAGTTAATCATGCAAACCATCATCATTTATATCAGTAAACATCACAATAATTCATTGTGACCCATATCACATCATCTTTCGGAGGCAATAAATGCACTTCAAGTGTAGATTCTGACCCACAATATTTATCATTCCTCCTGTAACACAGACTCTCTGTCGTGTAGCATACGCATCATTTCTATAAATTATTAAGCAATCCATTCAATATTTCTGAATAAAAGTCCGAATTTACAAATGGATTTAGCACTCTCAAATATCCGTAAATATTATTCTTTTGTTCCAGTAAATATCATAAAAAGAATTTATCGGTCTCGAATAGAAATATTGAGGGTGCTAATGATTAATGATATTTCAAGCGATATTCGATGATTGATTGAAGCAAAAGTTCGATTGTCGGGAGAGTTTCCAAATTCATACAAATATTTGTCAGGTATGGGTAAGAGTACTTTTGCAAAGAAACGAAGAGCAAAACGATTAGGTGGATGCTTCAAATGTGCTCGATGGACTTGTGACACACGATGTAAATCAGTGGGGTTCGTGTCCAAAAATCGAGAAGATAAAATAGCATTTATAAAGGATGGATTGAGTAAGGAGTCTATGGATCAAATGATCCACTTGATTCTTGAGACACATCCTAGTAGGTATGTGCATCGTGAGCTTCTGTCTCTATGGATTCGTTTTAAAAATGAAGAGGAACGTTAGAGTCTCGAAAATATTGTTTCAAAAGATCAAGTTTGTAAAACTAGTATTTGTTAGTATGAAAAATCATGCTAATGAAGTTTAGTAGTTGCACTGTAAATTTTCAGAGAATCTTATAGCTGCCGACAGATAAGATTTATTTAAAACCCAACACTTTGTCTGTCAGTTGCAATTGTCAGAAGAAAACAGTAAAATTATTTATCGCTTTGTAAAACCTTTTATTTAAATAGAGAGTCATTCATCATAATCGTATGCCTTACAAACTTTTGAAAAATTAAGTTTATCAATAAATAGATGGATGTTTCAGAGCCTTCGCAAGATAATAAATTTCTTCAGCCGATCAAAACCATATGTGTTCTTGGTGGTTCTAGACTGATAAGTTTTTCTCAAAATGTTGATATTGTGAGTCAGTTAGTAAGGGATATGGGAAATCAAAAAATCACCTTACTGTATGGAGGGACTAGCATCACTTTCTTTGATAATCTTTTATTGGCTGAAAAATGTTTTGAGATAGAAGTGAAAAGTATCATACCTTTTCATAGAGCTTCAACAAGGGTCGTCAAGGATTCCATATGCGTGATGCTAACTCATTCTATATACGATTGTATGATGGATATGGCGAACAAGAGCGATGCATTTATCATTCTTCCAGGCGGTTATGGAATGCTAGTGACAATGTTCATCCTTGCATCTTGGGCAGAATTGAAACTTTATAACAAACCCATAGGTCTATTGAATTTTATCAACTTCTTTTCTGGTTTGCTTGGATTTTTAGACCAAGGAGTATATCAAACATTTATATCTCCTCCAACGAGAGAAGTATTCAAATCTGCAGATACGTCTGCTGAGCTTATTAAAAAGCTACAAGAATGCTTCACATTTTCAAGAGTCTGTGGAAACACAAGGGGTTAAGCGAAAAAGAGCTTTTGATCCTTTAGATCTCTCATTATGAACCCATATATCCTTTATAGGTGGCAGAGTTACGGAATTTATACTCTCGAGACGCACCCTTGTTTTATGAGTTCTATTATGTAATATTTGCGTATTTCGTATTTATCGAGTATGTACTGCCTTTTCTCCATATTTCCATCATATGAACTCTCTATACTTGTTTCTCATTAGTAATAATATCAATTTCACTTTTCCATAATATAAGCGTGTAGTACTTCATGACTACAATCATTTACCATATGTGCTTCTTCTGGAGCATTTTATTGTAATATCTGTAGGATCTCGAATCTCAATGTGATCTGGTATAGTCCCTTAGACTCATATAATATATTGAGAAATCATTTTGTGTGATCACCCATACCTAATAATTTTTGTACCACTTTTCTCATTTTGTTCAATCATCTAATGGTAGCTTCTGGTACCATTTCATCATTTTGTTTAATTATAACGTGGTAGCTTCCAATACCAATATACCAGATATCTTTTAATCATTAAGTAGTACTTATGGTACTACTTCATCGATATTCGTTTCTCCATCAATTTGGAGAATTTATAAATTATTCTTTCAGGATCATATTAGTCCATATAATGTCCGTTCACGACGAGGACTTTAATTAACTTTCACATGGCCAGATACAAAGTATCATTAATTTTACCATCAGCCACTTAATTCGTACTGCCTGTCGCCGACGGCAGAGCCTTACTGGCCGGCCCATGTATATATATAGCCATTCAAAATTTAGTGCACATGGCCTTCATCTGGCCATTCCATTCACCGGCTATTATTAATTAATACACTGGTCGATTCATTTAGTTGTTCAATATAATATGTTGCTACTAGCTGCAATACTTGGCCATTTCACATAACTGTTCATAATATTTTAATCAACAATTGACCCGTCGGCTACCATTAAATATTACTTGCTGGCGGAAGCCGCACTGGTCGGTCCTCGTAGCCGAACATATTTATTTTCATATCACAAGGGTCAATCCATATATACTCGCATGTTCATGTACCAAATATTACAATAACCAATCCATAAATATGAACATGCTGTATATCAAATAATAACAAAATTCAGGTGTTCATAATAAAATATGTTATATTAATATTGGTCTTAAATCAAAGCTCTATTTAAATGAAATTATGAAATATTATGAAATTATAAAATGGTAATTGTGATAATGTATGCCTTTTGAAATTGAGAAAAATGATTTTTGTAGCTTTAATAAATTAATGGACATGTTGATATATTAAATGGGGACTTATCCATTTAACGTCTCTTTTTAGAAGAGTGCTTTTTCCCGTTTGGGGATTTAGGGTTCCATTATAGTGGATGCCTTTTTTCGCTGATTTTCTTTCCAAATTACTATCAGATTGTGATTTTGGAGCTCCCCAATTTCGGCGAAACGAGGAGATTCAAGTACGTCGAAGGAGATGAATCGGAGGAAGGCAATCGATGTTGAACAAGAGCTATCGGGAAAATTGGCAAGCTTCGTATTGTCAGAGGAAGAAAGAAACGCAGTCAAATTATTAGATGAGGATGTTACTACAGGAGTGGAGGAATGTAGGAAAAGTCTATTCTGTCGAGTCTATGGGGAAAAGCAGGTTAACTTCTCGGGTATGAAAACGACGATGAACAATATCTAGCCAATACGAGACAATTTTTCTGTGAGAGAACTGGGATTCAATTGCTTTCAGTTTATCTTCCAATCAGTGGAAGAAAAAGAGAGGGTGCAGAATGGGAAGCTCTGGACTTTTGATAACCAATATATGATCTTGAAGGAGTGGGAGGAAGATATTATTCAAAAAGTGGAGAAGCTTAACTCGGTGGTCCTATGGGTCCAAATATGGAATGCGCCGATTCACTGGATGTCCACGGAGGTTGGAATTAAGATAGGGGGTGTGTTTGATAAGGTATGGGACGTAGTGGTTCCAGATTCGGGGAGTGCTAAAGGTATGTTCATGAAAATTAAGGTTTCTGTTAACCTTGATAAACCATTACCAAGAGGATCGAAGGTTACTTTGAAAGGGGCATCATACTGGGTCGAATTTAAATATGAAAACCTGGTGGGATGTTGCTATTATTGCGGTCGAGTGGGCCATATGGAGATGATATGCAAAAAAAGGCAAGAGGACTTTGAAAACAAAAAACTATTGACTGGCCAATATGAGGAGTGGCTCAGAGCTAACTCTGGTAATAAACAAGGGAGTCCCAGGGAGGTGCACAGAGAGTCTAACTCGTATAAGAAAAATTTAGAGTTAAGAAGCATTCATGGAAGTCTAGAACAGAAAGGAAAAGGTGACACGGAAGAGAAGAGTGATAAGGAGGAATCATTGGCAGGGGAGAAGAAGCATAACCAATCCATGGATGGTGATTCCCAGATGGATCCAGAAAAGGTGGAGAGTAATGAAGCACAGGAAGGAGATGTGAATATGGAGGATTGGGTGGGGTCCAAGGGGGTCAAGGAGAGTAGCGTGGAGGTTGAAAGAAACACCAGCTCAGAAATCAGAGAAGTGCAGGTGGGGGAGATACCTAAGGGGCAAGTTCTGGTTATAACTGAAATTGAGACAGATAAGCAGAGAGAACAGGGGGAGGAAGCAATTGCACAATCAATTCATAACTTGAAGAATATGCAGAAGGCAAGATGGGCAAAGATACGAAAGCAGAGAGGGAAGGGGGATCAGAGTGAGGTGCACAAAGTGGAGTTGAGAGATAAAAGGAAGATCAGTCATCAAGATGACCAGGAGGTTGATAGCATTGTGCAGTCCAAGAAACTGAAATCAGGAATGTTCGTTGCTAAGGAGCAGATATTCATAGAGGGGGTGGGCGCCAACCCTGATTGGGCCCCAAGTGATAAATGAAAGTTATGAGGTGGAATTGTAGAGGCTTGAGGGGAGCCTTTACAATTTCCCAGCTTAAGGAAGCTATTAAGCTCCACCTCCCAGATCTAATCTTTTTGTGTGAGACTAAGAAGAAAAAAAAGTTTTTATCTACTGTAGTTAGGAATATTAAAGTTTTGCAAGGTTGGCAGTGTCAGGATCCTATTAATAGAAAAGGGGGTTTTTTTGTTGGTTGGAATCATAATATTACTGTTCATGATTGTATTTGGCTTCCTTTTGGGGTAGAGGTTAACTGTAGTTGGGAAGGTCAGGGGGAGAGTGTTTGGGTTGTTTTTATTCATGCTAGCAATGATGCTAATTGTAGAGCTCAGCAATGGGAGTATTTGGTTCATGCTAAACAGAAATGGGGTAGATTGTGGATGTTGGGTGGGGATTTCAATGATATTGGGGGTGTAGTAGATAAGAAGGGGGGAAGGTTGAGAAGTGATAGTAGCTTTCGGATTTTCAATGACTTTGTGAGAGATATGGGGATGGGGGCAGTTCATTTCTCTGGGCATCCGTTTACGTGGGCCAATAATAGAGAGGGGGAAGGTTTTGTGGAGGAGAGATTGGATAAATGGTTTGGGTCTGTTGAGTGGTTAGTTAAATATCCAGAAGCTGTTGTGAAGCACCTTACTAGAACCTCTTCTGATCATTGTGCTATTTTATGGGAGGCTTGGCAAGATAAAAAGAAGATGAAGAAGAAAAGATTTTACTTTGATCAGAGATGGGTTAAACTTCAAGGAGCAAAAGAAGTGGTAGACAAAGCATGGGGATTACCAGTGATGGGTACACCGTTGGTGAGAATTCAACGAAAAATAGCCAATTGCAGGATGGCACTTCTAAACTTGCAAAGAGGATGGATGTCCAACTCAGCTACAAAAATCAAACTGTGCCACTCGAAGTTGGAGGAGCTGGTGAAGAAAGGAGGAGATAAAGATTGGCATTGCTGGAAGGTCCTGAATTCTCAGCTGAAAAGGTCTTATATGGAGGAAGAAACCTATTGGAGGCAAAAATCTAGAATTAATTGGTTGAAGGAAGGAGACAAGAATTCGAGATTCTTTCATGCGTGTACAGTTCACAGAAGAAAGTTGAATGCTGTGGAAAAATTGAAGAATAGAATGAACAAGGAATGTAATTCTCAAGATGAGGTGCTGGAGGAAGTATTACATCATTATTCTCAGCTTTTTTCTTCTTCTAATCTGGCACCTGATGCTAGCGTTCTTGAAGGACTGCCTAAGTCTATCTCTATGGAACAGAACAAAGACCTCATTGCTCCAGTGACTATTGAGGAAGTGCAGAGAGCTCTCTTTCAAATGAATCCAAACAAAGCACCGGGAATTGACGGTATGACACCCCTTTTTTTTCAATTTGCGTGGGACAGAATTCAAAAGTGCATATTTGAAGCTGTGTCTGATTTTTTCTGCTGCTCCCGTATTCCCAAGAGTGTGAATCATACACTCATTACTCTGATTCCTAAGGTTAAAAATCCCAGCAAAATCATCCATTATAGGCCGATAAGCTTGTGCAATGTGGTGTATAAGTTAATTTCTAAAATCTTGGCTTTGAGACTCAAAGAAGTTATTTATAAATGCATTAGCCCTAGCCAAGCTGCATTTGTACCTGGGCGGCAGATTCTTGATAATGTGGTGGTGGCTTATGAGTGTCTGCACTTTCTTAAAAATCTGAGGAAAGGAAAAAAAGGCTTTGTGGCTATTAAATTAGATATGGCAAAAGCGTATGACCGGGTAGAATGGATATTCTTAGCTAATGTGTTGTATAAGATGGGCTTTCACTGCAAATTCATAAGATGGGTCTTCGAATGTATCAGCTCTGTCAATTTCTCTTTTAATTTGGGAGGGGAGACCTGTGGCTTTTTGAGACCGTCTAGAGGGCTGCGGCAGGGAGATCCGTTATCTCCATATCTTTTCATTTTATTATCTGAAACATTCTCGAATTTATTGAAACAAGCATCTTTGAGAAGTGAATTTCAGGGGATCAGAGTTTGTAGAAAGGGGCCTGTTGTTTCTCATCTGTTCTTCGCAGACGATGCACTATTATTCTCTGATACTTCTACACAGTCTGTGAAATGTGTTAATCAGATATTGAAGGATTACTGTCAAGCTTCAGGGCAAATGATTAATGTGGAGAAATCCTCTTGTTTCTTTAGCAAAAATGTTGAGCTGAGAGTAAAAGAAGAAGTGTGTGAAATATTTTAGGGTATGCAGCATACTCTCAGTACTAAATATCTTGGACTGCCTATGGTGATAGGAAGATCAAAAAAAGGCATTTTTCAGTTTGTGGAGGAATGTACCAAATCCAGAATGCAAGGATGGAAGGGCAAACTGCTAAGTGGGGCTGGAAAAGAGGTTCTTATCAAGTCAGTCATCAATTCTCTCCCAGTGTATGTGATGTCATGCTTTTCTATTCCTCAAGCTATCTGTGATGGTATTAATGCTCAGATTAGGAAGTTTTGGTGGGGTGACAAAGAAGGCAAAACCAGCCTAGCTTGGGTGAGATGGGAGAAAATGTGCAGAGACAAAAGTGAAGGGGGTCTAGGGTTCAGAGATCTTAAGGCATTTAATCAAGCTTTATTGGCTAAACAATTGTGGAGGGTCATCACAAACCCTAATCTTCTTATGAGCAAAATATTGAAAGCTAAATATTTCCCAAAAGGAGGTATTAGCAATGTTAAAATGAGGGGCAATGATTCCTGGGTTTGGAAAAGCTGGCTTAAAGCTAGAAAATCTTTATCTTTGGGGCTGAGAATGAAGGTGGGGGATGGGAGAAATATCAGAGTCTGGGAATCACCATGGATTCCCAATATTGCAGGCTTTAAGCCAGTTGGCGAAAAAGGAAGGGATAACAGAGTGGAATGGGTGAGTGACTTGATTGAAGCTGATTCTAGAAGGTGGAAAAGAGATCTGATTCTACAAATTTTCACTCATGTGGAGGCTAAGGAGATTCTAAGTATTCCCTTGAGGGCACCTGTAAGCAAAGACTTATTTACTTGGACATTGGATCCAAAAGAAATATTCTCAGTAAAGTCTTGTTATAGGGAGTTGTTGAAGCAGAAGATTCTGGAGAGGGATATCCCTATGGCCAGTAGTGAAGGGGAGACTTTGAAGAAGATATGGAAGAAGACTTGGGAGATTAAGGTTAAACCTAAGCTCAGAATGTTTATGTGGAGATGTGCTAATAACGCTCTTCCAGTTGCTGCTAGCTTGTATCAAAGGAACATCATCTCAGACCCTATTTGTCCTATGTGTGGGGATAATATTGAAACTATTATGCACTTGTTGTTTGAATGCCCTAGAGCTTTGTTAGTGTGGAGATTAGCCCCTGTTAAATGGGACCCTGTCAGGGTCAAATTGGATAATTTTAGAGGGTGGTGGTCGGATATATGTAATGCAAAAAAAGGGGATAGATGGGAAGAGAGTGGAATTATCTGTGTATATTCTGAGTTGGCTATGGAAAACTAGAAATTTGTGGGTTTTTGAAAAAAAGATGTTATCGGAGAGGGACACCATTAATAAGGCAATGGATGAATGGGAGGAGTTCCATGCAGTTAGGGTGGGAAAAAATGAAGTCCAGGGCATGGCATCATCAGGAAGTAACACAGTAGGGCAAAGAACTTTATTTGTCAGTGCTTGTGCTGTTCCAGGTGAAGGCAGTGGTGCTGGAATTTTGGCAATGGCAGGTGAACATGGAATTGTCTTGAAGAAATGGCAGTATTTCTTCCCCAATGGTTCTGATTTGGTTGAAGCCCTGCTGCAGGGAGTTCACACAGCACTTTGGGAAGCTTTCACAATGGATTGGCAGGAGGTTATAATCTTAATAGATGATGAAGATACTGTTTTGCGGTTGAACGCTGCGGACTCTTTTGAGGATTCTTGCAGGACAGCAGCTGAATCCATCTATTTTATGGGGAATCTTTTTTCAGTTTGTAACTTTGTTTTTGACAGGTCTGATGCTGTGAATGTTTGTGCTGGTTTGGCTTTAGATGCTGTGGTGTCTAGATGTAGCCGTGAATGGCTTGTTTGAGTAGGCTAGGTTTTATTCTTATGCCTAGTCTGGTAGTTGTGATCAGTGGATCACCGGATGTAGTTTTGAACTCTGTCTATCTCTTTTGAGTGCAATATATGATCTATCGTTTGATAAAAAAAAAAGATATATTAAATGTATATTGTCATGAATTTTAGTTAACCATTCCCTACAATTCTCGGGTAAGTGGCCCTTTCTTTCTTTACTTCATAAATTAATATGACAGATTCTAGGTGAGTGCATTTATAATTGACTCCCCATCAATGATCTCCACTAGCTTCTTCAAGAATTATGAAAATTCAACAACAGCCCCAAATTCCAACAACTAGACCAAAAATTGCGGCTGGAATCTCAACTTTAATTTCAACTTTCAAGCTCAAAATGTGAACTTGAAGAACAATGAATCAGATGAACATACAGATTCAAACTTGAAAATAAAAATAAGGAGACTTCACCGAGACGATGAAATTGTGGAGGCTCGACTTATTGAAGCTCCAACAATTTATTGGATTCAGGTAAAAATTTAAACAACACTATCACCACAGATTTAAATACACATATTATTGAAATCCACGTAACTGTCTGTAGGGAGTAAAATAAATCGTACCTTATTTTATTTCTTAGTTCATTAAAATCTTGTACAGAAATCAATCAGAGCCTCCAGCAAAGATCTTGGCAGCAGCCTCTGGATCGCCTGCATCCTTTTTTGAAAAGAGTTTCACATAAGATCCAAATCCAATTCTCTGCTATTGTTTTGTATTCTTTGTCTTTAGTTGAGGATTGTCATAAAATTAAAAATTATACATTAATGTTTTCAGTATACATACATACACACACACACACACATATATAT
>CACSLK010030875.1:9162569-9183897 GCA_902706635.1 Striga hermonthica | reverse complement strand
TTTTCGAAAAACAAAGCAAGACTCAGTTCAGAGGACCTCCTCGTGGGGATCCTAACGATCCTGAAGTTCGAGCAGCCCGAAAACAGTATGCTACCGATGTGAAATCCGGTTATCAAACCGTATATTCCGCAGGGGCAGCCGCCACATATGAAGAAATCAAAGGAAAAGGTATCTTACCAGATTCCAAGCCACTTCGGCTGCCCGAAGAAAAATTAGACAAGTCCCGGTATTGTGATTATCATAAATCGCCAGGGCATAATACTGACGAATGTTTAAGTCTGTTAGCTGCCCTGTTACGCTTGATAGGTCATCCGCAGCTTAGAAAGTTCTATCGCAATACCGATCCTCAGAAACGAGGCCCAGGGCGTCCAATGGAATCTTATGATGATGACGATGAAGAGGACCGAGGTGTTATGCCAAAACGCATCCGACAAGGAGACAAGGAAGTATTTATGTTCACCTCGGAAACATCCAATTCTGACTCTGCTGGAACTTCCCGAGGACGTAAGCGAGATCGATCTCCTATACCTATGCAAATCACCGTCCACCGTGTCACCACCAATAACTCCCGGAGTACATCATCCCGTCGGCAAATCAAAGCCTATGCCCGACAAGCGTACAACTCCGGCAAACAAGTTTACACTACCGATTTGAGAGACATCCTCAACAATCGGAACTGTCCCATAACCTTTAATATGGAGGATGCCAATCATTTCGCACACCCTCATTCCGACGCGCTTGTTATCACCGTCCCTATATGCGGAATCCCTGTACATCGTGTTATGGTGGATACTGGGGCCTATTCGAGCATTTTGATGTTAAAAGCTTTTGACAAAATGGGTCTCGATCCTGCCGACATTCGACCTTGCAATGACCAAATACAAGGATTCAACGGAAGTATTTCAAAGCCAATCGGTGAGATCACTTTACCCGTTAGATTTGGCACTTTGGAGAACGTCACTAAGCTCGTCATGGAAACTTTTAAAATTCTTGACATCAACAATGAGTATAATGCCATCATTGGTAGAACAGCGTTGTACAAACTTCGAGCTGCGGTTTTGATCTTTCACTACGCGCTAAAGTTCCCAACTACACGAGGAGAAAGGACACACTTCGGAGACCAAAGAGAAGCTCGAGAACTTGTCACATTTATACCATCCAGCGGAATCCATTCCATCACTTCGGGAAATGATGACCGTTCCTCACAACGCAACACCTCGGATAATGTAATGTCCGAGGAACAGAGCTACAACACCGTTGTTCCTCCTACCTCGGATTCTTTATCTGAAGACCGAGGTAGGCAGCCAGGAAAGGAGCCACTCCTCGAGGAAGACGAGTTGGACCCAAGGGCCCAATTCAAAGAAAAAAGCCGAAATGATCGAGCCGAACCTGGAGAAGAAGTGGAATTGATATACGTCGATGAACCGATCTTCCATAAATCGTTGCGTATTGGAAGTCACCTCCATGAGCCTCTCCGGTCAGAACTCATTTCGTTTCTCAAACAGAATTCAGATGTGTTTGCATGGAAACACGAAGACATGAAGGGCATCGACCCCGGTGTCGCCAGTCACAAGTTGAACCTCGATCAAACTGTCCGACCTATTGTGCATAAGCGAAGGAAATTAGGGCCGGATCGTCAGCAAGCACTGGAAAAAGAAGTTAAAAAACTCATCGACAACAAGTTTATTAAAGAGGCCAAGTACCCGACATGGGTCTCAAACCCCGTCCTCGTCAAAAAGAGTAATGGCCTGTGGAGACTGTGTATTGATTTTTCCGACTTGAACAAGGCATGCCCGAAAGACAGTTACCCTCTCCCACATATAGATTATATGGTTAATGCCACGTCGGGACACAAGTTGATGAGTTTTATGGATGCTTACTCCGGTTATAATCAAATCCCCATGGATCCTGAAGATTCCGAACACACCTCGTTTTATTCAGCACGAGGTTTGTACTGCTATACCATGATGTCGTTTGGTCTGAAAAACGCCGGAGCCACTTATCAGCGTCTTGTCAACAAGATGTTTGCCACGATGATTGGTCATACTATGGAAGTTTATGTTGACGACATGCTTGTCAAGTCGGTGCACGCTTCTGACCATATAACACACCTTCAAGGCATGTTTGATATCCTCCGATCTTATTCCATGGTTTTAAATCCCAAGAAGTGCACCTTCGGAGTTGAGTCTGGAAAATTTCTGGGCTATATGGTCAGCCAGCGCGGGATTGAGGCCAACCCTGCCAAAATAACAGCCATCCAAGATCTAACTCCCCCAACTTCGGTTAAAGGTGTCCAGGCCCTAACTGGTCGACTTGCTGCGCTCAACCGATTCATTTCCAAATCCACGGACCGTTGCAAACCTTTTTTCGAAGCAATCAAAAAAGGAAAGCGCTTCGAATGGACCGAAGAATGCCAAAAGGCTCTCGTCAGCATTAAGGAGACACTCGCCTCTCCACCGACGTTACAGAAGTCGAGACCCGAGGAAATGCTGTTCTTGTACCTCGGAGTCAGTGACTCTGCGATCAGCGTTGTTTAATACGTGAAGAAGGAACGCTACAATCGCCTGTTTATTACATCAGCAAAGCCCTACATGATGCCGAACTGCGCTACCCTCCTATGGAAAAGTTGGCATTTGCACTTGTAATTGCCGCTCGGAAATTGCGCCCTTATTTCCAAAAACATTCTATAACGGTTCGCACTTCGTATCCATTGCGACAAGTCCTACACCGACCTGACACCTCAGGACGCATGATAAAATGGGCCATCGAGCTCGGACAATTCGACATCCATTATCAACCGAGGACCGCGATCAAGGCACAAGCTTTATCCGACTTCATCGCCGAATTCACTCCTGCTATAACAGTTCATGATGACAATCAGCCGTGGGTTCTTTATATCGATGGATCCTCGACAGCCAACCGAGCAGGTGCAGGGATAGTCCTAGCAAACCCAGAAAATCGATTGTTCTGTCATTCGGTGAAATTTCTCTTTCCTGCGACGAATAATGAAGCTGAATATGAAGCTTTGCTATCCGGCCTAAATTTGGCTGAATCTATGAACGTGAAACAACTAAAAATCTTTTCAGACTCTCAGCTCCTCGTCAATCAAATTAATGGCTTGTACGAGGTTAAAGAACCTCGGTTAACCCCAGTTGTCAAAGTTTGTTGCCGAGGTAGAGCACATTCCACGGACCCTCAATGTTCAAGCAGACGCTCTATCTCGATTAGCCTCAAGTACCGGAATGGAAAGCATGGAGTACGTCCAAGTTGGACAGCAAGAACAACCGTCGACCGCACTTACTAAAGTCGCAACTATCGATCCGGTAACATCACAAAAGCCGCTGACTTGGATGGATCCTATTATCCACTATTTAGAAACTGGGGCCTTGCCCCCAGACCCAAAAGAAGCTCGTACACTTTGGATTCGAGCAACTCGATATACACTGGACAATGGAACTTTGTTCAAAAGAGGATACTCCGTCCCACTTTTGAAATGCGTGAGTGAATCTGACTCACGATATATCCTTGAAGAAATCCATGAAGGAATTTGCGGAAGTCACCCCGGTGCACAGGCCTTATCTTACAAAGTCTTGCGACAAGGTTATTATTGGCCGACCTTAAAAACCGATGCCGCTACATGGGTTCGTAAATGTCCTAAATGCCAAATATTCGCACCCAACGTCCACCAATCTCCCGAGGAGCTCAAATCAATCTATAGTCCATGGCCTTTCGCCAAATGAGGGATCGATCTCATAGGTCCCCTGCCAACCGGAAAAGGAGGCGTCTGATTTGCCATCGTGGCAGTTGATTATTTCACTAAATGGGCCGAGGTCGAACCGTTAGCCACGACAACCTAACAGAAAGTCGTTGACTTTGTATGGAAATCAATCATCTGCCGCTTCGGAGTACTGAATTCCATCATTACCGACAACGAAGACAATTTGAAGGCAAACGACTTGAGTCCCTGTGCGAAGAATATAACATCAAACACTTCTTCTCTTCACCTTACCACCCGCAATCCAACGGTCAAGTCGAAGCTGTGAACAAGCTCATAAAAAACGGCCTCAAAGTCCGACTTGACGCTGCCAAAAGAGCTTGGCCTGAAGAGTTGCCACACGTCCTATGGGCCTACCGAACCACTACCCGAACTTCCACCGGCGAGACATCGTTCTCCCTCACTTACGGTTCGGAAGCTGTAGTTGAGTAGTTCCAGTTGAACTCGGTGAACCCACTTACCGAATTCAATATTTCACCGAAGAGTCCAACTCGGAAAACCTGAAAGCTAATCTAGACCTGCTTGAAGAACATCACACCCGTGCCGAACTCAAAAATGCCGCTTACAAGCACAGAAGCGAGAGATACGTCAATTCTAAATGCAAGCCGCGTACATTCCGAGTTGGAGATCTGGTTCTCAAACGCGTGATGGGAGTCGACCCCGGTCCACTCAAACCGAGGTGGGAAGGACCCTTTCAAGTTGTTGAAGTCCTACCTCATAAGGCCTACCGAATCGCTCACCCTGATGGAACTCCGCATCAATATCCATGGAATGCTGTGTTCCTGAAGAAGTTCTATCAATAAATGGTCCAAAGTCGGATATCCGACTCTTCTTTTGAACGGACCTCCCTTTTGCTTCATTGACACTGAATGTACGAAGTGGCTCTTTTGATGTAAAAGTCTGCCGACTTTCGCTTTGAAACTCGGTTTTAAAAATATTTTGTACCGATGTAAGCATAGCGACACTCGGTCTTGCTGATACCCTGTAATCCATCCAAATCCTACGCATGGTTTGGTTGGGGATTGAAGCACGTCAAACGTCATTTCAACAAACATGATTTGACGGGTCCCGAAAACTACCGAATACAAAAGATAGAAATCGGTTGGGGCCATTCCATAATCGAACTCTGACAAAGTTCGGTGAACTCTATTTTGTTTCATGCACAGCCCAAAAATGTGTTAAGTCATGCGAATTCTCAGTAAGTTCACATAACCGACTTACACTCGTGGCTGAAAATTTTACAAAAGATCAAAGTGGAACTCGGAACTTATTTTTACAAAAATCCACAATTTGGTTAATGATATAACTAGATCCGAGTTGGGGCAATTCATTTTAAAATCCGCACCGAGTTCAGGACACTTGGTCAAAAAATCGCTGAAATTTGTACAGCCAACGTAAATCAAGACAGATGTTACTCAAACACATCATATTATATATATATCGTAAACAAGTCTGGAAAAACCCTTACATATTTCCTACTAAGGGAATCAGCTACCTGACATCCCCGACTACATATTCATATATTATGTCCTACTAACGATGCCAACATGCTGGCACCCCGATGTCTTATTGCAAAATAAATAGTGCAGTAATATATATAATATTTCCAAGCTTCAAGCCGCATCGGTCGTCTTTTCCACATTGCCGCCCGTACCACTACCTTCCCCGACTTCAATCCCTGAAGATAATCGCTCTAAGACCTGCGCTTCCTTTGTCTTAGCAGCAGTCTCGATGGCTCCGTCTGACACCGGAACAAACTCATCATGGGGATCCGGTACTTTATCTGATTCACCCTCAGCCCGCGTGACAACCTTGACGACTTCAACTTCCTTATCGGTCGATTTCGCCTTTTCCTCAATGTAAGCCTTAACCCTGCTCTGAATCTGCTCCGGGGTCATGTCATCAAAATGCTGTTCGACCTCCACATCGGCGAGAGTTGAGAGATACACATCGGCCAGCTCCTTCCTTTTCTCCTTCTCTCCCTCCAAAATCATATTAACGTAGGCACGTCGGAGGAGAGCAGCTCTGTCCTCGGAAAGCGGCGGCAAGTCAGGATTCGCATTCATCTCTTCAGATCGACGGAGCATCCAGACACAAAATTCTCGTTCATCCTCGTCAGCCTCCACGTGCATCCCCTTTATCTCGGTGTCGAAGCCATACTTTGCAAGTTTGCGGAATAAGAACAAACGAATATCATCAATGTCGTAATAACCTGCATCATAACGCTCGATGACCCATCGGAGATTCAAACAGGTGTTCATCTCGATTTCAAGGTCAGGCCCACCGACCTCATCGTCCTCGCCGGCATCAACAGCTTCAACTTCGGTGTCACCAACAGACTTCGGTTCAGTCACTGCAACCGTTTCTTTCCCAGCTTGGAAGCCGATCTCATACATGGTTTCCCCATAGGATGACTTCTCTTTTTCAAGCTTTGCCATCTCGGCCTGATGAGCGTCCCTCTGCCGACCTACAAGCTCGCGGACCTCGGTACATTCTTTACGAGTCGCCTCATGCCCGACCTTCTCATCTGATAACGCCTTCTCTGTTTCCTCAAACTTGGCTTCTAACGCCTTGGAATGTTGCTCGGCAAAGGCAAGACGCGCCTTAAGATCGGCCACCTCGGCCTCAAAAGCTTTTTTCTTCTCGGACAGTGCTGAGATTTCAGCCTGCGCCACTTCCAATTGAGCGACTTGTTCAGAAATTTTACCTTTCAAGTCGGCCTCCGCCTTAGCTGACTCCTCTTTCAACGATGCAATCATAGCATCCCGCGCAGCGATAGTGTCCTTCTTCCCGTCCAATTGAGCCGCAATTCGGCTATGATCATCCTCGGCCGCTACCAAACTCACTAAGGCTCGGCCCAAACACGCCTTAGCGTAACTTAACTTGTCAACGCTCGACAGAGAAGAGACGTCCACCTCGGACTTCGGGTCCCATACCATCAAGGGCACCCTTGCTGCACTTTTTGCATTCTCCGGCATATCGATTCTCGAGGACATGTGCGGAGACTTAACAGATTAGAACGTAGTGAACCACTCCTCCACAACACCTTCGGGCACCATCACTTTGGCAGCCCTCTCTTCATCAATCGATAGGAATGATTTCTCAAATAGGGGCGCCTCATCAATCCTCCTTTCACCAGATCTGCGACCGGAGTCGTGCTTCTTCTTTGACCTCTTCTCTGCTCCAGAAGAGGCCCCTACATCGGACATCTTCACCAATTTCCTCTTCCTCCTTCTCTCCAGTTGAGTGGACTCCACCGACCTCGAAGGAGATGGTAACTTCTCTGGTTCATCTTCACGTGCTCCGGAGTACGGCGGCTCAACTACAGCCACCTCGGTTCCCACCACATTGGGCTCAGGCTCCGCTTGATTGATTGCAGCCGCATTCACAACTGGCGGCACCTCGGTAGCTGTCACCTCTTTCAGAGACTTCGGGCTCTCCGGAACAGCAGCCGAGGTCACACTCGACCCCATCTCGATCGATTGTTTGCTAGCATTCTTCTGACCGACCGTCCTCTTCACCAAAGCACGAACTAAATCCCTCCTCATGACAACGTAAATCTCGACTTTTGCCAAACTTGGATTGCAAATCCTTGTTGGGGTACTTATGCCTGTACTCCTTAGCCTCCTTGACAGTATTATAGCCCAGGAATCCGAGGAGCGAATAGTATACTGCATTTAAGCGTAAAATAATCAGGGTTATCGACGACTATTTTACATATATAGAAGTGTTGATAAAACCGTCAGCTAATAAAAATCCCTTACCAGGGTCAAACTTTACAGTAGAGACTCCAGGGGACAAACCAGCAGCTTCAAGCTTTGAATCTACCACAAGCTTACGATAATCTCGTACCTCCTTATCTAAACCGGCGAGTGTAATTAATTTCCCACCGAACTCGGGACTCAACTTCGGCTCCTTCTGCTTGGTCTCTTTTTCTACAAAGGGCAAAAGTTCTGACCTGTTAGTACACAGAACAAAACGAAATCAGAAAGATACATCCGAATGGCAAAATGAAATAAACTCACTTGCTCCGGAATGAATTAACATCGGAATCATCATCCCATCAATCCGAGGTTCATGGAAAAACCTCTTGGATTGCCACTCTCTCCCGATCCATAACCACTCTTCCTGGAATCCATGGAGAGTTTCTGGGATATCGGTTATTATCTCACCGACTTTTAAGCCATGTTGTGGTTTCGCTCCGGCAAAGAAACAGCACGAAGATTCCGCAACATGACTCCTCGGACTCTTCTTAAACACAAAGATGCTCCTTATTTCCTCACACGATGGCAATCCCTCACCCTGCTCGTGCAGTAGCACCATCAAACCGATTATCTTCTTCCAACTATTGGGGGTAATCTGGCACAACGGTAACCCCCAACTCCGGAGGTATTCCGTGATCAAATTCGACAAAGGGAATCTTAATCCCGACCTCATACTTTCGACGAAAACTCCAACACAACCCGGAGGAGGACTGGTTATTCTTTCCCCCGGATACGGTGCAAAAATCTTCACCGAGGGTGGGATTCGAATCTGCTCTCGAAGCATTACTACATCGGCGTCGGTCAAAATGCTTGGCTCGCCTTCAAAATCGACCGCAGGATCAGGCCACGTCCTCACCGGTCTCCTCCAGTGAGGCACCTTGATATCGACCGCGTTCTCTTCGACCACCCGATCACCATCTTCATCATCGGGCTTAATATCCAAATGCCCCACCAACATCGGATCCCACCGATAATACCCAAAGGCCAATTCAACCAACTGCGAGTCATGATACACCTCCAAGGGAACCGACTCGGTACTCGAAGAACTCGCCACCGCCTTACCCTTTCCTTTCGACGCCATTGACGACACAACAAAAACAAATGCGTAATAAAAAAATGAGTACAAATCGACAGTGAAACTTACCAAAGAATCAACGAGCAAACGACGCACAAAGAATCGCACAAGGAGTAACTCTCAAATTTGAAAGGATTATACGACAAAAGAATCAGTAGGAAAAAGAACTCAAGAAAGAAAGCGAAGGTGAAGAAAGGTTTTTCAGAAATCCCAGTGCCCTATATATAGCCCTAATTTCGAACCGTTACTACTCTCAATCGATGGCACGTGTAATCGACACGACCCTTCTTTCTCAAACGGTGCAACCAAGTGGACATTATTTTATTAAAGTAGCCGTTATTATGTAAAGCCATAACGGCGCGACTCTTCACACTCTGCATTAACTACGCTCGACCGTTGCGTCTTTTCAAGTCTCCTTCATAACCGCCTGTGATTTGCCCGAATTTTACCAAGTGTTTCCACCTCGGAATCTAGTTTTCTTCACTCCGGAACAGACGACTCACTCCGGTAACCTCAGTCACATCGGAATACCGAAGACAAAGAACACCCAGCAACCAAATTCTTACCGATTCTAAGCCTCTAATTGTCTGGCAATACCGACGGCCATCACTTCGTATGCCCGGCGATATTGGCGGCCTCTCTGTTATCATCCAACTCGGTAAAGCGTAATTAAGGACCCAAAACAGCACCATAAGCAAATTTGACTCGGATACCGATGTAATTTAGAGTCATCCTGGTTCGCCCCGTTTCGCACAATAAACCGGTACAACCCCAGAAGACCGAAGTGATCCTTTCCCGCCGAGGTCAATCCAAACCGAGGTCAACATGAACCGAACTCGTCACCTCCTAAAGCAGGTGACAAGGCGCCTACACGCCCCTTGTCACAATCTACGAGATTTTTCATCATTCATATGGGGCCCACTGAGTCTGCCGCCCATCAAAAGTAGCTTTTCCTAAAAAATCGTACACGGATCCCAATGTATGTGTATAAAAGTTACTATAAATAGCTGGTTAGTGAGACCAGTACAGGATACCGGACCCAACATTTTCTAATAATGCAACACGCAACAGTCCACAGAGGCTTTTCACCTCAGTCCACCTCGGACCGGGGCCATTGTTGAGTCTTTTTCACATATTTTACGTCTAAACCACTCGCAATTATCACGTGAACTCCACATTAAATCGTTGTTAAGAATCATACAACAACAATCCTATACAGAACGAAAAACTCTAAATAATGTACAAAACAAACATAACAAATATCGGATGTTTACAAAATAAAAAAAAAAAACAAAAAAACATGCGAGTGAAAGAAGAATCACGATAATAAATATCGTATTTCGGGTTTGAAGAACAAGTTCCATCCTCTGAGCGAAGCATGTTGCACTATCGGCATCTGATTTCAGCTTTATCTAGGGTTCATGTTGATTTTTGTGAAGAATTTGGTATGAATTCCTTTGCCCTAATTTTGTTGTTTGATTTTGTTTTTCTGAGAAAGAGGAGTCCATTTTGTGTATATGTGTGACGGTTGGAATTTCAAATAAAAGATAAAGCATAACAAATTAAAAATAAATAACGACTAACGTTTGAAAAAAGTGGACTGTTAAGTCCTGACGAACTGGGATCGATTTGGCAACAAAAAATTAAAAAGGACCATAAATGTGATGCCTGGGACCAAATGTGGGAAACGTAAAAAGTTTTGGGACCAAATTTGTAATTTTCTCTGGATAACTCACAATTGGAGTTTCCCCTTAGTGAAATATTTCTCTCTAGAGTTTTCTTCTCCCTGTGAAATTTCGGTTTTAGGGTTTGCTTTTCCCGTCCTCTTCGCTTATTTCTCTATCCTAATTTCTTATTCTCCATTGCTTCTCGCTTATTCTTGTTTTTTAGGGGTTCAGTGCTCTTTTGGGTTCGGGTTTGTGTGTTTTGCTTCCGTTTTTAGATTAGTGTTTAGAGCTCTTCGGGCCGTTTCTCATCTTGTAGTTTGCCTCTTTGTGCTTAGGTTTGATCGGTGGTTGTGTGTAGGTTATAGGGTTGGGTAGCGTTTCTAAGTGTGGCTTGTTATTTAGGTTGGGTAGGTTTTTGTTAGTGTTATATACTGAAAGCTTGGCTTTGGATGATATTACACTTTTACCCCTTATGAATGAGAAACATGTTAGATTAAACAAGTTCTACGTTCTGTTGTTTTGCATTAAATAGTGTGGGTCGTCATCGGACGAACCGAAGATCATACTATCAGTTACTCGTGAAACAAGAATAAGTGGTTCACAACCCAGATGGACATGAACACCCCATCGCGAACGGTTGTAGTGTCAACTGTACAGTTTGTCTTGACTGATTAGTTGCACTAGTACATTTATTTATTGAACAGGATCCCAGAGAGGAGCAGTTTGTTTTATACTGATCGTCGTAAATAAACTAGGCCTCGGTTAATTATTGCATACTCTTAACCCGTAAGATATTAAACAGATATATATGTGTAGTATTTATTACTTTGATTCACATGGGTGAGGCTTAGTGAACTGGGCCAATAGGCCTGCTGTCTTGGGTAATATTGCTACATGTAGGATGTGCTGTTAGGATATTTACGGTCACCATGTGCGTTAGTTTGATGATGTCCCCGGAGTTAGTTAATGAAGGATTATTATGCTAAACCCTGCAGGTGGATTAAATTCTGGCATAGTAATAATGTGATAAACGAGCGCTAGATTCGGTGAAAATAATAATAAATTAATTAATTCTTGATTGTCAGTAATCGAATTAATTAATGGGCATTATATCTTAAACATGGGGAGATAAATCGAGTAATTATTATTGGAGTCTCAATTGTAAATTGGGCTAGGAAAAGAGAGTGCAATAATATTATGTTGGTGGCCCATTTAATATTATTTAATTAATTAAAATAAGTGGCTTGGTCCACAAGTATTTTAATTAATTAAGGAGTCCTAATCCTAATCTCATAAGGATCCCTACTGTAGCTCTATATATACATCATTAAGCTCATGAGAAGAGAAGAGAATTCCACATATTGGAAATCACACCTCACGCCTCTCTTCTCTCTCTCAGTTCTTGTTCGAGCTTTATCTTCTTCTTGTTGTTCCACTAGTACAAGATTAAGAGGTGTTTGAGATATACAGTAGAAGACCTTTGGGTAAAGTGAGGCAAAATATATTTGGTCGTACAGAACTAACTGGAGGTCCGATAAAGACGTGCAGCATACCCAGACAACCGTCTCGACGATAGCTTTCCAACGCCGCCGAGATCGCTGCCGTACGACGCCGCACGCGCCCTCGCGCGCCGCCGGAGTGTCCCAAGACTGCAACTTGTCTTTTTCCGTTTTTGCACCCATTTGATCCGGTTTTCGATCCGATCTTGTTCGTGCAACCCTAGGACGCAATTTGCAGTCTACTTTTCATTGGTGTGCTGTATACGGCCATCTAGAAGATCAATCAGATCGCCATAAATTTTAAGCCGTAAGTTCTCTACGCAAACCTTTAGATCCGCTGCGCATAGGTTTACGTTTTGCTATTGAATTCGTGATTTGTGCATAACGAGATCTTCATTGATCCCAATAGTTTTGGTCTTAGGGGTCCGATTATGGCAGAGGACCTTGTCGACAAGCTTATCAAGTTTGTTCTTTCAGATAAGGAGGTGAAGGGGATCGAATTAAAAGACCTGGATATTGCCCCAACCCTTAATGAGTGTAGAACAAGCCTCATCGGCAAGGTCGATGGGGACAAGAAGATTAATACCAGTGGCTTTAAATCTACCCTGGGATTTATCTGGAATACTAGGTCTCCATTCTCTATTAGATGTATAGGTTTTAATCTTTTTCAGTTTGTGTTCAAATCTAAGGAGGATTTAGAGAAAATCCTCAATGATAAAATGTGATCCTTTGACGGCCAGTATATCCTGTTGAAAAAATAGGAACTTGGTCAAATTGAGTTCAGTGAGTTTGAAGAGAAGATTAATGTGTGGGTCCAGATCCACAATTTTCCTCTTCACCGGGTGGCTTATGAAATAGGATTGAAAATAGAGAAGCTAATGGGTGATGTCCTTGATGTTTTGGTCCCATATTCTGGGTACTGGGAGAGATAGATAGTGCGCATTTTGGTGGAAATGAAGGTATTTGAACCTATCATTAGAGGAGAAAACATCAAGCTTCGCTCTGAGAGCAAATGGGTAGACTTTAAATATGAACACCACCAAGCTTTTTGTTACTACTGTGGCAAAATTGGTCACATTGATAGACATTGCTCTAGAGAGGACATGGGGAGAGGGATGATTAACCATGGGCAGTATGGGGAGTGACTGAAAGCCTCATTCACCAAATTTTCTGACTCCATGAGCAATAATACCTCAGCTGGGGGTTAGTGCTAATGTGGGGGTGAGTAGTGGGGAGCTTAGAAATGGTAAAAAACAACCTGAGAACAGTGAAGCATGTAAGAGAGATAATATTCAAGGGCAGGATCAGAGTTCTAATCTCCCTAGAAGTGGGGAAATCAGTTTGAGTAGTTCTAAGATGTCTAATACTCCCTAGATTGTGGAGGAAATCAGTGATGTTGTGGGGGTTGAGAAAGAGCATGGAGATTTGGGGTTAGAACTTCCTAACCTCAATGAATCTCAACTAATGGACATAACTGTCCAACATGCTTCTATAAGGAATAGTATCTCCCATAGGAAGAAGAAGGCCTTTGTTAGAGAAGCTAGAGAGACCCCTGGGATGGGTGTGAAAGGTATTTCTAGGGGTGAAGGAGGGGCAGATGCCCTTTTCTTGCTAAAAGAATAGGTTCTAAGAGAGTCCTAGAGATAGAAGATGGCTCTGTCACTAGTGAACCTATTGATAACCCTGATAATAAAAAAAAGTTAAAGAAATCTGTGAATTCTCTTTCCGCATTAGTGGAGGAAACCAGCCATAACTGGTCCCAAAGTGATCAATGAAAGTTTCTGTGTGGAATTGCAGAGGTTTAGGAGGACCCTCTACAATTTCTCAAATCAAAGATGTTTTAAAACTCTCCCATAGGTTTTTGTTTGTTGGTCTTTTTGGCTCTCATGTTCGAGAGCTTCCCCTCTTATGAGAGTTTTTTTCTTCTCATCTGTTGGGAATTTCGTGTAAGTTTCTGTGTTTTGTGTGCTTGTTGGGGGTTGGTTGGCTCTAGACTACACTTCGTGTAGTTCTCTCAACTTGATTCAGTAGATTGTTTGGGTTTCTCAGTGAATTCACTTTCTTCAGTATGTAATTTTTGTTTTGTTCTATAAAATTTTTCGTTCAAAAAAAAAAAAAAGTGACTGACACCTTTCACACTTCTCGTATAAATCATATTTTTTATTTTTCGTTTTTATACTCGTAATGGGTATAATAGTAAAGTAAAAAAGACTAAATTGCAATTTTAAAAATATAAACGCATTTTTTCGCAGAAAACAAAATTTTCATCAGAAAAAAGAGAAAAATTCGAAAACCTAATTTAGGTTTGAGTTTACAATTCTACTTGAGAGTTTCTCCCCAATTTTTTGCGTTTCGCCGTTCGGTTGAAATCAGTTTTATGCTCAAACCACATTAGCACAATCCCAAATCCCAAATCTCAATTGTTTTTAAGGGAAATCGAGAGGTTATAAATACATATGTCAAGTACAAATTTATAATTTTGCCCCCAAAATTCTATTCAAATTCACTTTTGCCCCTTTAATTGCCCTCTCGCATGAAACGAGCCCCAACATTTTTCTTTCTCGATTCAACAAAACAAAAAATAGACTAAAAACAGTATATGGTATCTGAAAATAAAAGGAAAAAGGAAAAATAATGAATCAAATTAGGGCTTCAAATCAGAGCTAATATTTCGTTTTCACCCCCCTTTTTTCCCAATTTCGATCGAATTAGAAATCAGAACCATTCTCATGCACGATCTTCACTTCTCAAATGACGCCGCGTTCGCCACAATTCTGATCTCAGGTACGCAGTTCAATTCGCGAGTTTTAACCGTGTACAATTTCGCATGTCGTTTATGTGTGTTTCTGAGTTTTTCCATCATTGGTGTTATCGAACCCTTTTACTTCCGTGGATAGAGTTACTTTCCGGCATGTGCGGTAACGGGTTGATTTTTTTTTTTTTTTTTCTGATTAATCGCTTTTTTCCTGGGTGTGGACTTGTGTTGGCAGATCTGGATGGGACATGAGATCATAAAGGACCGTGTTGGAGTGATTGAATTGAGAAATTGTTCATGGAAAGTAGCAGAAAGAAGTCTGGTGGTGTTGAAATTCCCAAGAGAAACCGCTCGTTGGATCTTAAGGGAGACTGTGAATCTCAATTTTCTAAAGCAGGAGGGAATAAGAGGAAAATTTCCAGTGAATGTGACGTGGCAGACGTTACGAAGAAGAAGAGGAAGATCCCAAAGGAGGTTCCTTTGAGTTCTTTTGTATCTGATGCTAAGAAAAGTAGGAAAATGGATGATGGGAATGGATCGAAATCCAAGCTGGGTTCCAGAGAAAAACCAGATGCCGATAGTAAGATAGTGCACGGTGTCGCATTACCTTTGGGGGGTAGTGGAAATTCATTTCATATTCCTAAGCGGCCACGTGGTTTGGTAGGGCGGAAAAGGCCGGAAAGCGATAAAGGTTCTGAGTCACGGAGAGTTTCCATTTCCGTTGACTGTGTGAGATCACTTACAGAAGTGACTAAATTGGATAGTCAAAGTAGCTCTAATGATCAATCTGTTAGATCAGCTGCCCATTCGGCACATAACAATGGCACTTCAAATACTAGATTATCAGGGAAATTAGTTTCAAATACCAAGTGTAAGAAGAGGCCTGATTCTAAACCCAAAAACGAGTCCACTATTTCAAATGTGAAACTGAATCAAATAGTGGAAGGTGATGAAGTGAAGAGGAGAAGTGATTGGCGTATAGCGAAGAAAGGCAAGCGAGTTGTAAATAACGGAAATGTGTCTAGGAAGAAAAAGGACTTGGATGATGGCCGAGATCGAGTTGAGGCCTCAACTAGGGAACCCGTGCCCACATCATATGGTACAGTCTCGAATAGTCTCGCCACTAATGGCCTAGATGATGAGGATGATGAAGATGATGAGGAGAACCTTGAAGGGAATGCGGCTAGGATGCTATCATCTAGATTTGATCCTAGTTGTACTGGTTACTCGTCAAAGATGAAATTGTCAGCATCTCAAAGGGCTACTGAATTGAATGGGAACTCTGTCAGTCTAAAAGTGGAGGCTACTTCTGGTGGTGATAACTTGAGATCGCTTAGACCCAAAAGAGGAAATAATGGCATTGTTGTGTCGAAGAAACGCCGTCATTTCTATGAAGTCCTTGGCCAGGATGTGGATCCTCACTGGGTTTTGAAACAGAGGATCAAAATATTCTGTCCGCTGGACGACCGTTGGTACGGGGGAGTTGTGAAAAAGTACCGCTCGAAAGCAAACCTTCATCACATAAAGTATGATGATAGGGATGAAGAGTGGGTTAATCTAAAAGAGGAGAGATTTAAGCTCTTGCTTCTACGTAGTGAGGTTCCTGGAAAAGTAAATTCTCGAGACCAAGTTTCCAGGGACAAAAATTTACACACAGAGCAAATAGTATCACCGGCAGAGGATGAAAGCAGCATTGGAAACTCTCTTGATTCGGAGCCTATTGCATTGTGGCTGGCCAAACAATCTCTACGTGTCAAGTCTTTACCGAAATCTTCAAAAAGGCTGAAAACATCAGAAGGTGACTTTCCATTTGTCTCGTCATTGAAATCTGAGAAAACTAATGTCTTGAATGATGATGTGAAAGGTTCAGACATTACTGGAAATAGAACATTTTGTGAGTGTGCATCTGCAGATAATTCGCTCGGTTTTGGAGGCGTTGATAAATCCCTGCCGGAAGTTATCTCAAAAAGTGACAAACATTTGGTTTACGTGAGGAAGAAAAATCAGAAGAAATTCGCACGGAGTAATTCTGTGTTTAGTGCCAAAGCATGTAGTCCTACTCAAGAGCCTGCTGGTCCTCTTGCACCTGATGACTTTTGCTTGCCAACAAGTAAATTGGATAGGTTAAATAGTGGGCATGTAAGTGCCGACAAAGGACTTTGGGCATTTGGTGAGAAACGCCAACTGACATCATATAATACCTTGCTGGAGTTGAAAGAATTTAGATTCCAGATATGCCTCCCCTTATTTCCATGGCTGGAGTTTTCATGTAGAAGAGTGTTGTTTCGGCTGTTTTATGACATATTTTGGCTTCAACATGGAGTGATTGTGATTACCTCTCCTTCTGTTATCTTTGAGTTACTTCTTATTGATGATAACCTTGGCTTAAGACTTCTCCAATATGAAGGCTGCCTGAAACAGGCTTTAGCCATTGTTTTCAAAATTTTGAGTGTCTTTGGTCAGTATGATGAGCAGTGGAATGATGACGAAAAATTACCTGCCACATCAATTACATTCCGACTTTCCAGTGTTCATGATCAACAGAAGCAGCATGTTTTTTTTGCTTATTGTTTCTCCAAACTGAAGAGGTCAATGTGGCTTTACCTGGAATCGAAGATTCTGCAACAATGTCATTCCATTAAACATTTACGCCTTTCTGAGTGCACAGATGACAACTTAAAGGAACTTGACTATCGAATTCTTCAGCCTCTTCAATCTCGCATTGGTTTCAAGCTCTTGTCAAGTGAGGTATATACCTCTTATATTATCAGATAGTTCTTTGATAAATGCTCTTTAGGATTTTCCACTTCAATTGTTTCTAAGATAACAGTTTCACATTCTGTGAATGTCCTTAAATAATTGGCATGTCCCTGACCAAGTCATCAATTAGTATGGCAGTTAAAAAGTATTCTCCAGTTTCACATTTCAAATTTTAAATGAGCCTCCTACCCCCAAACTCAAAATCTTGTTTGATTTTAGCTTCTGTTATTTATATTTTTTGTGCTTTTTTTTCATCTCAGTGGTGGTTCAGTGGAATATTATCAGCTACAGAGTTTTTAGTTGGTCTTTCATCGACTTTGTGGAGCAACATTTTTCATTTACATAGTCATGTTGCAGCTTAAGGGTTGAAGCTTGGAACATCATTTAATTTTGTGGATTCTTTCATATTCCTTACCTTATTTCATTTATTAGTTGAAGCTTCGAACATCATTTGATTTTATGGATTCTTTCCTTTTCCTTACCTGATTTCATTTTATTATTTTTAATTTTTAATATCGACAATTGTTCTCTCTTCTTCTGCCTCAACTAGGATTTCAAGAAGAAACGTGAGGGGCAGTCAGAAGCCTGTAATGTGAGGATGAGTCCGTCACCTCCCAGCTTAACTGCAGAGCCCAGAAAAGTTCCTCAATCACCATTGCCCTTTCTCAATTTGCATCTCCATTCGCTTATGCAAAATAGTCTTACCCATGCACAAGTGTCAACTGAACAAAATCGTGACCAACCCATTGCAGAATGTGCTCCATTTAAGCTCAGCTCAAACAATTTTCAAAATACCCCTTCAGGAAATGAAATCAACCAATCTGATGCAGATGACTTTGTTCTAAACTCCAGCCATATGGGATTCAAAAGTTCGTCCAAACGTGGTAAAAGCAGCAAGATTTCCTTTCCTCTTGGAATCGGATCACCTGTCTGGTCCAGTGGTAAACCGAACTTCATGCCTGGACCCAAAAAGCCACGCACGCAGGTTCAATACACATTGCCTTTGGAGGGCTATGATACCAGCAGAAAGCAAGAAATGTCCAGCTCATGGTCTATACCTTTCAAGAGGATCAGGAAAGCTAGCATGAGGGCACCTGATGTTTCAGGGCATGAGAAAAATTTGGAATTGCTGTCGAGCTCTGTGAATGTTTTGGTCACCAATCAGGACAGAGGATGGAGAGAATGTGGTGCCAACGTTTCCTTGGAAGTTGCCAATGACAACGAATGGAGATTAGCAGTCAAGCTGTCTGGGGTTACAAGATTCTCGTACAAAGTCAAACATGTTCTGCAGCCTGGATCAGCCAACCGCTACACACATGCTATGATGTGGAGAGGGGGAAAAGATTGGGTGCTCGAATTTCCTGAACGAGGCCAGTGGATGCTTTTCAAAGAGATGTATGAGGAGTGTTATAATCAGAATATTCGTGCGGCCTCCGTGAAGAACATCCCCATCCCTGGGGTCCGCCTGGTTGACGAGTACGATGATTGTGGGCACCAGGCTTCATTTGTTCGGAATCCGGTAGTGTACTTTCGTCAGGTTCAGTCTGATGCCGAGCTGGCAATGGACCCCTCTCGTGTTCTATATGACATGGATAGCGATGATGAGCAGTGGTTGATAGAACAAAAAAAATGTGCTGACAAACATATATCTGAACAATTATCTGACAACTTCTTGGAAACGGCAATGGACATGTTTGAAAAAGTTGCATATTCCCAGCATCGTGAAGACCTCACTGATGCTGAAGTTGAGGAGCTAGTGGTTGGAGTGGGGTCCATTGAAGCCGGTAAACTCATATATCAACACTGGAGAAGGAAGAGGGAAAAAATGGGCATGCCTTTGATAAGACATTTCCAGGTACAATTTGTATGATTACCCACTTCTAGCTTATTATGAGCACACCTTGTGTAGGTTATATGAGTACATTGGAGTGGAAGTTTGAACAATCTTCATGTGTCCACTTTCTCGCTCTTTTGCAGACAAAGTATATTTAGCGCCTGACTAGTCTAGGCATATAGTTATCCCACGGTTCAATGTGTATGGATGTATATTTTTCACCGAACAAGGATATTATCTAGGACCTACTTCTGGGAACATCTCCATTTAAAAATCTATGACCTACTTGGAAACAACTCCATTGGATCCTTTCTTGTTAATCACTCAATATGTATTCCCGGATAAGCTTAAGGGTGGCTGAACTTGTGTTCTATAGTTGATTTGTATTAAAAAGACAATGGAAGTGATTTTTTGCGATTGTGGATAACTAAAGTTCTCTATTTTATAGCTTTCGACCTCCAGCCACGGTTGCGATTCCTGAACATAGGTTTGCTTAACGGATGATTATCGACCAATACATTAGCTTTGTATTGACAGCATGTTAATTGACCCCTTTCAGAACCTAAATATTACTTTTTAGTGCACTCACATATCAATTTTGAAGGGTATATTTTAGTTTTGCAGTATGCACCCAAAGATGTCATAACATTTTAGGTATACACACGTATATTGTGTCTCTATTTTGTTATTCCTGGATACCTTTGTGATTCAAGGTTTTCACCTTTGTATCCAGCCGCCTCCTTGGGAGAGGTATCAGCGACAGTTAAAGGAGTGGGAACAAAATGTTGCTCATGGCAATTGTATAGCCTCATTTGGTGGTGCGGATAAGGACAAACCACCAATGTTTGCTTTCTGCTCGAAACCACGCGGCTTGGATGTGCCTAACAGAGGCTCAAAACATCGGTCTCACAGGAAATTTACAAGTTCTGGAAACCACCATGCTTTCTTAGGGGATCGGGACAGTCTTGTTTATGGTATTTCTCGGTTATTCCATCGTCTTAATTACCACATGGTCCATTGTTTTTCTTTTTTCTTTTTTTTTTTCTTCTTTTTTTCTTCCTAACATTTTTAGTATTTAGTAAAGCTACCCCTGAGGTTTAGCTTAAGTACAAAATTCTCCCGTCATCTTTCAGAATTATAATTATCCTCTTCAAGTTCCACCAAATTACCCCTCACCATGGTGTGGTTTGTAGAAGGTGAAACATATGTCAAAGGAGTATATTTATTTATCTATTTATATATTGTATTTAGGACCTCAGGGGTATTTGTGTAATTGACCCTTACATTTACTGGTTCTTCTTTTATTCCTACACCCCTTACCTCTAAGGTCAACTCCACATTTGCAGGGAGAAGAACAAATGGGCATGCTTTTGGGGGCCGTGACGTTTTATACATGAACAGCATACATGAAGTTTCTGACATCCCACTCTACCCTTCAGCAAGGGTCTGGTCCCCACGAGACGAGCATTACTCATCGACTGCTGTTTGGAAAGTTAACCGCAAGATTTCCAAGAATAAGCACAAAAGGCTTATATCACATCTTTATTCTCACAGCCAGCAGGTGACGCCCCACAACCACATGACAATGGGGTACAAAAATGGAGTCCGGTCGTGGGACTTAAAGCAGCTCGACATTTCTAATCTCGATGAGTTTCATTTGCGCGATGCGTTAGGTGCTGTTCAATATACATGCAAAATGGCCAAGTTTAAGAGAGAGAAGGCACAACATTTGATTTGCAAAGCAGATATAGCTATCCACAAAGCTGTATCCTCTCTAATGAATGCAGAGGCTATGAAAGATTCTTTTGAAAACTTGAATTAGGGACCGATCGGTGGTGTTTGTCTGTGAATATTTTGAGTTAAATAGGTTGGCTCAATATAAGCTGTAAGGACTCGGGTACATTTAAAATAATGGCCTGTATCCTTGTCCGTATTATAGAGAGATTTCTGATGCGATAGCTTGGTGGCTATTAGGAGTCTGCCGCTTTGGAGTTTGGATTGCTTGTGTCCAGTCTTGATCTTAGTTTTTCTTAGAATAATTGGTTCATGTGGAATTTTGATTTTTTTTGTTGATGTATATGATTTTCTCCCCTTTTTTTTTTTGAGTATGATAGAGCAACTCAGCACATCTTTTTCATGTCTCATATAATGTTTGCGGGAGTACAGTTGGTTTTTAAATTTTTCAAACTTATCCTGAAC
>CACSLK010030875.1:9091665-9113712 GCA_902706635.1 Striga hermonthica | reverse complement strand
CAAGTGCCCGTCCATCAATTTGTGCTCGACCGATGCCCGCATATCACCACCCGATGCGCGCCCTTCGCGTATTAGCCCTCCACCTTCACTAGTCTTACCGGTGCTGGTTATCACTTCCGTATCATTAGAGCCCAGCGCGCCCAGTGACAAAGCTAACTCGCGAGTCACGACTGGGTCGACCCCTGTTTTTATTTTTGCTCGTTTTAACTCCGTTTTCACCCACTATATATCATAATGACCCTCCATTCCTAAGGAACAACCCCCAATATCGTTCGTTTCAAGTTTTCTCTCCAAAAACTCAATATTTTTAGGATAATTGTTTCTGCATTTCTTTTAAATTTCTCATGATTAGATTGTTGGACACAAAGACATTTGGATTGAAATCTTTCAAGTCTTAATCCAATTGTAAGTTTTTCAATTCTATTTTATTATTGTTGATTGGTTTTATGTTCTTAATTCCGATTAACATGAGATTGATTCCAAGCATGAGGTAATTCATTCACCTAGGGTTAGGGATTTTGATTCTTGTTTGAATTATGTGGAATGTGTTTTGTTCAATCTATGCGAGTTGTGTGAATTATAGGGTTAGTTGATTGATTACCATTCTAACCTAGTTAATTGACGTTTAGAACCGAGAGAGAGATGTCGGTTGATTTAGGCTCGTATAGAGTAGACTTGTTCGGAAACATATTGTCTATGTGTTGTTTGTTTGAATGAGTTTATCGTTTATGTATGTGCTCTTATTACAAAGAGTTATTTAGCATAGCCCTTTAGACGTGTAGGCTTGTTAAAATCTCGTAATTGAACAAATAATCGTTCAACATAGTTTGAAACTTGATGAGATTTGCCGACCCATAGAACTTCTTCCTTTTCACTAGAGATTTAATTGTTATTTCTTTAAATTGCTTTTCTAGTTCTAGCTTGTTTTAGTTAATTCACCAAATTAATTGTGATTAGAGTGTTTAGGACGTATTTACTTTTCGACTGTGATTAATACCAACGCTAGATTCCTAACCGTCTTCCTCGTGAGATCGACCCGGGGAATGAATCTTTTGATTCAGTACTTGGTAAAAATAAAAATAATTTGCTACAACAACACATGCATACGGACGGCAGGCCCGACAGCCAACTCAGCAGATCCGGGCAGCTACCAGGGCAGGTATCTTACCCCTATATATATGGGGGTAAGACTTTCTTTCTCAACACGATCAATACTCTTTTTACCATTGAGAATTGATTGAAAAAACACTGACTTAAGCTTTGGAGGCTCTTCACCAGAAAATCCCTCCGGTGAGAGAGTTCTTTGTAGGTGCACGATGTTCAACCAACAAGAAGGAAGGTGATTATTTAGATTCTAGCCGGTCAGGGAGTTTTGTGTTACCATTTGACGCCGTCTGTGGAACTTTTGATCGAAAGGTTGTGTGCTAGGGTTTGTAAGCTTGGTGGCTATGGCGGATGGAATTCCTAGAGTCAACTTGCAACCATCGTTCGATGTGACGACAACGAGGCCGTTTAGGAAAGGCATTCCTCCGGGTTTCTCTGGTCCTTCGTAAACACTGGTCACTCCTATGCCTACTCTTCAAGGTTTGGGGGTGTCACCGGTGGTTCCCGGAGGAGAGATAGGCTCTAGTCAGGCCAAGAAGCTCTTGCAACACTTGCGGAGGCGATGCCACTACCACCGCAACCAGATGTGGCTAGGGTGTAGCCCGCAGGACCTGCGGTGTAGGGAGCAGCACCACCGGGGGTGGAGGAGCAGCGTCCTGGTCAGAAAGTGGTAATGACTAGGCAAGAGATGTAGCAGATGTTGGCGGACGCGGCGGCGCAGGCTGTGCAGCAGGTTACAATCAGCCTCTCTCGAGCAGCTACCGCACCAACCATGGTGGCGGGTACCCAACACAACATGGAAGAGGACGTGTCCAGTTATGGAGGAGGAGAGGCCCCGCAGGATCGTGAGATGGAGAGGATTGTGGATCAGCTGCATAAGTTGCAGGCCAAGGGGGATGATCGAATGGAGAGAAGCTTGCGGGGGCACCCATTTTCGAGAGACATATTAGTTGCATCCTTGTCGGCTAATTTCAGGGACACAAGTTTGGTGTTTGACGGGACCTCTGACCCGTCGACGCATGTGAGAACGTTTAAAAATATTGATGTGTTACATGGATATACTAATCCTGTTAGTTGTACGATATTCTTATCAACCTTGAGGGGAGGCGCTCTCGACTGGTTCCAACAACTCCCTCCAGGGTCGATCACAGATTTCCAGGACTTTGCTGAGAAAATGACAAATCAATATTCGAGCGCGGTAGCTCAGGAGACGAAATACTTGGCCCTTATGGCGATGAGGCAGCGCGAGAAGGAGTCGCTGCACAGATATATAGCCCGATACAACCAGGCTTGTTTGGAGATCCCGACGGCGGTAAATGAGTTTAAAGCGGGAGGACTTATCAGGAGTTTACGAGCAGGGCCATGTCGGACTTTCCTGGCCAAAACCCTTGCTCGCACTTATGACAAGGTGTTGAAGAGGTGCATAAAGTATATTAATCTCGAGGAGACGGAGGCAGAGTTTGCGAAGCTAGAAGAATTGGCTCGACCAGAGCCAAGGAAGGAGAAGGAAAGTTTACTTAAGAGGAGATTTCCTATGAGAGGATTGCCCATGAGTGAAGGGCGAGGTAGGCAGGATCGAGGGCGTGAGGATATGTGGAAGGATCGGCCCGTTGCTGGAGGGAAGAGGTTCCATTGTTATACACCTTTGAACACGAAGGTGGCTGAAGTGCTGGTGGCCATGGAGACGAAAATAGATGGTAAGGATGTCACATGGCCCAGGTCGAGATTCGAGGGGCCAACCCAACCGAAGTCGAGGAGATATTGCCGGTTTCACAAGGATTATGGCCACACAATGGAGGATTTTCAACATCTTAAAGATGAGATCGAGCGCCTTATTCAAGCAGGGCATCTGAAGGAGTTCGTGTATCACGACAAGGTGAAGGGCGAGGAGAAAAGGAGGTGTCAGGAGGACTCTAAAGAAAAGAGTGATCGAGATGATGATGAGGAGGATGATGCCCGGGAGGAGCGGTCTGGTCGAAGGGATGGCGGAGGAAATAGGAGATTTGGAAGCAGAGACTGAGGGGGTCAGGAAGATGCAAGCTTTGTGAAAAGGGGACGATACACATGATTTCGGGAGGACCAACGACGGAGACTCGAACAACGCCAGGAGGGGACATGTTCGGGCGATGAAGAGGAAGAGAGAGAAAGTGGGTATACTGCTTGAGTGTCGGAAGTAAATTTTTGAGCATAAGATGCGGAAGGAGTGGTGCTGCAACATAATAATGCCCTAGTGATTAGACAGAAGTAGAGGGTTTTGATGTGAAGGGGGTTTTTATCGACACGGGGAGTTCGGTCGATGTTATGTACTATGACTGTTTTGTGCAGACGAGAGTTGAACGTAGAGATGATGCAAATGGCCACGGATTTATATGGTTTCAATGGAGGTGAAGTCATACCGATGGGAGAGATGAGTCTATCTGTTGCCTTAGGAAAAAGGGGCGACGAGGAAAGTTAGAATGGTGAGATTTTTGCTGGTCGGAGCGGAATCATCATACAACATTATCATGGGGAGGACTAGTGTGAATGCGTTCCAGGCGGTCGTGTTGACATACCACATGACGATCAAGTATCCAGTGGGAGAAAATTTTGGCAAGTTCGCGAGGGATCAGCTCACGTCAAGGAGCTGCTATCAGACCACAGTGAGTAACAACAAAAAATTGGCTAAGAGGCAGGCGAGAGTAGGAGATGAAATGCCAAGTCGACTTGGGGGTTCGAGATTGAAGAAGAAAAATACGATATTGGATAAAGGAGAGGAGAAAGCAGAGATGCAACCAGGAGGTGAGATCGAGGAGATCCAAATGGTGAGAGTTAAGGAGGAGAGGAAGTTTAGAATTAGGAAGGAGTTGGAGGAGCCCGTGAGGTTAAGATTGATTGGGCGGATAAGGAAGTTTGCAGATATCTTTGCTTATACTGCGGACGAGTTGACAGGTATTAGTGCAGTGGTGATCGAACATCGGCTGAATATTGACCACACTGTGAGGCTGGTAAAGCAAAAGAAGAGGCATCATGGCGCAGAGATGGATAAAGTGATCGAGCAGGAGGTGGAGAAATTGCTGAATGCGTGTCATGTTAAGGAGATCTAATTTTCAGAATGGTTATCTAATACGGTGATGGTTTCGAAGTCAGAGGGCAAGTGGAGGATGTGTATCGATTTTTGCAATTTGAACAAAGCGTGCCTGGAGGATTTGTACCCACTGCCAAGGATTGACAAGCTGGTCGACTCCACAGCGGGGTGTTAGCTGTTTAGCCTGATGGATAGGTCAAAGGGGAGGATAGGAGAAGGGTGAGTTTTATGACGAGCAGGAGGACTTATTGTTAAGTGGTGATGCCTTTTGGGCTGAAAATACAGGAGAACATACCAGAGGTTGGTCGATAAAATCTTTAAAGAGCAGCTAGGGAGGAATATGGAGGTGTACGTTGATGATAAGTTGGTGAAGAGCAAGGAAAAGGTTGATCATATTAATGACTTGAAAGAAACATTCTTGACATTATGGAGGTATGACATGAAGTTGAATCCCGCCAAGTACTCGTTTGGAGTGAAGTTAGGGAAGTTCTTGGGATATATAGCGATAAAGAGGGGAATCGAGGTGAACTCGGAGAAAGTGTGGGCGGTGATCGAGATGAAGCCCCCTCCGAAAGTGAAAGAAGTACAAATCCTGACAGGTCGAATAGCTGGATTGAGCCGCTTTATTTCGAAGGTGGCGGAGAAGAGTGGGCCATTATTCAAAACATTGAGGAATAGCTAGAAATTCCAATGGATGGAGGAGGCCCAAAGGTCGTTAAGGAGTTGCAAAAAGTACTGGCCAACTTGTCAATGTTGGCCAAGCCGGTGCATGGAGAGGATCTAGCATTATACGTATCCATCGGAGAAACAACGGTGAGCTCGTTACTGTTGCGGGAAGAAGAAGCAGCAAAATTCCCAATTTATTATGTGAGCAGAGTAATGCATGGTGCTGAACGGAGGTATTCGAAGATCGAGAAGTGTGCCTTGGCGGTGGTCGTCACTGTGAGGAATCTGTGGCCATATTTTTTGTCATAAGATGAAAGTCCAGACGAATATGCCCCTGGGAGAAACATTCGGTCGACCCTCTGTATCGGGTCGACTAGTCAAGTGGAAGGTCGAGTTGAATGAATACACGATAGCATATGAGCCGAGGAAGGAGTGGAAGAATGTGAGGGAGTCTGGAAAATGTTTGTGGATGGATCGGTATCGAAGACAGGAGGCAGTTTAGTTTCTCTAAAGGGAGATAACCTGGAGTTTTCGGTTAAAGTAGCGTATCAGATATCAAAAAATGAGGCAGAGTACGAGGCGATCATCAAAGGAGTCCAGTTGGCCTTGGCGGGAGGAGCTTGAAAGGTGCAAGTGCACTCGGGTTCACAATTGGTGGTCGACCAATTTTAGGAAGGTTTGGAGATCAAAGAGGAGAGGATGCTGAGGTATGTGGAGGAGATGAAAAGGTTGCAAGGAGAGTTTAATTCTTTCAAGATGATCCAAATACCTCGGTGTAACACTCGACTTTGATTTTAAAGAAATCTCGGGCTTTCCAAAAATCAAAAAAACATTTTGAATTCATTTTCTAAATCATGAGCATTATTCAAAACATTTACATCGATCAAGTCATGTCTTATCGCACGGGGATTCACTACCTGCTTCAAGAAATCACGTACTCATGAATACCCAAGACCACCAATTCAAAAATATAAGTTTTGAAATAGTTTCAACATGTCTAAACCAAAAGGGGGGTTCGCAAAGACCACATGTTTATTCAAAAGAAGAAGCATAATATAGCATAAACATTAGACCGACCCACTCGTCTTTTCCTCGTCATGCTCGACACATGTTTAACCTGCATCCGTGAAGAAACAGGTGAGGGTGAGTACAATTGGAAACCGTGGTGCTCACCACTATGACATAATCAACAATCATAATACAAATCTGGTATGGTCACAACATGGATACGAATCAATAACATATCCCATCTTCTATCAATATAAGTACTCATGTGCACATCTCTGTAAAACTACTGAGTGTCTTCGTATCGATCTTCTCTGTACAGGCCTTACATCGGCGCCCACTCAGTAAGAGTATATGTCGATCGTCTCCATCAGGTCTTACAACGACATACATATCGAAAGCCTTCGGCCACTGCCCCGGTCTTACATACGATATGGCCTCCGGACAGGACATAGGGAGACTGCCTATCATTAGGCACCATCGAAGGACATACAACTCAGATCGATGGGGACAACCGTACCGACGCTCATAATAGCTCACGTCGATGGGTTACAAGGTTCACATACAAACATTAATCATACCATTCCAATCATACATATACACATATGGCATAGAAAGTTTAGAATAACAAACCCACCTGGGTATCTAGGTAGAATATCACACAGAAATAGCAGGTAAGTTGGTCGAGGGCTCGACTCCTCAAACACCTACAATTAAGCGAGATAATACATTATCACTATTCAAATTTAACATAAAACCCACACTTAATCAATATTAAGGCTTAAGGGTTTTTAATCAGATTTTTTGTGGACTTGGAACACTCACATTTTTTAAATTAGGACACCGAATAACAAAATTGGAGTCTCGGGACTTAAAATAATTTTTTTCCAGATTTTTCTCATTTGAAAAATAATTTTTAAAAATGGGTTCAGCACAAAAATAAGGCTCCCGACACGCAAAATGACCTAAAATTTTCACTTGAGTCGCGCTGGGAAAAAGCCCACAGGCGCAGGCCATTACACACAACTAGGCCGCGGAAAAAAATGGGCCCTGCATGCCATTGCACCGCAGCCAAGGCCTGCTCCAGGCTGGGGGAAGCTCGGGCCAGAAATATCAAGGCGTGCTACCAACTCTTCTCGGGCTCGCGGGCCAAGGTGCGGCCCGCAACTGCATAGGAGAAATGGACCGCGCGGGCCAAACACGGCCAGCGTGTTTTCTACCTTACACGGCTGATCTGTAGCAGCTTGGTACTGGGCCTATGGCTAATGGGCCGAAACTAAAAGGCTTGCTCTTGATGTAATGCCCCGTTTGCTTATGAATAATTGGAAATATTATTAATGCATTATTAATATTATTATTAATATTATAATTATTATTTTTCTTGTTATTTGTTTAATTGCTATTACTTGCCTAATAGTTATTAATTGTCTATTATTAATAAATGATTATTGTGTATATTATGTATTGATGGGTCTACTCTAAGATATAGAGCGAACCGGTGTAAACGAGCTCATATCTGCCTAAATCACCTTCGAACCGTTGCTGGACTGCGAGAATACCAGCAAAAACTCAATGCCGAAGGTGTTTCCAGCGTAGAGCCTCCAACGATCAAGTCAGTTTGTGAGAGATGGGGAGAAGCTGCTCTGAGAGAGCAGTAGTAGGAGAGGAGAATATGAAATGAATGAAAGTTAGGGTTTTAGGGCTACCCCTTCTCCTTTATATAGGAGGGAAACTTACCTGAAATGCCTTAAATGCCCTAACTCGCTGGACCTAAAAGGTCCAAATTGTCCTGGTCGATTCATCTCCCCTCCATGCCGAGTCACTCCCCAGATTCCCTCGTATTCATAAAGGGACAAGATATTCTTAGGAATGCATCAAAGTATGAGAACTCGACAGTGTGTTTCACGCCTCGAGGTGTGAAGAACCAACGTCGAGCATCTGTAAGTCGACTCAAGTTCCATCCATTTGGTCTCGCCCTTGACAATTCTCGGGTGTCGACTACCATGGAGTCGACTGAACTAAGTCGACCTTGATGGGTCGACCTTCATGGGATTTGCCTTCTTGATCATGCATTTGGGACGAGTCGACTGTTGGGTTCGCTTGTACCGTACGGGTTATACGCAGCAGAAAAATGATGTTTCAAAAATAAGTATTTATCGTATAAATACTCAACCTATACGTACATGTAGCGAATGCACAGATCGTCATCATTTAAAAACATGTAATAATACAAATTTTGATTTGTTATAAGTAAATTAAAATTTATCTTTGTTCTTGAACTCCTTCAAATTGACGATGGATGAGGAAATCAATTCCCGGTTTGGTAACGTCCACTTCTTGATGTTACTCGCTTTAGGAATCCAAATGTTTTCCCTCTAATAGTGTCCAACTTTTTAAATCCAGTTCAAGAATAGTTTCGTCGCTAGTAAAAACTACTCGGTTTTCATTCAATAAGTATAGAATATATTTTTGAGGAGATTTTTACGAGAACTCTTTCTTGTTTTAAATTTTGAGGAACACTTCTTCTTTTCTCTCTTTTCAACTCTTGAAAAACTTAGCCAAAAACATAGCAAAATTGAACCTCAAATATGTCCATATTTATACTAAATATTTTAGTATAAAATAATAATATTAGGTAGAATATTTTCATAAAATATAAAAAGTCTTCAAGTATAGTTTCATAAAATATTAAGTCTTGAAGAAGACTATTACCCAACCAATATTCTATTAATAAAAATAAAATTAATTATGTGAAGTGGTTAACAACTCCAAACCACTATAATTAATTTATTATTATTATTATTTAATCTTTAATCATATTAAGGATAAATGATAAAATAATAATTCTTGAAAATATTTTTTCAAGACTTTATTATTTTAATCTTTTCTTCCATCTCCTCATTTACTAATCATATTATTATTTAGATTTGAAATTTAAAATCCAATTTTAAATTCCAACTATTAATTTTGTAATTCCATTAACTACTAAATTAATATCCAAAATTTAATTAATCAATCCAATTGATTAATTTAATATATTCCATAAATTGACATCTAATCAAATTAGATTTGTCAATTAATTCTAACTCTTAAGAATTACTATTTGAATTTTACCTTCATTCAAAAATTGGTGTGACCTTTTAGGTTTACAATTAATACTAGTAGTGGGCTTACAACTCTTTGTAATTTGAGTTAATCTTATTAACTCTTATTCATGAATTAACTCCTTAATTCAAGAACCCACATATCATGGGAACATCTAGCAAGTAGCATGAATCTAGTATTAAGTGAATAGCGAGTAAACCTATTTCGATTACAAGTCCATACATGTAAAATCCTTTCGACATCCAATTTCCCGATTAAATCTTGGTTATGATATTGTCGACCCAAATTGATTTAATAAGTATGATTCCATTTCAAGTTTAGTAATTCTTTTATGAATCTCTATTCATCCCGCCTTGGCCAAGGACTTTGAATTACTAACTATGAAACACATAGGAAATTCACTTATCTTCATAAGTGTCGAATCCTTTGTTTGCCACTGACAAACTTCCATACATATTAATATAATACCCAAAAAATCCCTTTATACGATTTTGCTAGCAATTAAAAGGATAAATCAAAGTAAAACATAATATGCACAAAGTTACTATCGTGCCTCAAGTCTAAGGATTAATCATGTACTATTGTAACATGAAAATTCTTATTCGACAGAAAAATTCTCATTAAGAATTTTCATACGGTCATGTTCAGTGAACTTGTTCTCTAACAAGCACCCACATATATGTATTTGCGTCCTACGCTAATGTTGATAGAATGCAACATTCTTGTCCAACAAGCATACATCATATGTGCAAGTCTTTTCCAGATTTATTCGATATCCCATCTCGAAACATCCAACGACTTGGAACTGTATTTAAGATCACAACTTTTAAGGTATGTTCCATGATCACCATATCTATGCGCAACCATACCTTATAGCTATGAGTGATCTAGGAACATTATCTTAAGTACAAATATAATATAAATGCTTACTCTTAAAATAAAGTAATGCCTTTTAATGAATATAATTCCAATAGATTGTATTTACAAGTAGAATACGTCCAATCCGATTGGAACGCCGGGTATCCTACTCTAACAATCTCCCACTTGCCCTAGTTCTAATCACTCATGTATCTTAGACCCATCTTCTCAAGATATCCTTCGAACACTTTCTGTGATAAAGGCTTAGTGTAGGGGTTTGCTATATTTTCTGCTAAGTCGACTAGCTCCATTACGACGTCGCCTCTACCAATGATTTCTCTAATCAAATGGTATCGTCTCATAATGTGTTTGGATCTTTGATGAGATCTTGGCTCCTTTGCTTGTGCAATAGCCCCATTATTATCACAATAAATCATTATTGGATCAACAACAGATGGTACTACACCCAACCCTTGGATGAAGTTCCTTATCCAAACAGATTCTTTTACAGCAATATATTCAGCCTCTGTTGTAGAGTCAGCAATCGTTTCTTGTTTGAAACTTTTCCAACTAACTCCTGCTCCATTTAGAGTGAATAAGTATCCAGACATGGATTTATAGTCGTCTTTATCGGACTGAAAACCAGAATCAGTAAAGCCTTCTAGTTTCAATTCTCCATTGTCGTATACCATAAAGATATCCTTAGTCCTTTGTAAGTACTTAAGAATCATCTTAACGGCTTTCCAGTGTTCTTCACCTGGATTAGACTGATATCTACTCGTTACACTAAGTGCATGAGCCACATCAGGTCTTGTACATAACATTACATACATAATGCTACCAATAGCTGATGCATAAGGTATATGACTCATCCGTTCTCTTTCTTCAGGTGTCTTTGGAGACATCATCTTAGAAAGTGAAACCCCATGACTCATTATCCACGTTTGGATTCTTCCATGCTAAATCTTTTTAGCATCTTATTTATGTACTTAGACTGGGATAGTCCGATCATCCTTTTAAATCTATCTCTATATACTTTTATCCCTAGGATAAAGGATGATGCTTAGCCCAAGTCTTTCATGGAAAACTGTTTTGACAACCATGTCCTTGTTGACTGCAACATCCCTGCATCATTCCCAATGAGTAGGATGTCATCAACATAGAGAACAACAAATGCAACTGCATTCCCACTAACCTTCTTATAAACACATGGTTCATCCGGATTCTTATGAAAATCAGACGTTTTGATCGTTTCATCAAACCAGATGTTCCAACTCCTCAAAGCTTGTTTAAGTCAATAAATGGACCTTTGAAGCTTACAAACCATTTGTTCGCTCCCACTGGATATAAAACCCCGTGGTTGTTTTATATAGATGTCTTCCTTAATGTTTCCATAAAGAAAAGCAGTTTTCACATCCATTTGTCATATCTCGTAGTCATAATACGCAGCTATGGCTAGCAATATCCAAATAGATTTAAGCATTGCTACTGGTGAAAAAGTTTCCTCATAATCAACTCCTTGTTTTTGAGTATAACCTTTAGAAACTAGTCTTGCTTTAAAAGTATTCACTTCTCCATCTATACCACGTTTCCTCTTGTAAACCTATTTACAACCTATGGGTAAAAAACCTTGTGGTGGATCAACCAAGGTCCATACCTTGTTTGAATACATGGAGTCTATTTCGGATTGCATAGCTTCTTGCCATTTATCTGAGTCAATGTCCGAAATTGCCTCGTCATAGCTTATTGGATCATTATCCAAAAGGAGTCCCTCTTCATTGTTCTCTAACAATAGGTAAAACCTCTCAGGCGCCCTAGAAACCCTTTCGGATCTCCGAAGAGGTTGTGTTTTTGTGGAATTTCTTGTGGTTCTTCATTAAGTTCTATGACTCCACTATTCTTTGAGAGAAACTCTTCCTCTAAGAATACAACATTCCTCGAAACAAACACCATTTGTTCAGAGGGGTCATAGAAATAGTATCTAATAGACTCTTTTGGATACCGCACAAATTTACATAAGATGGATCTCTTATCCAACTTACCTCCCACTAACTGTTTCACATAAGCAGTACAACCCCATACTTTCATATACTTGTACGAGGGTGTTTTGCCACACCATATCTCATAAGGTGTGCTGGGTACAGCTTTACTTGACACTCTGTTCAAAATATGTGCTACTGTTTCTAAGGCATAGCCCCAGAATGAAAGAGGTAAACTAGTGGAACTCATCATTGATCGAACCATATCCAAAATTGTTCGATTCCTCCTTTCTGAAACTCAATTGAGTTGTGGAGTTCCAGGAGGTGTCCACTGTGAAATAATCCCATTATCTCGTAAATAATCAATAAACTCATTGGTCAAATATTCACCTCCTCGATCCGATCGAAGAACTTTAATACTACGACCAATTTGTTTCTCCACTTCACTTCTGAATTCTTTGAACTTTTCAAATACTGCAGATTTGTACCTTAATAGGTATACATAACCATACCGTGAATAATCATCAGTAAAAGTTATGAAGTGGTAGTTCCCCTTGGCACTAACATTTAGTGGTCCACAAACATCTGTATGGATCAAATCTAACAGACCTTTAGCTCGCTCCACTTGTCCAACAAATGGTGATTTAGTCATTTTACCTTTAAGACATGATTCACATGTAGGTAACCTTTCCTTTCCCCTAAGGTTGAGTTTTGGTCCCAATTTATGAATCCTCTTTTCAGATATATGACCTAATCTAGCATGCCAAATTGTGAATGAACTATGATTATCTAATTTCATTATATTTTGTTGAATGGTTAGGATGGGACTTTGCGGTGCAATGGTATATAAACCATTTGTCAAATTTCCAGAATATATAAATGTTGTATCTTTGAAAATGGAACATCTTCCATTCTCAATTACGAACTTAAAACCTTCTTTATCTATCACTGGAATAGAAATTATGTTTCTTATAACATCCGGAACATACAAACAGTTTGTAAGACAAATTTTTACACCATTATTTAAAGCTAGACAAACAGTCCCAATTGCATTGGCAGCAACCCTTGCTCCATTGCCCATCCTTAGGATTGTTTCATCATTTTATATCTTTTTACTTCTTGCCATCATTTGCAAATCATTGCAAATATGTGAGCCATAGCCGATATCCAATACCCAAGAAGAATCGTTAACTGATAAGTTAACTTCAACAACATAAATACCTGAACTTTTCAGGCTTGTAAGATACTTTTTGCAGTTCCTCTTCCAATGCCCAGTTTTACCACAATGATAACATTTATTGGGTTTAGTTAATTTGTTTTTTTTCAAGGATACTTGTAATTGGATTTTTAGCAATTTTAGTAGACTGATCTACAAAAACAACAAAAGAAGCAGAAAATAATTAGACTATGGAATTCATATTCATTTAATATTAGGTCGTTAAATATTAAATGTCTCCCACTATTTTAATTAAAACTTTATTTTAATTATGAAAATCTAATTTTCATAGTGAGCTTGAAGTCCAATAAAAATATTCCATATCTAAATTTTATGAGTACGCATGAAACTTTTTTATCGGTAGTCAACTTTTGACAATTGTATCTCTATACAACCTTCAAGATGTTTTGTCTCACTTTTCCTTATATACCTCAATTTTATGACCGTATATATTACTCAATGTCAAATCAAACCCATCAAACATTCTTGATAACGGCCCACCAGAATGTCCCATGACTCATGGTCAACACAAAGAGGAATCTGTCTCACGAGTATCACTATACTTAGTAGGGATCACAGCTTTCGACACAAAACCACCCCACGACTCATTGTCAGTGATAAAGTATCGTAGCATCTCATGTCGTCTACTTTTGATGGAAGGCCTGGATTAATAAGTTCCTACTTGTTTTTATCCATTATTGATTTGATATAAAATTAATCTCATTAATTCTTTTGGGTTCCTTAGATCTCATCGATTACCATCTTTACGTGTGTTTATTTATCACATTATTCATCGCATGAATTTTGAGCATAAATAAACCTAATATACATCTAATGCATGCATACGGTGGGATGATCATGACCTTGCCTATACGCCCCATTCGAGCCAAAATGGGACTATGCCTATGTACGTGATAAAATAAATAAATAGAACTACTTCTATTACATTTCATTTTATCCACCCGTACAAGCACAGGCCTTCAAAATTTACAACTTGTAAAATTACCCACACAAGCGTGGGCCTTTTGCATCGAACGGTCTCTACCTTGATCTAATCTTTTAACGATACAAAATTTTAAAATTTTACAAATCATAACTCAAGAGACTCGCAGGTCTCGATAAATTACTTTCATTAAATCATATTGGAAAAACTCAATCATTCAATCATATTGAATAAAAGACAAATATTCAATCACATTGAATTAAAAGGCTCATGATCATCCCTAAATTAAACCATTCATCACATGAATAAAAACATAATAACAAAAAAAAAATTATTATGTCACACGACCCGTGTGATTGAATCATACGACTCGTGTGAGACCACACGATTCGTGTGATCCTGTCACACGACTCGTGTGAAAAAGCCGTAAGGAAAAATAAATTTTTCCTTGTCTCACACGACTCTTGTGGCTCAAGACACGGGTTGTGTGAGCCCACACGACTCGTGTGACTATGTCACACGACTCGTGTGAAAATCCCAAAAGAAAAATTGAATTTTTCTTTGCCTCACACGACTCGTGTGTCTCAAGGCACACGACCCGTGTGAGTCCACACAACTCGTGTGACTATGTCACACGACTCGTGTGAAATTCTCGAAGCAAAATTCAAAAATTTTGTTACGCCACATGACTCGTGTGACACCTCACACGACTCGTGTGGAAAAAATCAATTTTTTTTATTTTAATAATTAATATGTTTATCATATAAACATTTAATTATTTTGTTTATCTTACAAACATTAACAAATCAAAATATATTTGTAAAGACCATAACTGTGGCTCTGATACCACTGTTGGGTTCGCATGTACCCTACGGGTTATACGCAGTGAAAAAATTATGTTTCAAAAACAAGTATTTATCGTATAAATACTCAACCCATACGTACATGTCGCGAATGCACAGATCGTCATCATTTAAAAACCTGTAATAATACAAATTTTGATTTGTTATAAGTAAATTAAAATTTATCTTTGTTCTTGAACTCCTTCAAATTGACGATGGATGAGGAAATAAATTCCCGGTTTGGTAACATACACGTCTTGATGTTACTCGCTTTAGGAATCCAAATGTTTTCCCTCTAATAGTGTCAACCTTTTGAAATCCGGTTCCGGAATAGTTTCTTCGCTAGTAGAAGCTACTCGATTTTTATTCAATAAGTACAAAGTATATTTTTTAGGAGATTTTTACAAGAACTCTTTCTTGTTTTATATTTTGAAGAACACTTCTTCTTTTCCCTCTTTTCAACTCTTGAAAAAACTTAGCCAAAAACTTAGCAAAATTGAACATCAAATATGTCCATATTTATACTAAACATTTTAGTATAAAATAATAATATTAGGTAGAATATTTTCATAAAATATAAAAAGTCTTCAAGAATATTTTCATAAAATATTAAGTCTTGAAGAAGACTATTACCCACCCAATATTCTATCAATAAAAATAAAATTAATTTTGTGAAGTGGTTAACAACTCCAAACCACTATAATTAATTTATTCTTATTAATATTTAATCATTAATCATATTAAAGATAAATAATAAAATAATAATTCTTGAAAACATTTTTTCAAGACTTTATTATTTCAATCTTTTCTTCCATCTCCTCATTTAATAATCATATTATTATTTGAATTTGAAATTTAAAATCCAATTTTAAATTCCAACTATTAATTACTAAATTAATATCCAAAATATAATTAATCAATCCAATTAATTAATTTAATATATTTCATAAATTGACATCTAATCAAATTAGATTTGTCAATTAATTCTAACTCTTTTGAATTACTATTTGAATTTTACCTTCATTCAAAAATTGGTGTGACCTTTTAGGTTCACAATTAATACTAATAGTGGGCTTATAACTCTTTGTAATTTGAGTTAATCTTATTAACTCTTATTCATGAATTAACTCCTTAATTCAAGAACCCACATATCATGGGAACATCTAGCAAGTAGCATGAATCTAGTATTAAGTGAATAGCGAGTAAACCTATTTCGATTACAAGTCCATACATGTAAAATCCTTTCGACATCCAATTTCCCGATTAAATCTTGGGTATGATATTGTCGAAACCCAAATTGATTTAATAACTATGATTCCATTTCAAGTTTAGTAATTCGTTTACGAATCTCTATTCATCCTGCCTTGGCCAAGGACATTGAATTACTAACTATGAAACACATAGTAAATTCACTTATCTTCATAAGTGTAGAATCCTTTGGTGGCCACTCACAAACTTCCATACATATTAATATAATACCCAAAATATCCCTTTATACGATTGTGCTAGTAATCAAAAGGATAAATCAAAGTAAAACATAATATGCACAAAGTTACTATCGTGCCTCAAATATAAGGATTAATCATGTACTATTGTAACATGAAAATTCTTATCCGACAGAAAAATTCTCATTAAGAATTTTCATACGGTCATGTTCGGTGAACTTGTTCTCTAACAAGCATCCACATATATGTACTTGCGTCCTATGCTAATGTTGATGGAATGCAACAATCTTGTCCAACAAGCATACATCATATGTGCAAGTCTTTTCTAGATTTATTCGATATCCCATCTCGAAACATCCAACGACTTGGAACTGTATTTAAGATCACATCTTTTAAGGTATGTTCCATGATCACCATCTCTATGCACAACCATACCTTATAGCTAGAAGTGATCTAAGGACTTTATCTTAAGTGCAAATATAATATAAATGCTTACTCTTAACACAAAATAATGTCGTTCAATTAATATAATTCTAATAGATTGTATTTACAAGTAGAATACGTCCAATCCGATTGGAACGCCGGGTATCCTACTCTAACATCGACTTCATACAAAGTCGACTTGAACACATCGACTGAATTTATGTCGACGTGTGCGGTCATCTACTTTCTAGTCAAGTAGAGAGTTCTTTGGGCCGGTATATCATTATATGGCTAGATCATCTAGTCCCCTCCGCAAATTACTCTAATCAGTAGGGTGCTTAAGAGTAAATATAGTGATCCGATTATCACATCTCCTCGACTTGGGTTACACGATTCACCTTAGCCCTTGTCATACCTTATCACATAGGTCAAATGCTTTTCTACTCATGATTAACCTTAAGGATAAGTCTGACACTCTGACATTCCTTTTGAATTTTGAATTTTAAATACTCTTGAAGTGACGCGCGGTCACCTCAACTGCCGACTCTCCGTATTCCGCGCTCCATCCGGATTGTTGGTTTTCCTGTTGATATGACGAGCAACATCCATCTTCACCATATATAAATATACTTCAACTTCCTCTTTAAACATTTTTCACTTTCTCCAAATTTCCCAATCCACAAAATTTCTCTGCAACTTCCGGCGATCTGTACAATCTTGGTTCTACAGGCGATCTTTTCCAGCAACTTTCCAACCCAACATGAGCAACATGGGTAATGTTTATTGATTTATTTTCCAGTTCCTATCAATTTACTTTCTCTTTTTACTTTTCTGGGTTTTGGGTTCTCTGTACCTTTGCATGTTCTTCCTGTTCTTCAAACTTTTCTCTATAGATTTTGTGTCGAATCCTTTGTGCGCACGTCTTGTTTTGATTTGCTATTTTTGTTTTGCTGGTAGTCGATTCTTAGCGTATAGTTGTTTCACGATTTTTCATTATGTTGACTCTTATCGGCTCAACCGCTCTTTCTCTTTCCTTTCTGTCCTTGAGTTGACTTATGTCGTATGGTTAACATGCCTTCATTGAGTCATACGCATTGCTTCCTCATTATTTTATCCTTTGTCAGTCTCCGTGATTCGACGTTTACCTTGTTATGTCTTATTTCATGATGACTAATCTTCGACTTCGTTTCTTTTTCTTCTAGCTTTCCATTTTTACTCTTCCCCTGATACACTTGACGAACTAATCGATAGGGGCCTCAGCTAATCAAACTCAGTCGAGATAGTTGGCTGTAGGACGGCTAACGTTTCTCCTCACTCTTTCTCTTCTCATGCCTCTACTCCGAAGGTCGACTGGGCTGAGTATGACCAAGCATTGCTAGAGGGTTGCTTGATGGAGATCTCAGAAAGTCCTCCTCGAGGAGATTCTCCTCGCCTCGACCTATTGTCTCGAGGTATTGCCATCAGGTTGTTAGATATTCCTGTATATAAAACAAGTCCTGTACTTATACCAATAATTATGAAATGAATGAATGTTAGGGTTTTAGGGTTTAGGAATACCTATAAAAAGTCAACACTGAAGGTGTTTCCGGCGTAAAGCCTCCGACAATCAAGTCAGTATGTGAGAGAGATGGGGAGAAGCTGCTCTGAGAGAGCAGCAGCAGGAGAGGAGAGTATGAAATGAATGAAGGTTAGGGTTTTAGGGCTACCTCTTCTCCTTTATATAGGAGGGAAACTTACTTGAAATGCCTAAAGTGCCCTAAGTCGGTGGACCTAAAAGGTCCAAATTGCCCTGGTCGATTTGTCTCCCATCCATGCCGAGTCACTTCCCAGATTCCCTCTTATTCATAAAGGGACAAGAGATTCTTAGGAATGCATCAAAGTATGAGAAGTCGACAGTGCGTTTCACGCCTCGAGTCGTGAAGAACCAACGTCGAGCATCTGTAAGTTGACTCAAGTTCCATCCAGTTGGTCCCGCTCTTGCCAATTCCCGGGTGTCGACTACCACAGATTCGACTAAACTAAGTCAACCTTGATGGGTCGATCTCCATGGGATTTTCCTTCTCGATCATGCATTTGGGACGAGTCGACTTCATACAATGTTGAACTGAACACATCGACTGACTTTATTTCGACGTGTCGGCGCGGTCATCTACTTTCTAGTCGAGTAGAGAGTTCTTTGGGCTGGTATATCTTTATGTGGCTATCATCTAGTCCCCCCCTCCTCCCGCAAATTACTCTAAGCAGTCGGGTGCTTAAGAGTAAATTTACTGATTCATTGTTACATCTCCTCGACTTGTGTTACGCGATTCACCTTAGCCCTTGTCATACCTTATCACATAGGTCGAATGCTTTTCTACTCATGATTACCCTTAAGGATAAGTCCGATACTCTGACATGCCTTTTGAATTTTGAATTTCAATAACTCTTTAAGTGATGCGCGTCACCTCAACCGCCGACTCTTCGTATTATGCGCTCTATCCAGATCGTTGGTTTTCCTGTTGATCTGACGGCCAACATCCATCTTTACCATATATAAATATACTTCAACTTCCTCTTTAAACATTTTTCACTTTCTCCAAATTTCCCAATCATCAAGATTTCTCTGCAAGTTTTGGCGATCTGTACAATCTCGGTTCTACCGGCGATATTTTTAAGCAACTTTCCAAGCCAACATGAGTAACATGTGTTAGTGTTTATTGATTTATTTCCCAGTTCCTATCAATTTACTTTCTCTTTTTATTTTTCTAGGGTTTGGGTTTTTTTGTACCCTTGCATGTTCTTCGTGTTCTTCAAACTTTTCGTTGTAGATTTTGTGTTGAATCCTTTGTGCGCACGTCTCGTTTTGATTTGCTGTTTTTGTTTTGATGGTAGTCGATTCTTAGCGTATAGTTGTTTCCTGATTTTCAACCGCTCTTTCTCTTTTTTTTCTGTCCTTGAGTCGACTTATGTCGTCTGGTTAACATGCCTTCATCGAGTCATAACGCATTGCTTTCTCATTCTTTTATCCTTTGTCGGTCTCTGTCAGTCGACGTTTACCTTGTTCGGACATTCCACTTTGATTTTATAGAAATTCCGGACATTCCAAAAACCAGTACAAATTTTTCGAGATCATTTTCAAAATATAATGGGTGTTAAACAACATTTTTCATAACCCAAGTCTTATCTAGGCCCACGGGGATACATAAACCTGATTTTTCACAAGGTTATCATTAACCTGATTCACACCTCAACATAATATCCCATATGAACAATTGAAACTTCATAAATCAAACACCATGATTATTCAAGGTTCATAAAAGGTTTTCCAAAATATTATCAAACATCGAACATAGTTCAAAAACAGTTTTCGCATGTCCAAAACATAAAAGGTTCATAACGACCATATTATTAAAGCGGAATCAAAACGAAACAAATACTAGACCACCACTCGTCCTTCGTCCCGTCACCCGGCCACTTCTTAACCTGCATCTGTGAAGAGCAGGTGGGAATGAGCACAAATGATAAAGTAGTGCTCACTACTATGCACATAATAACATGTAAAGATGGTATAGTCGCAGCATGAATAAAAATCAATCATCATCATGTCTCATTTACTAATAATCACAACAATAACTCACTCATGTGCACATCTATCATTAGCCGCGGAAAGGGGATGCATAAACCCTAACGACGGGAGTGTGTGCCACTGTAACGGACACGGCCTTTCATTAGGTCTTAAGAAGACTTGCCTCACAAAGGCAACCGTACCGTAACTCGACAGGGACAACCGTACCGACGGCCGTGACAGCTCACATCGGTAGGCCACATGGTTCACATTCATACATTGGTCATACCAACTAAACATTAAACAACACGTATGGCATAGACAAATTTATAAGTAAACCCACCTGGATAGCTCGGTAGAAAAATTTCACACAAGAGCAAGTACGTAAGATGAGGCTCGACTCCTCAAACACCTACATTTAAGCGAGATAATTTATCAATAATTTATCTCACTACTCAAATTAACATAAAACTCATACTTAATAAAAATTAAGTCTTAAGTGTTTTAATCAGATTTTACGTGGACTTGAAATCTCTCATTTTTTAAAATTATGACTCAGAGAACTAAAATAGGAGTCTCGTGACTTAAAATATTTTTTCCCAAAATTATATCATTTGAAAATAATTTTTAAAAGGAGTCCGGGACGAAAGACAGGATCCGGAACACAAAAATTGGTTTAAAAGGTCGAATTGGGCCTCACAAGCCGCTGCTGGCGAATGGGTCGTGCGTTCACACCCCTTGGGCCGCAAGGAGGGCTGACTCAAGGCTGATGGTCGCGGGGTCACTGGGCTGGGAATCGGGCTCGCGTGGGCTGAGTATGCGGGCCTGAAGCCCGCGCTGGGTTGCACTTAATAAATAAAAAAAAGTGCTATATAACCTACGCAAGGAAAAGGGATCGAACCCCCGACCTAGCGAATAGAAAGGAGCATTGTACACCAATGCACCAAACACCAGGTTGTGAATTTAAACGAACCCACTTTTACTTAAAGTAAGACAACGCCTGCGACTGAAATCAAAGTACAGAGCTGCAAAATTGCGAACAGACTGACAGTAACATTTCGAATTCAACAATGACAATACTAATTGAAACTGGGTCAAGAATATAAAATGTCTACAAAATAACACATTTATAAAGTTTTGAAACCATTTAAAATCGGGTCTAAAGGGTCGAAAGTTGAAACGACAATAAGTAGTTCAAAACCTAACGAATGACATAACAACGACAATAAGGCTGTAAACAATAAAATGAGAATCCGAAACACATCACATTTCATATAGAAACACAACGGTATTCGACTTTATGAAATTGAGAGTTCCAATTATCCTTGAAAAGTCCACGAACGCACGAAATAAACAACGAACATACGAATAAACAAATAAACCGAATTCGAAAACCAAAGAAACGATTCAACGCGTACAAACTATAATCGAACGATATCATTCTGAATAGCAACTTACAAGGAGGTTTCGAAAAGGATACCCGTCTTCGGGAATATCAGAAAACGAACAGACGAACGGGCCTCAAAAACTCGAACGGTAACCTCAACGAGCGGGACTAGAGTGGCTGCTCGCGAACGGAAAAATGACTCTGTCCTCGATGAACGTACGAACTGCCATTGAGGAGGACGTCGGTATGCTGAGCTTAGCCGGAATTAATGGTTGACCACGGCAGCTATGCTTAAACGAACGCGGAATGAACGGGCAGAAACGGGTCTAATGTGTGGTCGCCCGAAAATGGTTGAAGATCCAAAATTCCTGCCAACGGTGACTCTAACGGCTGGCGAACGGGGCTCTCGCCGAAGAAGAAGGTTCAGCGGTGGCAAATTGCAGGTTCGAATTTTTATTTTATTTAA
>CACSLK010030875.1:8995788-9006337 GCA_902706635.1 Striga hermonthica | reverse complement strand
AAAAAAAAACGATAAAGTTGAGTACTTGGATTGCAATTCAACTTGAGCATATGTGAGTGTTGCATGGAGTTTTTGATGGAAATGATTGATGATGTTCTGATTTTAGATAGGTGGTGGAATATTCGAGTAGTTATATGCTCGATGATTTGATTGTTTATCTAAACCATTTGTATCCTTATTTTTTGTCCTTCCCTTGTGCCTATTGCCTTTGTTGCAACCCCGAAAGTCCTCTTGATTTGCAATTCATGATCTTCGTTTATTTTAGAGTATGAATAGATGATAAGCAAGCTTATGTGATGCATGATGATCGACCAAATTTGAGCGTCCCAGTTTTATACTCATGAAAGAAACTGAGTGTGAGGCATATATATACTATACTTCCATGCTCGAGAGTTTGTCTTTTCAAAATTTTGCATTCAAGTGTAATTGAGATATGCATGATTGGTCATTAGAAGTCTCCTCGACTGAGTTGATTAATTTGAGGCTTGTCTTATTTGAAACTGTTATCCATGCTCGATTGCTTGTTTTCGTGTCTTTTCTTTTCTTTTTGTTCGGGACGAACAAAGGTTTTAGTGTGGGGGAGTTGTTTGTCCCATTTTTGTGCCATTTTAGGTCATTATTTTACCGTTCTTTTTCCCCCATATTGAGTCGTTTAGGTAGTTTTTGGATCTTTTTTGTCTTTTATTTTGTGTTTTGCATTCATTTGAGTGTTTCAGTGTTTTCCGTTCGTTTTCTGGTCTTTCTCTGTTCTCTTTTCGTTTTTGGTGTGTAGTTTGGAGACCCCGGGAGAACAGGTTTTCGAGAATCTATTGGGGAGGCTGACACCATTAAAAAGAGGGACTCGTTGGCGACGCGTAGGAAAAAACGGAACTCAATTCCGAGTCCAAATGAGCCCGTACGAGCAAAAACAATGTCGACGCGCAAAGCTGCCGGGACCTTAGCGGGATTTGGCAGCTATGCGGGGCTGTCCCGAACAGCTAAGAAGGCTTAGCGGCGCTAAGACCTTAGCGCCGCTAAGGTATATTTTTTAACCGACGCGGATTTCTTGGATTTTGAATGGGGAATCATATAGGATCGAGCTAGGGCGTTTTAGGGGGCAGCCAGACTTGTTCTCTTGAGTTTTTTCTTGACTACAAACATACTTTCTCTTAGTTTTTCATTGGATTCAACCTTGGAGAGTGAAATCTTCCAAGATTTGTCTTGCGGATTTGGTTTTCTTCCTTGTTTTCGACATTGGACTTATATCAATCGTAAGCTTCTCTTTTCGTTTATATGATGATTATGGCTTTGATTGTTGTGAATGTTGATGTTGAATTCGGTATGAGTGGCTAAATTCATATGCTAGGGAATAGGGGATTGATGTTTTGAATTCATTTTCGATTATCGTGTTCGTGATTGTTCAATTTGTACGAGTTAAGCTTTTTCTAGGGTTTTTATTCATCGTTCTTGGATTTTGAGAATTATTGAAGGGTGACACTTCAATCTCCAATTGTTTCAATTGAATTCGATAAATTCATGCATGTTGTTGATAATTCTAAACGGATTAGTGGATTAACAACCCTCTAGTCTCCTTTAATCGACTCTTAGAACCGAAAGGGGAGGAGTCGGTCGAAATAGGCTCGTATAAACTAGGCTTGTTCCTAATTGTATTGCCTAGGTGTTAAATGACTTGTTAACTTGTCGTTTAAGTTTGTTCTCTTGTTACGGAGAGTTATTGAGAATGAGTGCTTGAACGTGCGGGTTATTCAAATCACTTAACCGAACAATCTCTTGCTTGATAATTGCATTTTCGAACCAAAACGGATATCCCCGACTCCCTAGCTCTTTAAATCCTACTTGTTCTTCGTCTTCGCTTGCTATTTTTATTGCTCATTTAAATCTTGCAGTAGTTTATAATTCAAAAATCAATCCAATTATTTGAGTTAGAATGTTTAGGAATTTTATTTCTTTTATTTCTATCATTTGTGCTTGAATAAACGTACCATATTCCGGCTAACCTTCCTCGTGAGACACGACCCGGTGTTTGAATCTTTCGATTCTACTCCGGTAAAAATATACACAACACAAGGCCTATGGAATATTGTCGATAACGGGTATACTATCCCCGATGACATATCCACCTTGTCTACGGCGGACGAAGAAAAATTTGACTGGGAAAAGAAAAAAGACAGTTTGGCTCTTTTCACACTAAAAATGGCCATGACGGAGGCCCTGTTTCCACGAATTAGTGGAGCACAGACATCAAAGAAGGCAAGAGATACTCTCAAGGAAGAATATCATTGTAGTGACAAGGTACGTCATCTGAAATTACAAACTCTAAGAAGAGATTTGGAAAATATGAAGATGAAAGAATTTGAGACTGTAAAAGATTACTATACTAGATTAAGAGAAGTAGTAAATCAATTAAAATCATATGGAGAAAATATCACTGACAAAAGGGTGGTATAAAAAATTCTAGTTACTCTACCAGCCAAATATGATCCTATCGTCACGACGACTAAAGAAACCAAAGATTTGAATAATTTGTCAGTGACAGAATTAATAGGTTCACTTGAAGCCTATGAAAAAAGACTGAGTATGCGTGAAAATGATACAGTCGAAAATGCATTCCAGTCAAAACTAAATTTACAATCTCAGAATTCTAGAATTGGGGGGAGAAGATTTGGAGAAAATAGCAAAAATAAAAATCAAGGTGGAAATAATAATAATCAACAAAAAGGAAAATATCCACCTTGTGGAGTTTGCAAAAAGACCAACCATCTTGAGAATGATTGTTGGCACCGAGATAAATCACAATGTAAAAATTGTGGTAAATTCGGTCATGTGGAGTAAAATTGCCGCACTAAAAGATATCAGACAAATTTCCTTGAAGAAAATGAAATAGGAGAAAATTTGTTGTTCTATGCAAGTCATGCAACTTCGGTAGAGAAAAATGATATTTGGTTCCTAGATAGCGGCTGTAGCAACCATATGACCGGAGATGAGAAGAACTTTAAAAATATTGATAGATCTGGAAAATCTCAAGTTCGGTTGGGAAATGGAGATTTAGTAGAAGTTGAAGACAAAAGTTCAATTGAGGTCGAGACTCAAAAAGGTACTCGCATCGTTGAAGTTGTGCTGCTAGTACCAAAAGTTGATACTAATTTACTTAGCGTGGGACAAATGGTGGAAAGAGGATACACACTACTCATCAAAGATAACTCTTGCACCATTTATGACAACAAAAACAATCCCATAGCTTAGTAAAAATGCAACAACAGAGAAACTTTCCGCTCCGTTGGAAATTCATAGTAGCAGCACTAAAAGCCGAAGAAGATCAATCATGGCTATGGCATAGAAGGTTCAGACACTTCAACTTCAACGGGCTAAAGTTACTCCATCAAAAAAATATGATGAAAAATATACCGGCTATCCAAATCAACGACAATCTCTGCGAAAAATGCATGGAGGGAGAACAACATATGAAACCATTTCCTTCAAGCCAAGCAGGAAGAGCTAATCAAATATTGGAGCTGGTGCATATAGACGTGTGTGGAACAATGAGAACGCTAACCTTCGAGAAAAACAGGTACTTCGTCCTTTTCATTGATGACTATACAAGAATGACTTGGGTGTACTTCATGAAAGAAAGGTCTCAAGTCTTCTCTATTTTCATGAAATTCAAAAGCCTCGTCGAAAATCAAAGTGGAAGAAGAATTAAAGTACTTCGGAGTGATCGAGGAACAGAATACACATCCAAGGAGTTCAACAAATTCTGCGAGGATGAAGGAGTCAACCATCAGCTAACTGTCGGCTATGCTCCAAAGCAAAATGGTGTGTCAGAAAGGAAAAACAGACTGCACAAGAGATGGCCAGGACAATGCTCGCGGAGAAGAACATGCCAAAAGAATTTTGGGCAGAAGCTGTATACACTGCAGTCTATCTACTCAACAGATGTCCTACTAAAGCTGTCCAAAATAAAACTCCAATAGAAGCTTGGAGTGGACGAAAACTGTCAGCCCAACATCTACGAGTGTTTGGGAGTATCTGCTACGTGCACATCCCAAAGGAAAAGAGGCACAAATTGGAGGAGAAATCTGAAAAGGCATATTCCTCGGCTATGCGTCTCAATCTAAAGGATACATAATTTACATTCTCAAGACTGGTAAATTAATTATCAGTCGAGATGTTGAGTTCGATGAAAATGCTGCGTGGAACTGAGAGGAAGAAAAAGTCGAATACCAAAATATCATGGTACCTACACGGCGAAGGCAAAATACCATACCAGGAGAACATGAAGATGAAGCAGAAGGTACACAATCACCTCCAGCTCCACAACCTTCGAGTCCGAGGACAACATCACCATCGAATGATGAATAGTCATCTCCAGAATCACCACCGAGAAAAGTACGAACACTCAGGGAGATTTACGAGACATGCAATTTTGCCACCATGGAACCTGAAAGTTTTGAAGTAGCAGTAAAGGAAAAAGAATAGTTAAAAGCCATAGAAGAAGAAATCAAGACGAGAAGAATAAAACTTGGGAGTTAGTCGATCTACCAAACAACATGGAAGTCATTAGAGTTAAGTGGGTCTACAAGACGAAGCTTAACCCAGATGGCTCAATCCAAAAACATAAAGCACGGCTGGTCGCTAAAGGGTACTCACAATTGCCCGGGGTCAACTACACCGAGACCTTCGCTCCAGTTGCTCGGCTAGACACCATAAGAGCTCTAATTGCACTTGCAGCCCAGAAGAAATGGAGAATCTATCAGCTTGATGTCAAGTATACATTTCTCAATGGCTACCTAGAAGAGGAGATCTATGTCGAATAACCTCAAGGGTTCATGGTAGAAGGACAAGAAAATAAAGTCCTAAAGCTAAAGAAGGCTCTTTACGGATTGTAACAAGCCCCACGAGCTTGGTCCAACCGAATTGATGACTACTTCACCGGTCATGGATTCAAACAAAGCGAAATTGAGCCAACACTCTATATCAAGACCCAAGGTAATGATAATAAACTCATTGTTTCTCTTTATGTCGCTGATTTTATCTATACAGGGAACAATGAGGAGATGGTTAAGGAGTTCAAAGAAGAAATGATGAAGACCTTCGAGATGACAGACCTTGGGCAAATGAGCTATTTTTTCGGCATTGAGGTAACCAAAGAAGAAAATGGGATATTTATCTCACAGAGAAAATACACAGATAATCTACCAAAAAGGTTCAAGATGGACGGCTACAAACACAGTGGCTACTTCCATGGTAGCGAACGAAAAATTCAGCAAAGAAGATGGTACACCAAATGCAGACGCATCCACATACAGAAGCCTGATTGGAAGCTTACTATATCTAACTGCCACAAGACTAGATATCATGTACGCAACAAGTTTACTGTCGAGGTTCATGCAATGTCCAAGCCAAGTCCACTATGGAGCTGCAAAGAGAATACTACGATATTTGCAGAGTACTAAAGAATACGAAATCCAATACGAATATAACGAAGACTCAAGACTAGTCGGCTGCACAGGTAGTGACTGGGCTGTATCAACTGATGACATGAAAAGCACTTCAGGCTACACATTTTCACTTGGCTGAGACATATTCTCGTGGTCATCTAAAAAGCAAGACTGTGGCGCAATCATCAGCAGAGGTTGAGTATGTCGCAGCAGCACTAACAACAAGTCAAGCTATTTGGCTCAGACGTATTCTTGGATACATGGAGAACACCAAGAAAGTCCGACGGAGATTTACTGTGACAACAAGTCAGCGATAGCAATGGCGAAAAATCCCGTACATCACAATATGACCAAACACATTGCTATCAAATATCACTTTCTACGTGAAGCAACTAATGATAAGCAGATAAAGCTCACGTATGTCGCCACTGAAGATCAACTTGCAGATATTTTCGCAAAAGCTTTACCGCGACCAAGATTCGAGACTATACGCGAAAAACTTGGAATTAACCAAATAAGCATTAAGGGGAATGTTAAAATAACTAATTCTTAGTTGGTTGTTGTTAAAATAATTAATGATTTGTTGGTTGTTGTTAAAATAATTAATGCTTAGGTTATTGTTAATTAGTTGGAAATTGATTATCATTAGTTGGCAACTGTAATAATTGGACTCTAGAGAGTTCCATATATGCTATATATGTGTGTGCTCGAATTGAAAGTGCAAGGCAATAGAATTTGAATTAAAAAAAAAAAAATCAAGTTTCTTCCTTTCATTTGTTCTTCTACAAATTATATTCATTTATTTTTCAAAATCCAACATATAATAGCATATCTATCTTTTCTCATATCTACACTTTTATATAAATATTTAAGATACCAACAGTTTATTTTTTTTTAGTGTTTCTTATTTGTTGGTTATCCTAGTCCAGCCGTTAATAGAGTTGGAAAATCTAATGGAAAACAATCTATTGAAAAATCCCAACAGAAATAATAACATTGGAATATCCGTTGAAATATATTTCTGTTGGCATTTTTTGAGAATTTCATCGATTTATTGTGGTAAATGTGTCTGGGTTCGGTCTCTAAGGGCTCTGCGTCGGGGAAAAACAGATTGGCAGCTGCCGCATGTGATTCAGTATAGGCACGACGGATTTTATTCATAGCTTTTCATTCAGCCAGTGGCTCAAAGAAACTTAATGAGGTTTTGTTTGTTTCATATTTTTTTGTGATAGAAACTGTATTTAACTTTATTCGAAATAAATCGATATTAATCCCAAGAGCTTTCATATTGAATAATTGAAAATCACAACCGAATAGCGGAAGCATACCTGATGGATTCATGTTGATTGATTAATTAAATTTGGGATTTGGAAAATCTTCCAAAAGACCGTGAATTATTCCTTATTTTCTTTCGGACGTATGAAAGAAAGCTGATAAAACTTATGAAGAAGAAATCTTCTTCTGCTGCACTTGATGCCCTCCCCTTTGCCCTTTATATATACTGATAGATTCATTAATGATGGAAGATGTAGGTTAACTACTCCATCCATCCCATTAATTGATTAGTAATCTTACACTTAATAATGGAGAGTGTCGGCAACTGACAACTACTCCTTTTTTTTTTTTTTTTTATTCTTTATGGGGTATCCTAATGGGCATCAATTTGTTTTCACGGCTTTTGGGGACTCCACCCATAAATAATTTTGACCCAAATTATACGTTATTTAGGTCCTTTAGTTTAATATTATCATTTGTTACGTCACCAAATAATAATATTACCGGGTGTCCACATTTAATCATTCCACAATCAAAATTAAGTTCTTTAGCCAATGTACAATAATTTGACCACTTTATTTTGGCTGAACAATATAATGACCCAATGTATTAATTACACATATTTAATCTCAAATAGATCTAACAATCTCCCACTGGATTAAATATGTGTCCTGATAATACATTTTACTTTATGAGCTCAAAATATGGTCATTATTATAGAACTTAAACAATCTGGTCCATTAATCATAACAATATAGGACTAAAGCAGTTTTTTAGCCGTATAGACACAGCTAAACTATCAATAATCACATATATCACCATGATTAAATGACATAGATCAAATTGTGGAACATGTGGCATGAAAATTACATGAATGTGATCAGCACATGTCAATTTTCAACTAGTCCAAACTTAATGAGATCGTTAAGTACCAAAACATAATGTACAAAGTGTCATGAACCAAAACTTTATTTCTGATCAGAATAAGTACTTTAGACATCATCGAATAAAAATGACAAAAAATATGTAGCAAATACTCCCACTAGAGTGAAGCTTCCTGGATATGTAACACACCCATATGAGCAGTATGCTCGTAAAATACCATAGGTGTTACACCTTTAGTTAGGGGATCTGCTAACATAGATTTTGTCCCTAAGTATTCGATGGAAATTTGACCACTTTGTACCCTCTCCTTCACAGCTAGGAACTTAATGTCAATATGTTTTGACTTAGACGAGCTCCTATTGTTGTTGGAGTACAGAACGGCTGATTTATTGTCACAAAAAATCTTAATAGGTCTTTCAACCTCCGGAATAATTCGCAGCCTTGTGACAAAGTTCCTTAACCATATTCCCTGTTGCGATGCCTCAAAACACGCCACAAACTCAGCTTCCATAGTGGAAGTAGTAACAAGTGTTTGTTTAGCACTACGCCAGGAAATGGCACCACCAGCCAACATAAATAAGTACCCAGACGTATATTTTCTACTGTCTTGGCACCCAGCAAAATCGGAGTCAGAATATCCAACGATCTCCAAATGGTCTGATCTCCTATATGTGAGCATATAATCCTTAGTTCTCTTAAGGTATCTCATCACCCTTTTGGCTGCTTTCCAGTGATCCAATCCAGGATTACTAAGGTATCTACCCAACACACCAACTATATACGCAATATCCGGACGCGTACAGACTTGAGCATACATTAGGCTCCCAACCGCCGAGGCATAAGGGACCTTTTGCATTTCCTGGATTTCCAAATTTCCCTTTGGGCATTGACTTAGGCTAAATTTGTCTCCTTTAGCCACAGGGGTATTTCCTGGTTTGCAGTTCTGCATGCCAAATCGTTCAAGCACTTTATCGATATAGCTCCTTTGTGACAACCCTAGAATACCTCGAGATCGCTCCCGGTGTATTTGGATTCCTAATACAAAAGACGCTTCACCAAGATCTTTCATTTCGAAATTATTCGAAAGAAATTTCTTAGTTTCGTGCAACATGCACATATCATTTGTGGCAAGCAGAATGTCATCCACATACAAAACCAGAAAAATAAATTTACTCCCACTGAACTTGTGATAAACACAATCATCAACAGCATTCATCTCAAAACCATACGAGATATTTATTTGATGAAATTTGTGATACCACTGTCGAGACGCTTGTTTGAGCCCATAGATGGATTTTCTTAATTTACAAACCATTTTCTTCGGGTCATCGACCTCAAAGCTTTCTGGTTGTACCATATAGATCGTCTCATCAATGTCACCATTGAGAAACGCCGTCTTTACATCCATCTGATGTAACTCCAAATCAAAATGTGCCACTAGAGCCATGATTGTTCTAAAAGAGTCCTTCGAGGATACCGGAGAAAAGGTCTCTTTATAGTCAATCCCTTCCCTTTGAGTATAGCCTTTAGCCACAAGACGTGCTTTATACCTTTCCACATTACCACTTGCATCCCGTTTGGTTTTAAAAATCCATTTGCAACCAACGGGTTTTGCACCTTCTGGCAATGGGACAAGTTCCCAAACCTTATTGTCTTGCATTGACTTATACTCTTCACGCATCGCTTCGATCCATTTATTTGAGTTGGGATCCTTCATGACTTGTTTGAGGTTGATTGGATCATCCTCATTCAAGCCATCCACCTCAATTTCTTGAAGAAATACCAAATAATCATCAGGAATGGCATTTCTACGTTCTCTAGTGGATCTCCGCAAAAGCGTTGGCTCTTGAACTGTATGTTCTTGAGTTTGTTGAGTTTGTTCTATAGGTACATGTTGAGGTTCGGGTTCAAAATGAACAGGCTCCTCAATTGTATCTTGAAACTGTATGGGAGCTGGAATGATTATTTCCTCTTGAGGGATCGGGTCAACCACTTTGGTGATTTCTTGATCCTCAAAAGTAAAGTCCGAAACTGTATTTCTCCCCCCAAACTCAACATCCTCAAAGAACGTGGCAGTGCCCGTCTCAAAAATATTTTTTGATGTGGGATCATAAAATTTATACCCCTTTGACCGTTCCGAGTAACCAATGAAATAACAGCTAACCGTACGAGGAGCTAGCTTTGGTTCTTTTGGCCTATAAGGCCTCGCCTCAGTTGGACAACCCCACACCCTAAAATGCCGTAAGCTAGGCTTGCGCCCAGTCCAAAGTTCATAGGGTGTTTTAGCAGTCGCCTTAGTTGGTACTCGATTTAGGATGTAGACTGCAGTCTTTAGTGCTTCCCCCCACAAGGATCGTGGTAAAGTAGATTGGCAAATCATACTTCGAACCATATCCTTTAATGTGCGATTTCGTCTCTCAGCAACACCATTCATGCTAGGCGAACCTGGCATAGTGTACTGAGGAACTATTCTACACTCCTTAAGGAAGTCAGCAAATGGGCCTGGACGTTGTTCACCAGATCCATCATTTCTGCCGTAATATTCACCTCCACGGTCAGATCTGACGATCTTAATGCGTTTGCTGAGTTGATTTTCAACTTCAGCCTTAAATGCTTTGAACATGTCCAAGGCCTCAGATTTTTCCCTTATGAGGTATAGATAACCATATCGAGAATAATCGTCTATGAATGATACAAAGTATTGTTGACCATTCCATGAAGGTATAGGAAAAGGCCCACAAATGTCCGTATGTATCAACTCTAAGACTTCCACAGCTCGATAAGCACCTATCCTCTTTACTTTGGTTTGTTTACCTTTAATACAATTGACACAAACATCGAAATCCGAGAAATTAATAGAATCAAGAATTCCATCCTTAACGAGTCTTTCAACTCTATTTCTCGAAATATGTCCCAAACGTTTATGCCATAGCATACTTGATTCATTTAAT
>CACSLK010030875.1:8980034-8993707 GCA_902706635.1 Striga hermonthica | reverse complement strand
AAAAGACTGAGTATGCGTGAAAATGATACAGTCGAAAATGCATTTCAGTCGAAACTAAATTTACGGTCTCAAAATTCTAGAATTGGGGGGGAGAAGATTTGGAGAAAATAGAAAAAATAAAAATCAAGGTGAAAATAATAATAATCAACAAAAAAGAAAATATTCACCTTGTGGAGTTTGCAAAAAGACCAACCATCTTGAGAGGGATTGTTGGTACCGGGATAAATCACAATGTAAAAGTTGTGGTAAATTCGGTCATGTGGAGTAAAATTGTCTCACTAAAAGATATCAAACAAATTTCCTTGAAGAAAATGAAATAGGAGAAAATTTGTTGTTCTATGCAAATCATGCAACTTGAGTAGAGAAAAATGATATTTGGTTCCTAGATAGCAGTTATAGCAACCATATGACCGGAGATGAGAAGAAATTTAAAAATATTGATAGATCTGGAAAATCACAAGTTCGGTTGGGAAATGGAGATTTAGTAGAAGTTGAAGACAAAAGTTCAATTGAGGTCGAGACTCAAAAAGGTACTCGTCTCGTTGAAGATGTGCTGCTAGTACCAAAACTTGATACTAATTTACTTAGCGTGGGGCAAATGGTGGAAAGAGAATACACACTACTCTTCAAAGATAACTCTTGCACCATTTATGACAACAAAAACAATCTCATAGCTGTAAAAATGCAACAACGGAGAAACTTTCCGCTCCGTTGGAAATTCATAGAAGCAACACTAAAAGCCGAAGAAGATCAATCATTGCTATGGCATTGAAGGTTCGGACACTTCAACTTCAACGGGCTAAAGTTACTCCATCAGAAAAATATGATGAAAAATCTACTGGCTATCCAAATCAACGACAATCTCTGCGAAAAATGCATGGAGGGAAAACAACATAGGAAACTATTTCCTTCAAGCCAAGCAGAAAGAGCTAATCAAATATTGGAGTTGGTGCATAGACGTGTGTGAACCAATGAGAACGCTAACCTTCGAGAAAAACAAGTACTTCGTCCTTTTCATTGATGACTATACAAGAATGACTTGGGTGTACTTCATGAAAGAAAGGTCCGAAGTCTTCTCTATTTTCATGAAATTCAAAAGCCTCGTCGAAAATCAAAGTGGAAGAAGAATTAAAGTACTTCGGAGTGATCGAGGAATAGAATACACATCCAAGGAGTTCAACAAATACTGCGATGAAGGAGTCAACCATCAGCTAACTGCCGGCTATGCTCCAGAGAAAAATGGTGTGTCATAAAGGAAAAACAGAATTGTACAAGAGATGGCCAGGACAATGCTCGCGGAGAAGAACATGCCAAAAGAATTTCGGGCAGAAGCTGTATACACTGCAGTCTATCTACTCAACAGATGTCCTACTAAAGCTGTCCAAAATAAAACTCCAATAGAATCTTGGAGTGGACGAAAAACGTCAGCCCAACATCTATGAGTGTTTGGGAGTATCTGCTACGTGCACATCCCAAAGGAAAAGAGGCATAAATTGGAGGAGAAATCTGAAAAAGGCATATTCCTCGGCTATGCGTCTCAATCTAAAGGATACATAAATTTACATTCTCAAGACTGGTAAATTAATTATCATTCGAGATGTTGAGCTCGATGAAAATACTGCGTGGAACTGGGAGAAAGAAAAAGTCGAATACCAACATATCATGGTACCTACACGGCGAAGGCAAAATACTATACCAAGAGAACATGAAGATGAAGCAGAAGGTATACAATCACCTCCAGCTCCACAACCTTCGAGACCGAGGACAACATCACCATCAAACGATGAACAGTCATCTCCAGAATCACCAATGAGAAAGGTACAAACACTCAGGGAGATTTACGAAACATGCAATTTTGCTACCATGGAACCTGAAAGCTTTGAAGCATCAGTAAAGGAAAAAGAATGGGTAAAAGTCATGGAAGAAGAAATCAAGATGATCGCGAAGAATAAAACTTGAGAGTTAGTCGATCTACCAAACAACAGGGAAGTCATTGGAGTTAAGTGGGTCTACAAGACGAAGCTTAACCCAGATGGCTCAATCCAAAAACATAAAGCACGGCTGATCGCTAGAGGGTACTCAAAATTGCCTGGGATCGACTACAACGAGACCTTCGCTCCAGTTGCTCGGCTAGACACCATAAGAGATCTAATTGCACTTGCAGCCTAGAAAAAATGGAGAATCTATCACCTTGATGTCAAGTCTGCATTTCACAATGGCTACCTAGAAGAGGAGATCTATGTCGAATAACCTCAAGGGTTCGTGGTAGAAGGACAAGAAAATAAAGTCCTAAAGCTAAAGAAGGCTCTTTACGGATTGTAACAAGCCCCACAAGCTTGGTCCAACAGAATTGATGACTACTTCACCGGTCATGGATTCCAACGAAGCGAAATTGAGCCAACACTCTATATCAAGACCCAAGGTAATGACAATAAACTCATTGTTTCTATTTATGTCGATGATCTTATCTATATAAGGAACAATGGGGAGATGATTAAGGAGTTCAAAGAAGAAATGATGAAGACCTTCGAGATACAGGCCTTGGCAAATGAGCTAATTTCTCGGCATTGAGGTAACCCAAGAAAAAAGTGGGATATTTATCTCATAGAAAAAATACACAGATAATCTACTAAAAAGGTTCAAGATGGACGACTGCAAACCAGTGGCTACTCCCATGGTAGCGGACGAAAAATTCAGCAAAGAAGATGGTACACCAAATGCAGACGCATCCACATACAGAAGTCTGATTGGAAGCTTACTATATATATCTAATTGCCACAAGACCAGATATCATGTACGCAATAACTTTACTGTCGAGGTTCATGCAATGTCCAAGCCAAGTCCACTATGGAACTGCAAAGAGAATACTGCGATATTTGCAGAGTACTAAAGACTACGAAATCCAATACGAATATAACGAAGACTCAAGACTAGTCGGCTACACATGTAGTGATTGAGCTGGATCAACTGACGACATGAAAAGCACTTCAAGCTACACATTTTCACTGAGTCATATTCTCGTGGTCATCTAAAAAGCAAGACTGTGTGGCGCAATCATCAGCAGAGGCTAAGTATGTCGCAACAACACTAACAACAAGTCAAGCTATTTGGCTCAGACGTATTCTTGGATACATGGGAGAACACCAAGAAAGTCCAACGGAGATTTACTGTGACTACAAGTCAGCGATAGCAATGGCGAAAAATCCCGTACATCACAACAGGACCAAACACATTGCTATCAAATATCACTTTCTACGTGAAGCAACTAATGATAAGCAGATAAAGCTCACGTATGTCGCCACTAAAGATCAACTTGCAAATATTTTCACAAAAGCTTTACCGCGACTAAGATTCGAGACTATACACGAAAAACTTGGAATTAACCAAATAAGTATTAAGGGAGAGTGTTAAAATAACTAATGCTTAGTTGGTTGTTGTTAAAATAATTAATGATTTATTGGTTGTTTTTAAAATAATTAATGATCAGTTTATTGTTAATTAGTTGGAAATTGATTGCCATTAGTTGGCAATTGTAATAATTGGACTCTAGAGAGTTCCATATGTGCTATATATATGTGTGTGTGCTCGAATTGAAAGTGCAAGGCAACAGAATTTGAATAAAAAAAAAAAACACATGGTTGTTTATGAAAATTTTTGGTTTTGTTTGGATTTTTTGGTTTGGTTTGGTTAATTTTGAAAAATGTGGTATGGTTAATTGTTTGTGGATATATTATAATAATATTTAAAATAAATAATTTGATGAAAAAATAGGAGAGAGATGATTTGATGTGATGGTTAGTTAAAATAATGTGAGTGGATGAATAATGAATTAAGGTTGATGTGGTGTGTAAGAATGATTGATTGATATTATTTAATTATATTAATAATATTGATGATAGTGAGGTTGAGTTAAAGTTGAGTTAAAAAAAGTGGTTAAGTTAAATTTTTTTAAAATTTCCATAAACAAACATGCTCAAGCTTCTTCATTTCATTTGTTCTTCTACAAATTATATTCATTTATTTTTCAAAATCCAACATATAATAGCATATATATCTTTTCTCATATCTACACTTTTATATAAATATTTAAGATACCAACAGTTTATTTTTTTATTTTTTTTTAGTATTTCTTATTTGTTGGTTATCCTAGTCCAGCCGTTAATTGAGTTGGAAAATCTAATGGAAAACAATCTATTGAAAAATTCCAACCGAAATAATAACATTGGAATATCCATTGAAATATATTTCTATTGGCATTTTCCGGGAATTTCATCAATTTCTTGTAGTAAATGAGTCTGGGTTCGGTCTGTAAGGGCTCTGCGTCGGGGAAAAACAGATTGGCAGCTGCCGCATGTGATTCAGTATAGGCACGACGGATTTTATTCATAGCTTTTCATTCAGCCAGTGGCTCAAAGAAACTTGATGAGGTTTTGTTTGTTTCATATTTTTTTGCTCTCTTTTTTTTCATTCTTCTATTCTTTACAGTGAATTTACTTGATCTTTGCAGCATGCCATGGTCTGATATAAACTGGTGCATGTGAGAAATTGTACTCCCAGTTCCCACCTTTCTACTCTTACACAAAGACTATGGCTATTCCCACCTAATTTGTACTGCACTACAAATGGATCGAGCTCTGAACTTATGGAATACTTCAGTTGCGAATGATCAATACAGCTGAAACGATCCTTTGCGCTCTTATTAGGCTGGCCCGGAAAAGTTGTATGTCGTTTTAGGTGGATCAGAACAAGTTTCTGGCGTCGTTTAAATTCTGTACAAAACTCTATCTGGCTGTAAAGAATTGGGAACTTCAACACACGTAACTTGATTTTAATTTATTATTGCTTGTTTAGGCTTCGTTCATGGATGCATATGTGCACATGTGTACCATTCTGGGAGATGTATATATGTGATCTTCAGTTTAAAAAAAAATAAAACAACATTTATTCTGCATTCCACTGTGACTGTAATAGATCATCTCTAGATACACCAAAATAACAGTAAATATTGTTCCACAAAAAGGTCTGAAGAAACATTATCATCTTTTACCCTTCTCCAGCATCTTCATCCGGCTCTCTCGTTCGATATGCTGTGGGACCCTCTCATAGCTTTTTCCCTCGTCGTCCTACAAAAAAACTGCAACATATGATATATGTATTCACACGGCCCGGCGATGCAGAAAAGTAGTGCAAAAGACTGCATGCATGCTGCCGCCGTGATAACTTCTTCAAACTCCCGACGGTGACCTTGCACATTGGCAACACGGCGGCATGCACTTTTCAGGTGGAGTTGGGCTGGGCCCCATGCCAGGTGTCGGTTGCCCCACTGGTGGCTGCGGGCTGGGCCCCACGTTAGGTGTCGGCAGCGGAGGATTAACTGGTGACGGCGGCGGGGGCGGCGGCTGAGGGGACGTGGCGGCCCCACAGCCGAAGCTGCTGCAGTTAACCGCCTTCGCCAAGAACCTCCGGCAGTCCTCGCCAGGCCTCTGTCCCGGCCTCCCTCTCAAACAATTCATCCCGTCGTCAAATCCCGGAAGACTCAGGCACTCGGGCCCATGGCTCGTGAAATAATTGTCCTCGTACAAAAAATTCACCAGGCTCGGGAGCTGGCATATTCCCGAGGGAATTCCCCCTGACATCAAGTTATGCCCCACGTTGAGCTCCACCAAGCTACTCATATCCCCAATCGAGTCTGGCAGAGGGCCCACGATCCTGTTCCGGCTCACATCCAAAACCGTCAGATTCCTGAGCCTCCCGATCTCGCTCGGGAAGCACGACGACAGCCCGTTGTTCGTCACCACCAGCTCGTTCAGCGTGGCCCACATGTCACCGAGGCCCGGGGGAAGGCACCCCTCGAAATCATTATTCGCCAGAACCAAAACCGAGGCCAGAGAATTTCCGATATTATCCGGCAGGGCCGAGGAGAATCGGTTGTCGTTAACGAAAACCGCATCGAGATTCTTTGAAAAGAGGGCTTCCGGGAGGGCGCCCTCGAACTCGTTGTACCTCAAGTCGAGGTACTTAAGGTTTTTGATGTCGAGGAGGAAGGTCGGGAAAGGTCCGGCGAAGCGGTTGTTGCTGAGGTCGAGCTCGTGGAGGACGCCGAGGCTGGCGAGGCTCTGGGGAAGCTTCCCGCAGAAGCGGTTGGAGTTGAGGTGGAAGACTGCAAGGTCGAAGAGGAGGCCGAGCTCGTGGGGGAGATGGCCTGCAAGGTTGGCGTGGTTCAGGTCGAGGCCGGCGACGGTGCGCTCGCACGGGTTGTCGGGGGATGGCCAGCAGAAGACGCCGGTGTAGGAGCAAGGGTCGGGGCCGGCCCACGTGGCGGTCACGTTGTTGGGGTCGGAGAGTATGGCTTCCTTGAAGGCCTGGAGTGCGATGTAGGCGTTGCGGAGGCGGGGGTTCTCGAACTCCAGCTGTGGGTCGGTGGCCAGCGTGTCGCCGTTGAAGGATGACTGGGAGCGTGTGGTGATGAGGAGGAGGAAGATGGTGAGTGGGAGAAGGATCATTTTTCTTTTCCAAGAGTTGGAGTGTGATTGTTTTAGTTCAGTACATGGGATTGAGAGGGAAGCTGGGTTTGTTGTAGTGGGAAGCTGATATGCAGGGGAGGATATTTGACTGTTTCTCTTATTATTTTTTTTTTATTTTTTTGGGCTGTTGAGATGAGATTTTGAAGGGTATTTGTTAGTGAGATTCGGGAGTTGGGACTCTATACCAGTGTACTCAAACTTTTGTAGGTGTATGTATTAATACAGGAAAATGCTACGATCCCGTAACGGAACTATTCTGTTGGGATTTGTAATCGTTATATCATTATGTAACCATCGGGGACAGGTGATCTAACGATTATAAATCACGACGGAATGGTCCCGTTAATGGTTTCGTAAAGGGACCATATCATCTCCTATTAATATATTCATCACAATATATGTGGGTTTAAAATGTTGAGATAATTACCTGTGGAACAGCCCATACTGCTTCAAAAATATTGGCTAGCCCATAATAAAATTGGAACTCCCATATATGACAATTTTTCTTTTTCGAAACGTTTTCAGTATATCTAGCCCTTAAAAAGAATTTCAATTATACAATATACTTTCATTGTAATTTACGAAATATTTATTGTTTAAGTATATGTTTATTAGTTTATTTATAGTTTATAACATTTTTATAGTATTAGACCTTGTAACTTGGTTAAAAAATTCATGCTCATATATCAATCATAAACTATTAATATAGGTTACATAAATATTAAAATCTTCCACAACGTCAATAAATCAAAACATATAGATCTTGTTTGGCAATCAGCTGTTAGCGATTAGCTGTTAGCTGATTATATCAGCTGTTTTGACTAGCGAATTCTATTGACTGTTTTGACCAGCGGATTACATTAGCAGATTGTGTTGAAATGTTTGGTAAAATTAGCTGGTTGATGTTATTAAGTTGAATAAAATAATTAATGTAAGTAAATATATAATTACTCAAATAATAATAATAACAATAATATATATATATATATATAAAGAATTAAATTTTTGTAAAATAATAACATACATCACTTATTTTGTTATATTGAAAAACAAGAAATTTCACATAAGAATACAAAATTAATGAAAGTGGTCTTTAAGCATGCCAACCCATTAAGAAAACAAGAATTTAAAAATAATTATCGATAAAGAAAAAGAATTTAAAAATAATTATTCCATATTTAAAGGGAACCAATTCTTAAATAAAATAAAAGAATAAAATAAAAAAAAAAAAGTAATGCATTGTGGAATGTGAATCATAATTGCAGTATACAAATGACAGGAATTCTATGGCGCCACATGTGGCACCATATTATGGTGTCACAACATGATGTGACACATTATGATTGGTGTCACACATGATGTGTGATAATTGTGGCACCAATCATAATGTGCCACATTATTTTGTGGCACCATAATATGATGCCACATGTGGTGCCATAGAATTTCTGATACAAATGCCCACAAAATGTTCATATTTCACATAATTAAATAAATAAACTTGAAACGCTAAACATAAACGCTGCTCCAAGCAGCGTTTTCAATATTGGCTTTTGGGCCCAAACAGCTATTAGCATAAGCTCCTTTACCAAACAATAGTTTTCAGCTGGTCAAACTTTAAAAGCAGCTAACTGGACCAAAACTGCTAAAATTTGGCTGAAACGCCAACAACCAAACGTACCCATACTCCCTCTGTTTTTTTATAAATGTCGTTGTAGGATATCAATTTTTTTGCAAATTAGTTGTCATTGAAAATATTTTATCGATTCTTTCAACTTTATCCTCTTTAACAAATCTTAAAAAATCACCTAAAAACTTTCTCTCTTATCATTAACTTTAAAATGACTCATTAATAACTCAAACACTAAATTTAAGAGGATTAGTAGATAAGATAATTACATAACCCATAAAATTGTAATTTAGAAGTTTTAAATTAATTATTATGTCTATTGCATATGGAGCTGGAAGAGTCATTGTTGACAATTCTCCTGGCATAGTGCTAATAATGGACTAGATCAAAATGACTCAATTAAATTCTAGTGCTTCTTCTATTAGTGAAGTTTCTAGGAAAAAGATATATCAAACGACGCAACGCACCTTGGGTCGCTATGAAAACAGCCTCCTTGTATAATTACAAGGGTAAGGTCTGCGTACAACTGACCCCCCAGACCCCAACATGTTAAACAACCTCCTTGTATAATTACAAGGGTAAGGTCTGCGTACAACTGACCCCCCAGACCCCAACATGTTAGGAATATACTGAGTATGTTGATGTTGATGATGATGAGAAGTTTTAAATTAAAAAAACATCTAAAAAGAAACAAAGAGGGAGTATATAGTGAATCGGACGTCGAAATTCCCGTCGCCACCCCAAACGGCCCTTGCCCGGAGCTCCAATCAGCAGGATCCTCTGGTACCGCCGATCAAACGCAGCAAGAGGCTGGTTCAGTGCCCTCGGTTCGAAACATGCCCCGAGCTTATGTTTCTGCTCGATTCTCTACCTTCAATAGGGATTCACATGCTCTACTGATTAGGTGCGTGCCTGATCAAGGGGTGGACAACGGCGATGAGCGACAAGGGGTTGATTAAGATAGGAGTTGGGTCCGTCAAAAGCCATCAGAAACCGTTGATCTATCACTGTCGATCTTCGAGACATCACCGTTATTCGCCATTATGAACCTCCGGTCGTGACTCTTCTCCCGTCATGACCTTTTCAGTTAGTGTTGTCAAAGGGATGATGGAGGTGGTCTGCGATTTTGAAAAAAACCAAAAAAAATAAAGGGAATGAAATTAAGTTATACATTTGGTGGAGAGGAAATTGAACGACAAAGAAGAAGGGGGAAAAAAAAGAGAAAAAAAAAAAGATGAAAGAGTGAAGTAAAATTAAGATGAGTGAAAGAATTGACTAATTTAGAAAGTATTTTTTAAAATAATGGTAATTGAAAATAAAAACCAAGTAGTATTTGTGTAAATAAAAATGATTTTAATGGTGTGCATGAGGAACTCTAGATTTGCGGGAAGTGTTTTGGGGCCCCGCTTCATTGTCAGTTGCGGGAGTGGAGGCTTTAGCCAGCTCGAGACGGTTCTATGCAAGGAAAAAATAACACCACAAGTCGGAAGGAAATGTTTGAGGGCGAGCTCGACGGAGAGCTCCTCGGGGACATGTCGCGACCGACGGAGGCGGCTTTGGAGTCGGAGGTAGCACGCGAATCTAAAAACAACAAAGAACTGATGCAGCGCATCCCACATCGGGTTTGAAAGGAAACGAAGCAGACCTTATATAAGGATGTGGATACCTTCACTAGTAAGACGCGTTTTGGTGGGTGTGTATTGAAGCCCAGCCAAGAACAAAGTCGTGCGGGTGGCGGAAGTAGCCCAAAGCGGACAATATCTTACTAGGGTCTGCACCAAGAACGAAGAAAAGGATAACAGAGGATTTAAGGCTTGTATAAAGGGGTTTCGTGGAGGAGAGGTCTAGCGAGGTTTACTAAACTAAAAAACAATAAAATATAAAAGCCAAAGATAAGGAAACTCGTGAACTTACTGAGTGACTTCATGATCCTAAAGGTTGAAGCTCGAGCGGCGGAGTACAACAAAGGACGGGAAGACTGCTTTTTCACAAAGAAGAAGGCACGTGAAATAAAAGCTACAGACAAATTGCAAAAGTGAAAAAAACACATAAAGCATATGAGAAGGATATTTATAAGGGCAAATTGAAGATTCGGAAGGTTGAACCTTATGGACCGATGGGTGGAGGTCGAAATCAACAACTCGGATCAAAGGCAGAGGGATGAGTGCCAAGGACCGTCGGATAAAGCTCGAGAAAAAGGGTTAAGATTAAGAGGCAGATGGTGAAAAGATGGATATAAAGTACGTAATCTGAATAGGCGCGACACATGAGGAGGCACGACAGACGAGGCAGTTACTTTTGGTGTACGTTATGAGTTTCGAATTTCAAATTTTGAATTTAAAAATAAGGACCAAGAAGAAGTACAGAAAGATCGAATATGGTAACCTTATGGTGTATCGGCTCGAAGGAGTTAACTGATCTTATAAATGCTCGAACTCAAACCTTAAAATTCAATAAAAGGGTAGACAGATCCAAACTCACTCTGGATATCAAGAAATAGAAGCTTCAAGTCGAAGAGCGTAAAAAAAGGGTCAACAAAGCAGTGCTAAGAGCACGGAGATCCACTCTGGGATCGATTTGTCTCAGCTCGACCAAAGTTGGGGGAGGGTGGAGGGGGTAGGACGACTAGATGATATGAGATATCACACCGGGTCAACCGAATTAAAGAAGCAAGCAGCCAGACCGGACTAAGAGGACAGCTCGAGCCACTACCAAATATCGACCTGAAGACAATAACTGGGCTATTGATGACCTCCCGGGGGGAAGTCGTCAGCCACAACACGAGCTCGCTAGACGTTCAACCCCAGCTGGCTAAGAGTTCGACTCGATCTCATTGGTAACAAGGGAGCTAGTAGGAGAAGATGTTCTACCTGACGAATATTCTACTTGATGACCTGGATCCAGACACATGAACAAGAAAAAAAAACTTGGAGATAAAGCCATGCGAGGATTGGACCATGTGTCACGACGGGACTGGATCACCTGCACACCTGACAAAGTCTAACCGCCTGCAACTTTGCACCTCGTATGGACGGGTGACTGGGGCAACTGAGTCAACTCTATAGACATACTTCGAGAGCAAGATACTACACTCTATATAAAGGGTGTAGTAGATTAGTTACTTTCTTACACTCTCTACACATTCTCATACACTTTGTTGTTGTTCATCTTCTTCATTCACATACTAATTTAGGCACCGGAGGTTTTTCGCCAGAAAACTCCATTTCCAGTGTTGAGTTCTCGTAGATTTGGATGTCGTTGAAGGTAAAAGAGGACAGATCCTTGTTATATTAGCCCGAACCAAAGCCGAGCGAGATCCATATCATTATTAATATTGTTATAATAAACAATGTAAATTTTATCACTTCAAAATATTATACACTACATTTTTAAATTAAGTGTCAGTTTATAATACTTACTATAATTTTTCAAACTTATTATTATTTGTATAAGAATTGAAATAATATATTGTTATAAGGCATGAGTAAGGAAAGAGAGAGAAAATTATTGTTGTAAGTATAATTTATTGATTGTTAAAATATTTTTGTTTCTTAGTTCTAAACAATAACTGTAAAATAACAACTATTATATAACAGGTGAAAAACACAGATAAATCATAAATTAAACTATTTTATATCACAAAATAAAAGTAAAAAAAAATGATATATATATATATATATATCTAAAGAATTACCATTTTTTAAAAATAGTAAGTAGAAAATCTAACAACATTAATTGCATGCCATTTTTGGAAGTATTTTGAATTTTTTTAAACAACAAATTGGCAAAAAATAAATGTAGCCTAAAATTAGGGATTTGGAAAATAAAAAAAACGTAATTATAGTTTCACAAATTTCACACATGTTTCCAAAATTATAGCATTGTGTTATTTGTCTTCTTCTTTCTTTTTTTTTTTTTATACATGAGTAATCTATCATCTTATAAAAAGAATAACCTTTTTATAAATTTAAAAACAAGACATTAATTACATACTAAAAATACCATAATTAAAGAAGTTTTAACTAAATGCCCATTTGTTTGGAAAAAATCCCTATTTATATGGATTCTTTCAGATATTTTTGATATATATATATAAAAAAGAAAAAACGAGATGAGCTATTTGATTTCCAAAATAATCAATAGCAATAATTTGGTAGTTATTATTAAATATTTAGTGCGAATAATTTATATGCATACATACTTTTTTATTAAAGTTAATGTGAAATCAATAATTGATCTAAATCTATTGATTAAAATTTTCAAAAATTTTCAATCACTTATTTTGTTTCTACTTAATTTATTTTTATTTTTATTGATATGCTATCATAAGATTTGAAAAAATATTGGTCAATAAGATTGAAAATTTGTAATTTAATTCTAGAAAATTAGTTGATAAATTTGAACGATAAAGTAACCGAAAAAAACTTTAGAAAATTACGAGATTATATATATAATATACTCATACATCAAATATATAAGGAAATTTAGTGTGTAGTCCGAATTTGAGTTCCAAATTCATAAGTCAAATAAGTAATTATTCATAACTTACGAATCAACATTAACTTTGACGACATAAATGAAATAGTCAATTATTCATAGTTTAATAAATTACTCAACCACTTCAATTTTTTTATTTGAAAATATTTCATATAAAAACAAAATCATCTAATCAATGAAACATTATATGATTTATAAATATACTTATTATTCACATATATTTTTAAATTCTCTTGTGAATGAAGCTGGTGCTCATTGTTCTAGACGAGAAAAATTTACATCTTACCTATAAATTCGATTTTAAAAAATTCGATTGTGTTTTTTATTCCCAACAATCTGATTGCCGATAAATTTTCCTTAGAACTTGAATTGAAAATTTGAAATTCAAAATCCCTTCTCATTTTAGTTGTCATAAAATTAGGTTTAATTCAAAATCTCTTCCTAATTTTACATATGTTAATACAATATTTTAGGAGTTTTTAATTGTTTAAATATACAAATTTTATGTTCTCTTGAACAAGCTAATTTTATATAGTTTATAATAAACTGATATACCGTAACTTATATGACATGTTAACCCCACATCGTTAATTTATAATTATTATTTAATATCGTTTACCCTCATCTTTAATTTATAATATATTTTCTTGCTCTTTTAAGAGAGGATCAATAGTGGTTCCCCACTTCTTTCATTGGTGACTCGAACTCGATACTTATTTATAATTATTATTTAATATTGTTTACTCGTGCATCACACGAGATACACACTAGTTAATATTTAAAACTAACTTTATACTAATCAATGATCCTTCTCTGTTTGAATTTATGGAATCTATCATTAATGGCTCGTATGTCACTATTGTGGTGAAAAAAAAAAATGTAAACCCAAACCCGAACTCGCACATCCGAGCACGAGCACGAGCACGAGCACGAGCACATTGAAACAGAATCCGTCTTGTTCCATAAAAACATGCCCCAGGCCCTACAAAAATAATATTTTGCAAGTTTTTTTTTTTTTTTTTTTT
>CACSLK010030875.1:8928082-8943487 GCA_902706635.1 Striga hermonthica | reverse complement strand
AAAAAAAAAAAAAAAAAAACAAAAAAAGACAAACTAATTTCAAACTATTATTGATAGTTTGACATTGAAGAATTAACCTGATGCGCAACATACTGAACATCAGCTACACTTCCGCTCCTTGATGCTATTTGGAAAGCACTCTTTAGACGACCACAAACAACACAGGCCAGTACTTTCCTGCAAATCCAACCACGATAATAAGACTTAATAATGGAGAACTAATCATTGTTCAAAAAAGTCAACACCCCTGTTTTTGTATTTGTTGGACAGCATTATTGAACGTACGATAACATCAACAGTAAAAGTTCTCTTCGTGGTAGTGATTATTTAAGTGCTGCTTTTTCACAGCAATTTTGAGCAATGCAATCTAATGCAGATGTAAGGAGGGAAGGCCACATCCAGTCCCAATTTCATGCTAAATTGGCACAATGATCAAATCTTCCCCCAAATTGTTTTGAACACACAGAGTCCTTGCGGTAGAGCAATTCTATAATATACAAGGCTAGAATATGCATATTTTTTACTTCTGTAGAAACCTTATCAATTTGCAACAAATTGGTGGGATTTGCAGATTTTGCACAATTGGAATTTCATTTTTCAATTTACGTTTAAATAACAAGGTCCACCTGTGACTGCTTGTCAACATGTCAATGAGGCGATCAGGACGTTCCTTGTGCTTGTTGGCATAGACATTGATTGCTGCACCCAAGACCTGCAAAACAGGAGAATGCATATTGGAAAATATATAAATTATCCTCCCCAAAAGTAAATCTAGAATAATGTAACATGTAATCAACATATCCAGTATCATCCACATTTGTATAAATCGACATAATTATGGCTCTGTATTTTGCCCAATCAACAGTTCTCCATCAATTACAAAATAAGGGATTAAAAACAACTTTTAGAGTAACCGCACTAGTACCTGATCCCAATCATCATCATCTATGGTGCCCTTGATGTTTCTGAAAAAATCTGTTAATTGGCCGCCTTTTTTCCTCTCAGCAAGCGATGCAGCAACACCAGCATATATGTCGACAGCTGGAGTGGCACCACAGCAGAAAGGCATGTTATAACTTCACTAACATGATATTGAACCCACGGTGCTGAGGAATGTCATAAAAATTACCTGGAAGATTGAATTCATATATTATTTGGAAAGCCAAGTCAAAATTCTTCTCCACTAGAGTTTCAGCAATTTCACATCTTCTCCTGCAGTGCATTAGTGACATTGTTAAGACTTAATACTGGACTAAGGACTTCCATAATACAAGGGTCAGAGACTTCAGTTTGCAACAAAATACCGATAAATATGTGAAATTTTGAGCAAGAATAATATGGAAATAGCATAGAACCTGAATGTCTCAGGGTCATTTGGATTGCCAAAAATAGAGTGCTTCCAGTGAGGTCCCTCTGCATCACTGAAGCTTCTCACGACATCCATCTATGAATTAAACAAAACTTTTAAAATGCAGGCCAAGTTGAAGTGTAAATATATACGTGACTTAGCCATATAAACAAGCTTAAGTAACTTTGAGATAACAAAGGAAACAGAGTTAGGACACAAACTGATCAAAAGCACTTTGACCCTGATATCAAGAAATTTACTTAATGTCGGTAATTGTTTTGATGCTGAGGTCTAAAGAAATAAGGAGACAACAAAGGTTCACGATTGGCTTCGGTTCATAAGCAAGTGACAGAAGTCCTTCCTGCTATTGACTAACATATCATTCATAAGTGTACCTGAATGGCAACACGAGCAGAAAATTTAACCAATCCTTCCTCAGTAAGCTTCTCAGAGGCAGTTTTTCCCCGAATACCTTTGGTGACAACTTTTGTAGACTCTCCCAACTTATATCGTGCCGACAACCCTTCATCAAAGTGCATCTGCACCAAAACACGGATCAAGATGTACAGAAGAATAAAAATGAGAATCGTAATTGAGTTGCCAACCAGCAAATCACGGCCAGAGAAGCCATGACATACCCGAGCATTCTTCCTCAGCCAAACAAAGTTTAAAGACCCAAAATCGTGTACATCAGATCATGTATAGTGATCAAAGTTCATGCTTAAGGCTTTACCATGCTTAAGTCAAAGCTTAAGCAAGCATATCTACTTTATTTGTGATCCTCAACACAGCTACTTGACGAAGAAGCACATTTTGAATATGTAGTGACAAGGTAACATGAAAATAGTATGACTACCTTAGCGTGTTCCAAGTGCTTTATAGCTTCCTCTTGAGAAGCAGAGTTCATAAACAACTGAATACAGCAAAGGCCAGCGGCCACATGGTCTTTCTTGAGCACCTAAGTCGTAAACCATCAATTCATTTAGAATCACTTATTTAGCACCAACCTACTAGCTGATCTGAAAGCTAAACAAGAGTGTGTGTGTGTGTGTGTGTGTGAGAGAGAGAGAGAGAGAGAGAGATTAAATAATATGGAGACATGTGAAACAAGTTTAAATGGGGGAAGTGATGAATAATGAGGTGCATATACCTGAAATTTGTACAAATAGTTGAAGTGCTTATGAGTTTCACAATAGGCACATATGCGCGCAATGGCTGCAGTAGTATGCTGTTTCACTAACTGATCCTGTGTCACTGCAATCCTTGATGATATTACTTCTTCCAGAACAGGCATCGCTCCATAGCCAACACACATATCACACAAATCATCAACCGTCCCATAATCAGTTGCCAAAGGATCAGGCCTTTGAGGAGAAGAAGACGATGTAACGGTTCCCAGAGAAGGCTGAGGTGGTTGAGGAACAGAATTGGCAGGAAAGAACAAGAAGCAAGCCTCCTTATATCGGCCATGCTTAAACATAAAGCTCAGCAAATGCTGACGAGCATACTGCAACATAAAATGTGTTACCAAGGCCAGATAAATGGTGTCGCTGTCAGTTATAATGTTGACTGAAAAACTATTTTCACAAACTTTGGCAGTTGGCATGCACAGCACAGCAGACACCAAATAAAAGCGTCTAAATACTTGAAAAGCATGTAATACTTTAAAAGACAGGGTCCACAGCCAAAGGATAATCTAGAGCAGACCAAATGATATACATAAATGAAAGCATGAGAGATAGATGAAACAAGCATGAACATTATACAAATTTTGGTAAAGAGAGTTCCGTAATGTAACAGGAAGCACACCTTAACAGACCACTGCATTCCCCATACATAAGTATACTAAAGAAACTTGAACCTTTTCTACATTGTCAAGTAAAGGTTATCCCTAAATATAAACATGGAGTTGCAGCAACATAAACTAGTGTTGTTCTGTAGCTTGTGTGACTGGTAAGGATAAAACTAACAACCATCACCACCCTAAACCCCCAAAAACCTCCAGAAGAAAAGAGCAACCACAACAATACTTATCATTAATTCATCAAGAATAGAGCCTTGGGTTTGGTTAGCTTGATGCATGTAGCATGGGTTTGGTTAGCTTGATGCATGTAGCATGGGTTTTCAGCAATACAGCCTTGGGACAAGGTTGTTTTGACCGGGAGAGTATTGATACGTGTCTATATACTATATTATTTAAGTTTACATACTTTACTTAAGTTATTTAATTAGGGCTAGAATAAGGTGATGGGCCGGGCTTTTGCTTTGGAACCCTAAATTGTTTTATTTAAGTACTAGGGTTTAAGTCTCTTAAGCCATTGAGAAAAGAATAGAGGAGCCTTTGGCTTATGTTGGAGAAATGCTGATCGGCGCTCGCGCTTGGGGCAGGCTCGCTCGCAATTGTTTTGAGTTCTTCCCATTCCTTTCGTTTTCAATTAATTATCAATTCTAGTTTTGGATTTCTTCTTGCAATCCGCCCTTCACTCTATTAGAATATTATGTCATAATTAACCTAGAATAATATGTCACAATTAACCTGACAACTTACTTCTTGCAAGTAATTTACACATTCAAGGTATCTGACATTGTCAAGGTTGCTGCGTGGTCCATCATCAAGGCTGTGAGAAGATTCCTTTGCTGCTTCTTGTGACCTCCTAGATCTCTCTGACCGTGGAAAGGTAGAAGGCATGTAAAGAACATTGAGATAGGAATCAGCAGAAAGAGGATCATCTAAGACCGCTGGTGCACTTTTGGCTAAATGTTCATACCTGCATCATATGTTGAATGGACAAACATTAATGGCTTATTATTGAGTTCCAAAATGGCAAAATAATTTTTGAATTATTACTTATTACAGCATTCTATGTGAGATGCCTTTAATCAGAGTTTTGTGTGTAAAACTGAAGAATTTCTAATTATCTAAAATCCTAGAACCTGCGGAGATGTACGACGGAAAGAAATTCTGATAGAAAATTGTCTCATTCCATTTTAAATTTTCAACAATATACCAAGATAATGTATCCAAATTACTAACAGCTATTTAATACTAGCAACTAAAAGCACTATAAAATTATTTGATTTGCTCGTGAAATAAAGCAAATCATGGTTCAGTAATCACTTGGAAAGTTGATGGTTGATGAAGAAAAGACCAGCTACATTATGAACTGTAGGATGGAGTAACACTTATCAACTGCATTTGTAGTCTAGCAATTCTAATCTCCATTTTTAGTTTAATGATCCCGGATCTTCTTACAGTCTTACCATGTTTCTAATTGGCCAGCCACTTTCTCGATCCTAACAAATCTAATATATAGACCTTTTCACAATCCAATCTCGTCTGCTCTAAAGTGAGTTCAGTTAAGATGAGTTGTATGGTAACTAAGGAAGAAATGCTGAGACTACCAAACTTCGCTAATAAAAAAATTGAACCAAGTGATTAATACAGGTTCAACTATAAAAGAACAAGTCACAATTCTTGGCTCAAATGAATCTACACATTTAATATCATCAACGCATGTATGACATCTTCCAATGTAGTCATACTCCAGCCATAAATATCTGATTCACGAATGTATTTCCGATTCCTTCTTAATGTATTTAACAGAAATAACAGAAAAAAATTCAGATGTACAATGAAAGAATAACTGATTGGGATCATATTTTTAAGACAGCAATCTTACATAGAACGAACAGATGCAACATCAACTGGCGGACCACCTTCAATAGTATTGATGATCTCTAGAATCACGGGGGCAGAATCACCCTTGTGTAATTGAAGAGCTTGCCTGCAAATTACATAATAAGTCAGAACAAATACAGAGTAAACACATACTAACAAGAAAACAAAAGAACGAGAGGTCAAAAACTCATGCGCACACACCCAGCTGCAGATATAATCTATTTTGAAAACATAAAAAAAAATTACTTGAACTTCACGCGAGCTTGTGCATAGTGTTCCATCCGTATTAAGGCATGACCCCATGAATTCCAAACAGGGAAAACATCAATCTGGAAGGCAAGAATAAAATGTGAGCTTCTGCATGTTACTCATAAGTGATCACCAAAATGATGTACATTTGTACCTTACACTTCTTGCAAGTGTATACAGCCATACTATATCGTTCCTCCTGGATCAATCGATCCCTAAGGTGTTCAGATGATTCTTTATCAGCAATATCATCAAGGGAGGCTGCTATGCCTGATCCCAGAAGACTTTGCAGCAGTTCAGCACGTCCAAGCCACATATCAACCTGTGACAGTGCTTCAGACAATTCATCGGTTGATTGACTACCCATGCTAGAGCTACCAGCATCAGAAGATGCATCATCAGCTTCCCGGCCTTTTTCTGAATTACTGGACAAATCACTGACCCCAGAAAGTTTCCGGAGCTGGGATTTAGCAAAAATCAGACCCTAGAAGATAACGAACAAATGTCAGGATGCAGCAATTCAAAAATAGTTCATCAAAGTTTCTAAACACAAAGACCTGCACAAATGTTTCTGTTGCATGATATGCTCGGCCAATAATCTCCATAGATGCATTTTCAGGTAGCTGCTGGGAGCTCAAAACATTTTTCATCTGATTAATGCACAAGTCCAAAGCACCTTTGCCGGATGCACTTTCATCTGAACATAATGAAAGCAATGCCTTGGGACAAAAGTTACAACGAATTAGCCACATATAAAGCAAAGTAGCTAGCACTGATTACATGTAAAAAGCTAGTAAGAATTTTGATTATGTATGAACTAATAATAATACAATTCTAATTTCTAAACAAAGAAACAAATATCTCATGCAACAAAATCAAATTTGGTTGCAGACAAATGAATACAAGTGTCACTGTAGGTTAATAACAAAGTATATCTCACAACGGGGGTGAGTTTCATAATGAGGTGCTAAGTGCTAACACTAATTTCTAAACTTGGTTGTTACCACGAAGGGTGGGGGTTAGATATTATCTAGTATCTACTAAACTGTACTTCAGAATTCTGATTATTATTCTGGATAACTAATTCGGTTAATCGGCATCTGACCCCATTGCTGGTTACACACCTCAACTTTACAGTACCAGTGAGAGGTGGAAGAAAATCGTGGAAGACTACTCCCTGTAGGGTGGTTAAGTTAAACATTGCTGTCAGAACATCTCAAAATTACGCAATACAGGATATGCAATAGTTTAACATAGGTTCCTGTGCACGTCAGCCAAGCTTCACCGCCAAGAATTTCTTCAGCCCAAAATCTAAAAGTAGCTGCATGAATTACAGTAATTGTCCTAACGTCTAAGCGCTAGGCGGCACCTGGACGTCCCGATTTTCGTCTAGGCGGTCCTTCTAGGCGCTCGGTCAATTAGGTGCCGCCTAGACGGTCTAGGAGGTTGCAAAGTTAGTCACGTCTAGACTAATTAGACGGTCTAGGCGGCGACCTAGGTTGTCCAAGCACCGCCTAGGCGCCCGTATAATTTTTTTAGTTTTTAAAATATAATGCAAATATATTATGATTTTGATACATGAAATGTACAATAAGTATAAAATAAAAAAACAAAAACAATTATGTAAAATTAATATAATAATTACAAGTATAAAGTATTTTTGAAAATACTTATTTAACCATACTAATTAGTATGTTTTATAAAATGCATTTTTTAAGTTACGCATGATTATAAATGTAAATAAATTTATTAGCATTTTTACAAACCTGCCTAGGCGCTCTAGGCGCTAGGCCCCAGCCTGGAGCCTAGCAAGCGCCTAGCACCTTTTAGAACCTTAATTATATTAACTCTTATTGTTTCACAAAAAAATATTTTATTTTTCCACTTTATCATTGGACCAAAGAAGAGCTTTTGACTTGAGTGAATAGGTGATTAACTTCATCAGAAATGCCGGAGACAGCAAGTAGTAATATATTGGCCAAGATACTTATACTCTGGACGGCCACACCATCATACATGATCAATTCTCACAAGAAACTCTAATATACAGAAAATAGTGAATAAATGGCCTATGTATTCTTAGCATGTAAAAACTCTTTTCGGCAGTAAAAATATTTTTAATCCATTTGCATCATGCTAAAGTACCTTGAACAAAGTAATGTCAGGAGCACTTTCATATCGATGAGAAGAACGAACAGGTTCATCCTTCTTCAGATCACCTGTCAACATCCATTCTGCTGCAATTGAAACAGAAGGAAGTCGTTCTTGCCCGTCTGTAGTAAACACTGAAACATGGTCTTCCTGAATTCCAGTCATGGTCTCCGAAGCAACTTTATCAGACTGCAATAATCCAGAGCTCTTTCTCTTCCTATGACTATCTTTCGGTGCGCCCTTATCTCCGGAGTTACGAGGGGTCCAGGAAAATGCTCTACGAGCCTCTTTTTGCAAATGACTCAGGCTGCTACTAAACGATGACCGTGTTGGTGTGGTAGATTTTGTTCTCTGCTTTGGTCGTGGTGCAGAAACTGAAATTCTAGAATCCCTGACAGGATGACTCATGCTGATAGCAATAGCTTTGGCAGCATATGACAAAATCATGCTGTTGTCTTTCAATGAAGGAAACTCTTTAAGAATCTGCAACCAGTTAATATACCAAGTGGTCATGACTCAGTTGGCTATACAACAAAGCAGTTAACAGATGAAGTAAATTGTACCAGAGATGCAGACTGCAGTTGCTTCCTCATCAGCAAAACTTCTACAATCAAATGAGGGTGCTCATGAAGGGACGAACATCTTTGCTGCCATGGCAATGGCAAGGCTGCTAATACACGAAGACCTAAAGCCCATGAGTTTAGCCTGGAGACCTCAACCTCAGACAGATTTCCATGCTTTCTCTTCAGGAAGAAGTGCACCTTATCAAAAGCAAACACAGGTTTACTAACAAAAAACGAGTGAAAACAAAATCACATTTTTCAGTTTTAAACTTGAAATAGAAAGACCTCAACGTACAAGAAGCTGCTTGGATCGAAGGTTTGGCAATAGCTGCATTGCACTAATGGCAACAGGCAAAGCATCATCAGAATTACGGAGAGAAGAGAGAAATCGAGAAGCTTCAGCGGGACCCCCTCCGTTTACAGGGTCTGCATTGAGAAGCTTGACAAGTTGACGGCCTTGAAGTTCTCTACGAAGTTCAATGGAAAGTTTCACACTTTCTGCCACTTCTAAAGCAGCAGAAACTGCTCCTTTTTCGGCCAATCTAAGTGCCAGACCCTCAGGATCTTCTTGACAATCTGTCTCAACCTGATTAAATATAGAAATGCATGGCATAGAACAGAATTAGATTTCAAACATCATTTTTCTTCACTCATTTGGTGCACATTATACCTCTTGCCAGCAACTGTAGCGATCATCTGCACATAAAATGTGTTTGTATCTACACAGGGCTTGTCTCCTTTGAACAACCTATTCAAAAATATCACAAGTGTCAACCACATCTTGATTTCAAGACTAGAAAAACTCCTTAGATTAATATACTCCTGTCTATGGTTGCAATTAACGGCTGTTTAGCTACCTCAATTTTAAGTGGATCACCATCAGGCAAATGACAGCTACACATAGTGAGAACATCCAAAGCCGCTTCCAGCTCCCATCTATGCAAATATCTAAAAAAGGATAATACATATAGTATCAGTTACCAACTGAAAAAAGAGGAAAGGGTGCGAAAGCAAGGGCTAGAGATGTTGTTAAATTAGACAAAAATAAAGAACGCTTGCAAGGAATAGAGAAAAGAGAAATGCAAAGATTACTGAACAGATGGAAGAAAAGAATTTCACATTCAAAAATTAAAAAGATAAATGTGTGTGTGTGTGTGTCTGTGTGGACTCTATGCAATTTATAACTAAAAGTATACATAAATTCACAAGAAAGATGAACCACTATCGTACTTCAGAGCAAGTCTAGCTGCCAGCTGCTTATCCTTCAGGCGAAGACAATAGTGCCAACTATTGCTCAAGATGCGAAGGCTTGAACTACTTTGAGGCTGTTCTGCAAATGTATCGTCCTCGCCACTTTCAATGAGCATCTGAAGTAACCCATCTGAGGCCCCATTGCGCAAGAAGCGATCAGAAAGAGCAAGAGCATCCACCAATTTTCCTTCATCAATCAATCTGTGCCAGCGGAATTATCAAAACCAGGAAATCAAAGGAAAAAAAAAAAATGATAATGAAATAGATGGAAGAACAATGGAACAAAAGAGAGAGAAATGATTTGTCTAACTTGCAGAGTTGTTCAGCCTATAGGATAATTCATTAAAAGAAGCCTAATACTCAGAGAAGCTTAAGGTAAGGCTTCAGAATATAGGAAAAGAGGGACAAGGAAACAAAATATATAAGCAACTCAAGATATTCTCATTACTAAGTGTGTGATACACATAGTTCCACCCGTCATGGTCAAATAGTATATGATATTTAACATGGGTATTCAACAACAGCTTGCGAATTGTCTAAGACATAGATCTAGCCAACAACTTTTCACTTCAATAAACTTCCTCACGTAACATTTAATGCTGGAAGAAAAAATGATGTAGCTTAGCCTGAATCTATTATAGCAAACAAGTTGCCATCAATTCAAGGAACATCTAGTACAGAAACTAAGGGGGCGATTGTATATAAATTCAATAGTAAAAAAACCAATCAAATATCAATATAACTCAACTCCACTATCTTCATTATTATCAAAATAATTAAATAATATCAACCAATCATTTTTACATATCACATCAACTTTAATTCACTATTCATCTACTCACATAATTCTAACTAACTATCACTTCCAATCATTTTTCTCCTACTTCACATCAAATCAACTTTAATTATTTTATTTAAATATTTTATATATCCACTAAGAACTAACCATACCACCTTTTTTCAAAATTAACTATAGTTAAAAAATAACCAAATAAAAACTAGTCCAATCCATAAACAATCACTCCCTAACATCATAAGCTCTACCGACAGGTTAAAACCCCTCTCAATTTTAAATGCAACACCAGGATGCCTAGAATTTCTCACAACCCAACTGCACATACAGATAACGATCTCGTGCACAGTGCCTGGTTATGTTGTTATCATATATTTTCCAGCTCCGTGAAAACAAAAAGTTCTACATGTTATAAAAATTAATACTCTTCCAGACTTCAAAGAGATTGCACATAACTTATACCTCTCTACAGCTTTTTCGCAGGGTCCTTCGTTTTCCCAATCAAAAGACAAGAAAACTCTATTATCACGTCCAGCAGTTTCAGATTTTGGAGATTCCAGCGAGGCATCAGAAGCCAAATTGCTTTTATCCTTAACCTCTGGCAGAGAAGATGGAATGTTATTGCCTACAGGCATATCATCACTTTCTGATTCAGTATCACTATCACTTTCACGAAACCGTTTCATAGCAGTTTTGGGTTCTAAATTGTCTTTAACACCATCCATGCTATGTTCAATCATGACAGCAAACTCAGAAACTCGATGAAGGTTAGTTTGCAATTGTATCCAGCGATTCAAGGTTGGGAACCTGCTTGCCAAGAATAAACGAACCGCATAAATTACTGTAAGATAAATAATACACATAGTTACAAAGATTTTTTATGGAAAGAGACCTCTCTGATTGATCAAGAGCAAATTCGTAGAAAACCCTATCAACATCAGGCGTCGGCATCAAGCCATCATTCAACGAACCAGAGATAGCAGGATCACTGCCATGGTACAACATAGTACTCCCAAACACACATGCCAGGACAGCCCTGACAGAAGATAACTTGACAAGATGTTTCACTACGTCCAACTTAAGAGGGTATAAAGGGACACCAGGAGTAGCAGACGAACGAGTGTAAAACTTGGGTTTAGTTTCTCTGGAAGAAGGAGAGAGAACCTTGTTTTCAGTATAATTCTTAGGTAGAGTAGGAATCACAGGAATGCAAGCCCAACCATGACAAGATCTCGGAGGGTAAACAGGAGGTACACATGCAGTTATTACTTCGTGAACAAAGTCTGAATTCATTATTTCGGCAACCTTTCCAGCTGCATCAGTGCTCCCTCGCTCAAACACTAAACGAGTTAAAAGCTGCAATGATATCACAAAATATTATGAACCAGGTTGCGAATAACTCATAAAAAAATAATAACTTAACATGTAAAAAATAGTATTGGCACACTAACAAGAGATCTCCATTCAAATTTTACACCCCATTCCGTTTACACCTGGCAACAAGCAATCTCAACTAGATACAGTCTCTCATTCATTGTGATTATGTTCTAGATGAAGAGACATACGGGTCATCCCCCCTATCATCATAGCCCCCCTTGATGAAAAACATTAAAATTATAAAGTACATTAAACACTGCAAACCAAAAGGATAGCGTCAACACTTCCCAGAGTACATAGAACATATACATCTACCGAGGATAAATAAGTAAATCAATTAAGAGAAAATAGTAATAAAAGGAAATGGAGACATGGAATATTTACGTCTTTGGGCCACTCATAAACTAGGGAAAAATAATTGAAATCATGAGTGGTATCCGTCCCGTCAACAATGTCGCCAATTGCAGCAATGTGGAGAATGAATTGTGACAGGAATGTCGTGATCTTGGAACCAAAAAGGCCAAAAAGCCTTTTTTCTGAATCTTTAGCATCATAACTTGCAGAGTTTATGTTACTTTCACCTGCTTCTGAAGTTACAAGTGATTGCTTTAATGTTCTTAAACCAAGCCCAAGAACCACATTCCTGTCAAGGATAGGTAATCCCTTCACTTCAGAAAGTGAACCCTCCCCACTAGCCTCACTCGTATGATCCCTTTCCGTTTCTTCATCAGCAATAGCTCTTGCTAAATTGTGAAGCTTACCTGAAAATTTCAACAGAATGCAAGGATTGGAACCGGCTAACAATCATGTATATCACCACAATTACTCTGTTAGTAATCCAGCAAAACAACAATAATTCTATATAATATGAATCCAAACGCTTACCACTAAGGAACTGCCGTTTGCCCTTATGAGCATCTTCAATCATTTGATGAAGCATGACAAGAGCACGATCTCTGTTACCTTGTCGATAAGAATCTTTTGGTGATTGAAGGATTATTTCACCTGATAAAAGAGCCTGAGGAGCTAAAGGCTTGTCCTGAGAAAATCATTTGGTAAAGAAGGTTTCACTATACATTATGCAAATGATTTTGCAGCCAAGTTGTAAGACCAAACCCTTTGAGGGTGCAATCCTAATTTGTCAGTTCCAAACCTAGCTTCACTTCCAAACGACACTCTAAGACCTAAAACACCGCCAAATCCCAAATGTGCACCTCTATCAAGCTAAATATCTTATCAAGTAGGTTCCAAATCAAACGAGCCACCATCAGAACTTCAGTAAATTCTTCAGATCAAACTACACACGTTTATCAAGATTCATCTCCAACCTACCACCCACACGAAAGAGAGAGAAAAAAAAAAAAAAAANAAAAAGAGTCGATATATATATATATATATATATAGAGAGAGAGAGAGAGAGAGAGGAACAAACAACACATTTCCCAGACCTACATCCTCAGCAACTTGTCTTTTACAAATCGAATTTCTCCATTGCACGCACTTCATAAATAGTTTTATGTTAAAAATTATTTTCAATTACTGGGTTAGGAAAACTTCATTTGTCAAGCATTGCGGTATAACTTATAAGGCACATTCAACACTAAAGTTCAAACGAAATGGGATAATGAGGACACCCTACAATTAACACCTCCAAACACGTCTTGAGGTTTAACATAACAAGAAATCAAGAAAGCAATATATGTTAACTAAATAACTCTCAGGAGTGAAACTCACAATCTTAGATTTACCTGTTCCAATAATTCACACTGACGCTTGAGGACGCGCTTGACCACAGCTATTATAGCCACCTCACGGATTTGGTCCCAATAAGTTGATCCAGATTTTGGAGCACTTCCAGGATAGATCTCCGAAAGCATAATTTGAGCCTAATAGTCAAAATTGATAATAAAATTAAACTTGAGCCAAATAAGTCAAATGAAACCAACTTTGTAGCACCTATTTCATGTTTAAATATAAATGATTCTTAGAAAATATTACAATTATTATTGAAGCAATGCCTAAAACCTTACATCCTCCCCCACCCCAACCCACCCCACAGGAGAAGCGCAAGTATGACTTTATGGTGATTACTGCTGCAAAACTAATAAAAAGTACTACACGAGAAGGAAGTTCTAAGTTACTTGATTCAGTAGTTTTAGAGACACGTTAGGCAGCTTCGAACATGCAGCAGCAACATCCATGCACAGAAGAATCTGCAAAGGGAAACAGACGAGTCATTCTCAACAGGTTCCGGAAAAGGTTGGGCTACTTTATCCACTTCAACAACTGTTGAGGATTATTAAGGACCGTGGAGAACACACACCGAAGCCAAAGGACCCAACTGAGAGCGCAATGAGAAGAAATCCAATTCTTGAACAGAAGTTTCATCAGCAGCACAAGACACCAGATCCTCCACCTAATAGTTATTCACCAGAAATGAGATTCATAATTTCCTGAAGCACTATTACAACTTCATTCTAAGTTCTAGCATAGTTGATGATGAGATATAACTTCAGATAAGAAGCAAAAGTATCAATAAACATGCAGATTGCAAACAAGAATACCAGTAATGCCACAAATTCTATCTCACTAGCCAGAACTGACAACTCATCCCAGTAAAATATAAACTCGAACATTGTTGGGAAGCTTTCAGAGGAGTACAAAACCACATAAAGAAATAACAATTAACCACAACGTGAATTTCCTGAAAATTTTGAGATTGTGAATACTAACAAGAGTTATTATATAGAAATTTGAAGGTACGCGTTATACACATACAGAAGCTTTTTTGAAGGCACCATCCACCCATTCAGTCAATTCCAGTATCGCTTTGTCTTCAGGAGGTAAGGAAAAACGAGAGATGGCTTCCTCTCCAATGTCATATTTCGCTCTTTGCATGCATCTAATATACAAGCAAACATCATCACACATCAACATGTGTATGAACAGACGCACTATATGATCTCGTATGACATCCATAACTAACAACGGCACATACCTTCTACATTAGTAAAATAACATAACTTAAAAAGATTTTTTGCAGAAAATGAATCTAAACCAACAGAATAACTCACAGATTCAGAAGCTTAGATGGTGCAGCACGGAACACAGTTAAAGCCTCCTTCCACCTCCATTGACGTTCAGACAATGGCAGGAGGCCTTGCAAAATCGACAGCCGCCATTCCCAGTCTTCAATAAAATGTTTTGCCTTCAAGATTCTCCATTCTAACGCTTGTTTACTTTCGGCAGATATAAGAGCACCCAAGGAATTATCCAGATCAGTTGATGATGGTAGTTGTTGCCGTAAAATATCTAATACTTGTCCAGTAAAGGAGACAACCATCTTATTTCCCCCTTTATGGGTTGCGAAATCATCTTGTTCCCCACAATGGACATTAGACGATAAGGAATTTCCTCTCACTTGATCATAGATCGCCAAATCAATTTGTAAATCGTCTATGCAAAGGAGTGAGATAACAATATTCACCATGTATACCTGCATCGCAAAATTGAACCCCCCCAAGCATAAGCAAGACACTACCATAAGTTACGATAAGGGCGACTTTAAGGCATGTCCACAAGATCAATTAAATTTTTTAAAGTGGCTCAAACAGGTTTGGATTTCCCTTCACAGTCAAAAGTGGCCACAATAGATCAGTTTTCGTGAGATGCTCCTATCAATATACAGGTCGTGCACCCCCTTAATCCCCACAGGTCATAGAAAATTGAGAATTCTAATTTGTATCAAATTAAAGAATAAAAATGTTATAGAGATCTGTATTTTGAAAAGAGAAGAACACAAAGGGCAACACCCGCATTTCACAAGACAATAACCATCTTGATAGAGAGAAAGGCAATCAGTTAACCCCGTATGGTAATAAATGGACCTCTCATCATCCCCCAAAAGTTGGCCAAGGGAGAGGGTGCCGAACCCACATTACAATAACAGCTCAATAACTAAGTGATGTGGGACAAATATAACTTCTAATACCTA
>CACSLK010030875.1:8917292-8928058 GCA_902706635.1 Striga hermonthica | reverse complement strand
CCCCCCTCTCTCTCAAGTGCAGCGTGCCAAACCAAATGGATAAGTTCCAAACCCAAATGCTAAAATCTGCCACGCCATACCGCCATGGCCGCCATTTAATAACACTGTCTGATACCATGATAAATGGGACTCATCCACAAATGCTAACTCACAGGAAGAGGGTGCCCAACCCACGCTTACACATAGCAACAGCACAGTATCTAATTATGTGGGACAAACATAACTTCTAATACTTCGGGCTGATTCTTGTACTTTGTGTGATGATGACTAGCCATGGGATTGGAGTTCGAGGGTTGAATTGAGTGTGGATTGAGTTGTGGTAGATGTGTACGTTGAAGCACTTGATTTGTATATATATAATCCAGAAACAAAAGGGGACTCTAATACCACTATAAATGGATCTGGGTAGAACTCATCTTCAAAAGCTATGTCAAAGGGAGAGGGTGCTCAACCCACATTTATAACAATAACAGCCGAGTAATTAATCCATATGGGTCAAACATAACTTCTCACATGTAACATTTACACAGATTAAAAAAAAATGGTTTGATTAGTCAACTAACAACATTTCTTTATGAAAAGAAGCAGAGATGACCTCTAGCGACACATATAATGTACGATAAGTTTGGAAAGTGCAGAGCACAAAACCTTGCGAGAAGTATTGGCAATTGCATCCAGATGATTCTTTAGTGCTTTCAAGTGATATAACGCTTTCTGATGGTCTCCTGTTCCATCATTAGTATTCTTTTCCATAGCTCCAAAGGCCAGAACAGCAGATTCAAGTGCATATCTCATGCGTATAAGTTCAAAATCTTGCATCCTGTCAACATCAACAAGAAATGCAGCATAAACATATGCAGGGAAAATTAATAACTACCCATTAGTATACGTATTTCAGATAAACATGTCTTGATGACATAAAAAGGAAACCTTATTCTATAGCATGACATGAATAGAGATGTGCAGCAAAAACTAATACTTAAGTCCGTAAAAACAAGATATATATTTACCCGGTGGTCTTGTCATAAATTATTAAATAAAGACGGAAATTCTTCCTTAAGAATAAGACGAGATCCTTCAAACTATAAATACAGATACATTTCAAATGCATTGGCTGCCTATCTGAGAAAAACAATTACGCTAAAATGTATAGCAAAATAACTTGTATATAAGATTCAGATCCCTATAAATAAAACAGATTTAAAAAAAATAAAAAAATAAAAAAATAACTATGGTATCATGAAAAAATAAAATTTTGGACAAGACGGAGACAACTTTTGGATAATATATCATACATTGAAAATCACGTTCTTACTATATCAGAATACAAGAATTTAGCAGAACTAATGGATACTTTTAAAAGTTCTGATTAGTAAATATCAGAACCCTGTATATTGTATAAATCACAATGAACAGAACTTAAAATCTGACTAGAAGAACATGTATAAACAACAAACAAGCAGAAGGTGAAGAAAGTAAATTTCAGCAATATTACTGAAGGTAGGAAGATTCATGGAAAAGACCTAGTTCATAAAGAACTACAGATTATATTCCGATGAAATGCATATTTGATAGAACCAAGTAGTTCAATGTGAAATGATAACATGCGACCAAAATACCAATGGTATAGAAAAAGTTGCTAAATAAGATAGCAATTTCAATTAATTGCCTCCGTAGAACATAAAAAGCTTATTCAAGACATAATTCCACAAAACAAACTCAATACAGTAACAAGTAATGTGAACTATAACTGCACCTCTTCCAAGCTGATGAATTCGAAGGGATGGGCTGCATGCTAAGAAGTTCGACTGCATCTTGGAACTTTATCTCAGGAACCAAATCAAAAATTACCTACAAAAACAGGAAGAATGATGGTAAAATCAAGACAAATATGTGTGTGATAACAACAAATAAGTGTGAAGACCATAGCCTAAATACATCTGAATAAGAAAGACTAGCAATACAAAATCTGTGTATTACAGGGGGATTAGTTAAAACTTTATACACACAAGAGTTTTAAAAAATAAATATATATTACTTTAATTTTATTAAATATTCCTTAACATTTTATTTTATTTTGTATATGCAATATGGATGTCAAATCAAAGATCGTCAAAAGATGATTAGTTTGATATATCATATATGAAACTGATAACAAATAAAAAAAATCTTAAAGTTTTAAAATATTTTTATAATTTAAGTTGACCAAGTGTTTTTATAATTTTAAAAGACCTAATAGGTATGGATAAAAGTCGAGAATCAAGATCTACATGAACTACTCAAAACCCCAAAAAAAATGATAGGATTACGAAACACCAGATATTGAGCAGAGAATTTTGAAACACCGGAAGTTGACACTTAGGTGCATTTATATATAGAGACGGATGTTGAGTGTGAAAGCATGTCAATGGTATACAGGGTAGGGCCTTACCCGAAGAGGACTCTGGACTGACAATCTCTCCAGTACAAAATTTTCCACAAATGGATCAAAGTGAGCATCTTGATTCCCATGTGCTGCTAAGTCTTTTCCAGATAATAAAATGGAGGATTTCCGACTCCATGATTGACCGGAATTGTTACAGGCAACAAAAGATGCAATATCAAGATGGTAGCATAATGTATCACAAAGATGTTCAACACAAGGTGCCTGCAACAGTGAAGTATTAAAGGAGTATAATTACTTGCACGTGCAGGACAATTCATGAATATATTAGAGCAAAACATACAAAATCGCAATTCACATCCTCAAATAGAGCTCAGGCTAGATGCAGAATGAGGGATACAATATATAAATACCTCATCTAGCTTATTATCATACGGAGAAGACTCTTCCAGTCGAAGAGCTTGTGATTTACTTGTCCACAAAGACTGCATCAGTTTCCTTCTCATTGTTGTTTTCCCAGCTAAAAGATCCCAACCCATGGCAGCTACCAGGGGTTGAAGACGGGGGAACAGCATAAGCACCTACCATATGTCGGTACAACGTACTGGCATAAGTCGAATGAGGGCAATAATTTAATTGAAAACAATAACAAGTTGGCACCAGGACCAGTAAAATACCAATGACGTCAATCATATGTAATGAGACACTTTCCTAAAAGAAGTTTCAAAGCATGTCAATAAAAATTGTAGGGTTAAAGCTTCCTTTTCATCACATGGAACCAGAGAAACAGGCCACTGTAAAAGGATTTATCCCTAAAGTATTAGTTAAAGCTTCCCTTTACTTCAGGTGGAAGCAGAGAAACAGGCCACCGTTAAAAGGATTCATTTCTATATAGGATCAAGAAGAGCTGGAGAACATGTTGACAGAGTTGTATTGAGTGTGCTAGACATGTGAGGGATATTTCAGAAACATAAAGTGCACCAACTGCTTCATCTGATAATGGGCACAAAAGTTCATGCAATTACACATCATATGATCAAGTAAATATCATTATCGCCTATACAGCAGCTACATGTGAAACAAACAAACAAACAAAAAACTAAACTAAAATGCTGGATAACACAACTGAAAGGTAAGAACAAATCATCAGTTATGAAAGACTAGACCACAGATAACATTCTTTACCACAAAAAAGTACTATAAAGACAAACCTGGCAGGCTTCTTGAACCTGCTCGTTCTGGACAAGAGATAAAGCAGCATCCACAACGCACTCGAGTGCATGCAAGCCTCGAACACGAACATAATGATACATTTCTCTCATGCAAACAGCTGTTGCCATTTTATACGACTCAGGTGTGCCAGCCGATAAGGTCTCAGGTGTCAATCGCGTGAAGAACTTTTGAAGATGTTCGAGGGGAAGAGGAGTCCTGTTGCTTTCAGAAGCACTGTAGGCCTCAATATCTTGGAGGAGCAAGTAATCTTGGATGAGCTGTGAGACGAATCACATATAAATTCCTTTGCACTGCGTAATAGAAAAAATAAAACATCTGGAATAGATCATACAACACCAGAATTTACAATAACAAAAAGAAGTTCACTTTCATCATGTACATAAGGATTTCATCAATACATAATTCAGAAATACTCATTTACCGCTTCTTTCACAGCTACAAAACAATAGAACATTCATAGTTTTTCCTTTTAATGCAGCCTAACTGTCTAAGACGTCAATAAACATAGCACACATTAATTAAAAATAGAGGAAAAAAGAAGAACATCATATTGGATAACACGGAGTCCATAAATTGACCTCTTTTCTTTGAACTCTCATTCTACAAAGACCTAATGCATGAAGCAAGATTATATGTCATCGACTCATTCCAAACATATCAAAGAATATGAGATCGAAGTAAGAGGTAATGCATCACCAATAACAAAACTTAAGTAACAAACCAACCTGAAGTATTTGAGCAAGGCGAGCGCAACGAGATGAAAGAGCTTCAGTATATATCAAAAGAACTTTATTTCGTATGGCATGTGCTGTGTCTCCATAATCATACATTCCAGACAACACCTTTTTTAGGAGATCTTGCAATACCGTGCTATTAGAAATCAAAAAGAGTAGAAGTCAGTAACTTGTGAATGGTGATTACAAGGGAAACAATGAAAAAGTAGGAGTGGGGGAGAAGCAGTAAAAATAACCGCATTATCATGCAGTTGTATTCAATACTAGAAAAACCAACAGTGATGGCCTGTTGCATTTTATTTTTCTGAATTTTAATAGAAAAAATAATTTGGCATAAGAAATATAACTGCCAGTATCAGATGGATTTATTAAAATATAACTGGCAAAAGAAAGCATCAAATTACTGGCATTAGAAATATAACTGCCAGTAATACGATCAAGTCAGTACAGAAGAAACTTGCATGATATTGTAGAAAGTATCAAATGGATTTATTGCATCTAAAGAACGGTCACTAAATTATGTGAAATACATGATTTCGCTACATCAATCTTCTATTAATGCCCCAGAATGAAATGAATAATCCAGTATCTCCGGGTCATCTCCAGTCAAAGGAAACCCACTGAACAAGAGTTAGGAATGAGGAAATCAGAGAGGAGGGTATGAAACCATTGTCAAATCCACCCAACATCTTTGGCCAAAAACACGAAATCAATGTGTCAAATTCCTCCCTAAATGGTGAACTTGGAATTTATTCTAAAAACTACTCTTTATCATTGTATCTATTATACATAGTATACACACGAAGATATCTCTCGCATACATGCAAACACACACAGTCACACATTTCACAGAACCTGCTATATTTCACATGCATTACACACTCGGCATATTTCACGCACGTACACCGCACGCATTCACTCACAATCACCACACACAAGTTGCGGCAAACATGCAATACACACGTCAACATAAATACACACTATATATTCACACACGCACAAAAACACACTATATATTCACACACAAAAACACACATTATATGTTTCACAGTTCACACACATATAATCAACATGCATTCCTAATGTTAACTAGCTTATAAGCCCAACCCATATATACTAAAGGCCCTAAGTCTATATATATGGGCATCTTCATATGTGAATGGATCAATCATCCAAAACCCTAAGGTTCATAACATGGTATCACAGCCACACAAATGATTTTATTTATTTTTATCTCACCTCCCACACCAGCCAACTTGCCGCCCCGGGATCGACTTTCCAGCCGAAACCCTAAGGTTCGTAACACCAAACACACATTTCACACAATTACACAACCTAGACATTTCACACACACATAATATATATACAACTAGTTTTACATCGTGCATTTGCACGAAAAGCGATATAATAGAAGAAAAAATAATTAGAAATATAGATTAAAATAAAAATCATAACTTAATAAATGAGAAAAAAAAAATAATTAAAAAAAAGTGAATCTAAATATTCTTAAACACTTCTTTATATATAACATTCATGGTTTTTCTATTATCAGAATCTCCATCACAACAAACCATTATCGTTAAGCCCTTCGACTCGTGACTCTGTGATTTAATTTTTTAAAATATTTGATGTATCTTTATAATATCCGGAAAAACAAATTTTTATTATTGTATGACTACAATCGAAAATAGAGATATTTGCAGTCATTCCTAATTAGTTGTGAAATATGTATTTATATAATACCAAAATATAGTGTCAAAATAAAAACAAAATTATTTTGTATTTCATGACATAAATGCCGTTACAGAAATAGGCACCATCAAAAATTGGGCTCAATCAAAATAAATTGTAAGTTACATATGTTTTAAATGGTGAACATATTTTTATTAAATGGACAACTATTTTTATTAAATGAATTGATATTATTATTAATTGTTGGTTATATAAAATTTATTGAAGTTTGCCAGCATAATATATATATAAATACACATAATATATATATAAATACACAGGCACACAACACATAATTCACACAATTACATGACACAAATTTCACACAATTATACATCAAATACATTTCACAATTGCGCTCTACATATGCTCAGCATGCACATCATGGCTTGTTCGATAATGAGAGGTTTGAGATAGAATAAGAGGTTTGAAGCCAATTTAGAGTTTAGGCCAGTCAAATTCGTTAACTATACTATTTGGTAAAGAGGTGTTTATATTAATTATTTGGGTCCAACTGGGTAGATGAACTTGCTGGAAAAGCAAATTGAACAGTGCAAGTGCAAGTAAAATGACTTCCCAAAATTACATTTATGTTTCATAATAAGTCATATCTATCATAAATTTGCATATATAATATATATTTTACAACAACAACAACAACATACCCAGTATATTCCCAACTGGTTGGGGTCTGGGGGGTAGTTGTACGCAGACCTTACCCTTGTAATTATACAAGGAGGTTGTTTCCGTAGCGACCCAAGATATAATATATATTTTACAAATTTAAAATTCAACATGTTTGTATAATTTGTGAGTTAGCCTTAAAGAATGCCATCTACTAATTTTAAATTGATTATTGTTATTCTTTAATTATTCAATAGAGTAAGCATATATATTATCAGTAATATATGCTAAAAATAAAGTATTACATCCTTAGTGGTAATTTCCAAATTATCTTCACAATACAACTAGTTCATATGATTCACAAGCCAAATCAAATAATACATATCGGTTATTCGCTAATACAATTAGTTATGAGCTATCCGCTCACAGCCTAATAGGCCCATATAAGTTTCGGATAAACACATTGAGCTTATTTGCATTAGCAAATCGATTTCTCTATTATATTAATAACTAAATATTAAGAAGGAGAAAAAAAAAGCTTAATACTTGTAATGGATTTGAAATCTGCGCAAACCCAATTTGTATCCAGACGATATATTTTTCAAATGAACCAAAATCAAATCCAAGGTATTTGAAATATCTGTGTTGTGGATATAGATGCTTGGAATCAAACACAACCTGACTGCCTCAGTTAATAAAAACTTTGGTGTGACTACTTAGAAGTTAGAACAAACCTTTTTTCTGTAATATGTAAATAATAACGAGGGCATCATGAAAAACTCGAGAATCAATATGAAGGCAAATGCATGCTCAGAGTAAAACAAAGACAATGATCACATTACTTCTGCAACTAGACTCCACTAATTATCAGGCAAACATCAATCTCAAGATTAAAAAGAGGACAGAAATAATCATACCGATACTCTGCCTCTTCAACTCCACAGTCCAAACGAAGAAACCTAACATGTGAAATCGCGAGATCCTCTTCACCATTTTTCAAACACAGCCTCATGGCATCAATATGTGCTACCTGAACACACTTCTGAACAAACTTGAGTACCTCATCCTCCTTCCTATCCTCGTGCCGCCTCGCCTCATTTCTCAAAGCAATCGCCAGTCCACCTGAATCATCATTCCCCATGCACCCAACTTGCTCGCCAATATTCACACACATCACATCAAAAATATCAGAATTCTCCAAAATAACCCCTTTCAACGACATTAGCTCCTCTTCAAGCAAGTCGGGAAGAACCTTATCCTCCTTATCTCCTGAATCAAACAAATCCGGCCTCAATCTGTTCAATCCAACCCTTGAAAGTCTATCCAGGACTCCCAGCTCCTCATTCTTCATACCGCCCTCATCAAGTTTCTCAGCTCCCTCCGAGTATCCACCATCAACAGCTGTTTTCGAAACTCTAGAACTAACAATATGTACATACAACAAAAATTCAGCCCGCAATTTCAACATATCCGGGCCGAATGACCAGAGATTAAGTGTGGCGTCTGGGAACTGGAGCAGCTCGAGTGTGCAGAGGAATGTGAGGACTGCAGGGGAAGGGCATGATTCGGACCATAGAACCGGGTCTGGTACACCCATACACCCGCCCTGTGAAATAATCGTTTGTAGAATGGTCCGGGCGATGTCCGGGTTCCGGGCACGGAGGCTGCGGAGCGTGGCCCGAAATGGCTCGAATTGTCCAAGGAATAAGTGGTTTGCGGTGACCCTAGAGAGGAGTTCGGTGTCCTTGTCCTCCATGATTGGGAACTTTGACGGAAATTGTTGATGTGCATTTATGGTGTCAATGAACCAAAGGGACTGGAGGGGATGTGTGCGAGAGAACAGCTGCAAATTGGAGATCAATTTTATAGAGTTCGATAGTGTGCAACACGACGTCGTCGTTTCAAAAGTTTTGTTCCTTTTTTTATTTTTATTTTATTTTACTTTTTTTTTTTTTTGGGCTAAGACCGGAGTAGTAGTGGTTATGCTCAGATATAAAAAAATTTGGTTTTGTTTGGATTTTTTTATTTTATTTGGTTAACTTTAAAAATATAGTATAGTTAGTTGTTATGCTTGGACGGGACTAGTAGTGGTTATGCTTGGATGGGTTGTACCTTTGCACGTTGTGCGATTTTATCTATAGAATTCTCTATCGTTTTGAAAGAAAAAAGAAAGTTGTTTACTAATTATTAGTTTAAATTATTGATTTAGACTGGTGGTAGACTTGCACGACTGGCCACCGATACAAAGGATGTGAATTTTTTATTTTGGATCGCGACACACGATATGTGAACGCTCCTGCTCGTCAGGCGAAAGTCGTTGATATGCAACGTCAAGTTCGCCTGAGACAGATTGGTCACGTCACCAGTCTTTTCACGAGCAGCAGTTTGAGGATTGTCAGGCTGGCAGCTCGAGATGCCTCGAGCAGCGGGATGATTATTATGAGTCTTATTTCGAGAGGTTGCAGTTCTCAAAGGATTATGAGGACTTTGACTCTGGAGATTGCCAGGACATTCCTCCCCCACGACAGACTCCTGCACGACCTGCTCCATGTGGTGGGGGTCATTTTTTTAGCACTGAATCCACATGTAAATAATTATGTATTTATTGTTGTATATCATTCAATATTTTTATTTAATAACATATGATTGATACAATCAGTCACAATATGTCATATATATATATATATGTGTGTGTGTGTGTGTGTGTGTGTTGTGTGTGTGTTATATTCTAATGTCATGTACTAGCAAATGATCTAGGAGTGTACATACGGAAGCCTATATCGTTTCAGGCCCAATGCCAGGTTTACTGCATGGAGAAGTTGAAGAGTTGGCTCTGTACTATGCCCCCGCTTCATGCAAATTGATAGATCGGAGGGGCTGTCACATCTCGCAGATTTGATTCATACTCATGTGAACACTATACTTATTTCTACATCTGTCGAGCGCTGGCAGCCTGATACAAACTCTTTTCACATGTCGTTCGGTGAAATGAGTATCATGTTGCATGATGTTTTAACCACTTTTGGGGTTCTTGTAGAGGGAGAGATAGTTACAGAGGACCCCGACACTAGCTCTTGCCAGACTTACTGCATGGACAAGTTGCAGCTCACTAAAACTGAGTTAATGCAGTCGTTCTGGTAGCATGGTGCGGTAACAGATTCCCCATTTTAGCAGCATTTGAGGGGACAACCCAGTTGCATGTGGATGAGGATACTGCTTGGGTGTGGGTGTTGCTAAGTACCACCTTGTTTGTTGACAATAGCGGTAGCATGGTATTTTCTAAATTCCTTCACGAGGTCATCGATGACTTGAATAGTATTGAAACTTATTCCTGGGGCTCGGGTGCACTGCCTTACCTGTACAGACAATTAGGTATTGCCATCATAGGGGACGCGCAGGGACTTTGTGGCTGCTTGACTCTTACGCACTCTTGGATATATGAGTACTGTCATTGCTTCCGACCCTAGCGAGAGCATCTGACCACCGATGCTGGTTGTGTCGCCTGATCTCGCTCATGGAGAATAGAGGTGACGGAGAGATCAGAACATCGTCTTATTTCTATCTGTCGACGTCTTGACACTCTCACCGTCTCTGATGTACATTAAGTTATTTTATTTACTTTGCATTTAAAATTATTTCAAGTAATATAATTGTTTTAATAATTGTTTTTATGCAATTGTGAAAAGGTGCAATGGTTGTCATACGGTCCCAGCCGAGCTTCAACGGAGCCGAGGACCCTTTATTGCAGATGCATTAGATATCGCGATATTGTGGAACCGTACTTGTTTGTCTGGTTTTTGCGTCAGCTAGGCTTCGCCCAAAATATACCTCTATGCATGACTCGTTCAGTCAATGCAGTACATGCTTGGGAGTTTAGGCTATACAAGGTTGAGCATGTTGATACTTGTGTAGTAGATTCCTCGCACCAGCTTTAGTTGTGTCGCGCCCCGATGTTGTGTACAAATTATTTTATTTTACCGAGCACCGAATTAAATGATTCGTTTCCCGGGTCGATCTCTCGAGGAAAACTGTTCGGAATTTAATATTGGTGTTGATAACAT